>CM019823.1:78330460-78795113 GCA_009763385.1 Coix lacryma-jobi var. lacryma-jobi
GCTTTTCTACACGTCCCAATATCAGACATCAACAGAACAATAAAAGGCATCCAAGCGCTTGTTGCAATAAATTTTTATCTTACTTTTATTCCCTTACCACAAGTTGTAACCTATGCAAACCATGTTAATATTTCAGTTGACTATTACTTCAGTTCAGAGTACACGCATTAGTTTAAATATTCTCTGTCATATATCACAATAGATAACTCTTTTATATTCCTTCATACCCGCGGCAACACGCGGGGAATCCTCCTAGTATGTCTAAGAAGATAGCTTCCAATGATAAACTTCTTGAAAATATTAATACTAGAATGGATAGCTTTACTTCTGCCATAAAGAATCAGCATAGCTTTAATAAAATGATAGAATCTCAGTTATCTCAGCTAGCAGCTTCAGTCCCTGTGACTGAAAACGGTAAGATTCCAGAAAGTCCAAAAGAGCTAGAAACTGCAAATCTTGTAGATATCTTTGATGCAGGACACCTCATACCTAGACCTTCGAGGGAATGGATGGATGACTCCATTACCCCAAAGAAAGGAGATCCAGGAAGACCTGCGATTCCAATTCATATTGGACCTCACAGTTTTGAAGAAGCAGTCTGTGACCTTGGAGCAAGCGTCAACATTATGCCAAGGGTAATATATGAACAAATACATGGTGCACCTCTATTATATACTACCATGTGTTTGCAGCATGCAGATCAGACACTGTGCTACCCATTGGGAATTCTAGAAGACATCTGTATATGAGTAGGACACTCGTATGTGTGTGCAGACTTTATGATCATTGAAACAAGTGGAAACGAAAGAGCACCCATCATTCTTGGACGCCCGTTCCTAAGCTCAACCAAAGTCATCATCTACATGGACAGCGCCAAGATCTGTTTCACAATCACAGGCAACAAAGAGAGATTCAGTTTCAAGAGCCGTACACTTACTACCAAAGTCCACCCTCAGATGCCCTACGAAGATGTAAACATCATATCATCAAAGAGGAAGAATAGAAACAGAAGAAGGAAGAACAAGACTACACAACCACATCAAGAAACAGTATGGATGGTCAACTCTGCTCAAGCAGAATACGACCACCTTCTTGCATCACCATTCCTCGCTAAGAGAGATGACCCAGGTGTACCCACCATCGATTGCAAGATCGAAGGAAGTACATTCCACAAGACGTTCTGCGACATCGGCTCAAGTGCCAATATAATGCCTAAGGTAACGTATGAGCACTATATAAAAATAGACCTATGTATTCTACATATGTCCAGCTGCAGATGGCGGACCAAACTTATCGATTCCCGGAGGGAGTAGTGAAGGATGTAATGATCCAAATTAAAGACCACTATGTTCCCACCGACTTCTTAGTACTAGACATGGGAAAAGAAGATGACGTACACATCATTCTAGGAAGACCCTTCCTCAACACCCCTGGCGCCATTATCTACATGAGATCTGGAGAGATCCACTTCCAGTTCTTCAGAGAAAAGGTACGCTGTTACTTTAATAGTTATGCCACTAATGTACATGGAAAGAAGAATCACTCAAGGAGGAGACGCCGCACATCCCAACACAACAAGAGACAACAAATCAAGGATGAATGTGCTGACTATGAAGGAGAAGTCACCAGAAGCGAAGATGTCTCATTAGAGGAAACAAAGGACAAAGAAGTAAAAGAGTCAAGTCCACCAGTCAAGCACGGAAAAAGAAAGAGAGTTCTACTGACGTGCAATCATCAAGGTCCTCCTCAGGATCTGCTAATGCACCCAAGGAAGAATAAAAGAGCGTACAAGAAGTCTTGTTCGACAGACTATAAACATTGAATCCTCGCCGGAAGGTAACTCGGTAGTTATCCATAAATCATTAGCATTAAGTTTATCACTGCATAATTAGATAAAGCATGATCATTTTCCATTAGCATTATATTTACTTCTTAAGCAATTTGCATCAGGAAACAAAATAAAAATATGGATACTCTAGGCCCCATGAAAGTAGTATACTTTCTGTGGAGGCATAAAAAAAATTAAAATAAAATATTGAGAAAGAGATCTTACTGAAATTCTAAGACATCTAAGACTTGAGTGGCCAACCACTACTACTTAATCTGTTCCACAAGTTTTGATGTCTATTTGAGTTTCACAGGGTTTGAAAGGTCAAGAGAAACTGACGAACAAGTGAATACTCCATCAACATCAATCAATGCTCCAATAGAGGAAGGACATATCCATTGTCAGTCTGCTACATTACAAAGTGACTACGTCAACATTCAGCTTCGGGGAAGGCACCCCCATGTATCCATATAAGTATCTCTATCCTTTTAAGTTTTTCATAAATAAATTCAAAACACCAAAAATATGTGAGCACATGAAGGCTCACCCTAAAAAGAAAAAGATAAAAATATGTGGGCACATGAAGGCTCACCATAAAATCTAAAGAGACTCTATAGAAACTCTGCTGAACTCTGCTTAGTGAAAAGAAAGAACATATATAATCTTAAGAGCTTTAAGACAACCGGGCAAATGGAGGAATATTTATCACTAACGCTTAATCATGTTCCACTAGTTGTGCTGTCTATCTTTGAATTTAGCAGGAACAGAGGAAGAGAAGGACTCAAGAAATCATTATCGGTCTACTCGACTTTTGGAGAAAAATAAGTCAAGATCCAGCTTGGGGGAGAGCACCCTCAGTTATCACGATAAGTATCACTGTTTTTTATCTATTACTATTAGTTCTATCTAGTTAGATCAGGTTAATTTATAAAAATAGAAATTCCTAAAAAGATAAATAACTTTTATAAAACCAAATAAAGATATATATAATAAATGTCTAGGTGGATAAAAACCTAATTTTGCTCATATTAAATAATGAATTGCTCTGCCTTTTAATACTTAATGTTTAAACTTAAATTTTCTTGAGAAAATTGTTCTGAATCAACTCTGAACCTAAAACTTGTGGATGGCAAAGACTTGATCCAAAGTCTAGATAATTGTGTGATATGATATAAAAGGTTTGAGCTGCTGTTTATCTAATTCCTAGAGATACTAGAGTTCTGGAGATTTACATTTTGAAAAAGATTAAAAATACATGATGAGATCCTGTATGACATAACATGAATTCCTACCTAGAGCCATTAATATGATTTTAAGATAAGGCTACTTGCTTTGTTCTAAGTTTTTAGTTATGGTTGAGAAATTTATCATGCTCTAGAGATCAAGAATGTTTTATTAAAAGATTCACTCTTCCGAAGTAGTATTGTGTTAGAGGCATGGGCTATGCAAAAATATAAAAGGAGGACATAAAAAGGGACAAGTGTCCGACTACCTCGAAAAGAAAAAAAGAAAAGAGTTATGAAAAAAGTATGAGAAAAAGAATGATAGCCCATGGTTCCTCTAATTACAATATGCCAGTAAGAGATGATAAATTTCAAATGTTCTAATGTCTTGATCTATGAGTATGACATCTTTCTTCCTAAACTTTGAACTTTGACTTAGTAAGATATGCTTTTCGCTTCTTAAAGCTCCAGATATATATCCATAGAAGGAAGGAGAAGTACATCAGTGAGGAATCATAAAATATAAAAGAGCGATTTGAGAGTATCATACAAAGGAATCTCTGATTTTTATTTTGAAAATATACAAAAACTCCAGAATGAAGGTTGATCAAAGAGTTAGAGATACAGTGCTTAACTTGATTGTTCTATCTTTCAATTGTTTAAAGACCCAGGTGAAAGCAAAAGATCCATGGTTAAAGGTAATATAAGGAAGTTAGAATAATCAGACTTTAAACCAAGGAAGATTTTTATTATATGAGGAGGCATAGTTCCTAAATTATCATAAATGTTTGCTAAGAGACTAGCAAAAGGTAAGCTTGGGGGAGTTGTTGACACTGGTTAACTATCATAATTAAGAGATAAATAAATATGAAAAGGGCAAGAATATAATCACCAACAAAGATTTAGGGTTTCAACTAACAATATTCCATGAGTTTTGGTGAGTTATGATTCTGCAGGGACTAAACCAGGAAAACAGCATCGATAGCTTCCCATAGAAGGAAACCGACGGGAGATAACGTAACCGCCACATCGGGATACTTCTAGAAGACTCCAGGGGACGTAAGAGGACACCACGACGAAGGGCACCACAGGAGGCCGACCTATGGGACCGACCGGTCCCACAGGGCCCACCGGTCAGTCGGCCAGGGAGCCCCCTCGCTTCCGTCCTCTGCAAGCTACTTCAACCGACCTCCAGGATGCATCTCGACCGTACCTCAAGTCGGTTTGATCCAAGGGCCACGGTTTATCGCCCAGGGCTATATAAACAAACCCCTGACCCCCCTCTCCAGGGAGACAGAGGCATTAGGGTTTCAGATAATTCATTCATCAGGGTAAGACCAACCAGAAGGAGATCAATCGGAGGCTTTAGGACTTCATCAACCTAGATTAGTAGATAGAATAGGATTAGAGGAGGCAAGCTTCGCTTGGATTCCTGATCTAGTCACGAGAAGGCTTGGTAAACCCAAGATCTTCTCTCTTGTATTAATATTATGGATCTAATTCATAATTGCTCTTCTAGTTCATCATTGTTCTTCATTATTTATGTTCTAGTTCATCATCTAGTTCATGTTCATCGTCTAGTTCATCATCTAGTTCATAATCTTGTTCTAGTTCATGTTCTAGTTCGTACTTTAGTTCTTATTGATGATCTAATTCACTTTATTGTTCATTATTGTGTTCTAGATAGCAATACAATTGATATGATTAAGACATCAATGATTATATTCTTAGTTATAATGCTTATAGTTTGCTTTGATTATATATTTGGCATAGATAGTTCATCTTTATGTTTATACTCATGTTCGCATAACACTCATCTTAAAGTACAACGGGTGAGTGATAAATGTTGTGTAGGCATGGTGCCTATACATTATTTATCTGCGAATACGTCCTATGTTCTGGATAGAGTGGTAGATCGCGGGTGTGACAGACCTGTTGAGTCCTCTGTATTCCACCTCCCGAATATAGTGTTCGGTATGGCTCAGTTAACTCATGGTTTAAGGGTTAATATGCTTAACACCTTAGCTATGGAGTTGCCTCTTGATTATAAATATGATGTGACCTAGCCAATGATTGCTAAATATAATTGCACTAATCAATGTATGCTATGACTAATAATTAGAATAACTTAGGAATGTTTCTTATTAATACCTATTCTAATCATCATCTTGCTAGGCAGTATTGTTCTAAGTTTATCCTTGATTGATCTGATCTCTGTTATCCTTTATCAATTATCTATTATATCATTTACTCTGTACCTGATTCCTGTTCATAGTAATTAGTGTGTTATCAATCTTATTAGAAGTGTCTGGCATGATAGATGCTGTTGTGTTCTTTCAATACTATCCTACCTTGAATTGATTAGTCTCTAGGCTGAATATAAATAACGATACCTGAGACTAGCTTGGGTGAAATGCTCTACAACGGGTATGTTTATCTGTGCGCTTGCGGGTAAATATCTATTTCTTAATCCAGTGCTCCGATATAATTATATTGCTAGCTTCATGTTGGGGATGACAACTTGACGTTAAGTGAAGTTAGTAGTGTCCCGTACACTCTTTTGTGCTTTCACTAGTTTATTATTTTATGTGACTCATTCTTAGAGTGAATCCATTAAGGAGTGTCAACAATAGACTTGCAATCATCCATGTTGAAGCGCTTGAGGAGGTCTTTTGTGTACTTCTCTTGAGATATAGAAGTCCCCTCCTTCAATTGCTTGACTTGGAAGCCTAGGAAGAATGTGAGCTCGCCAATCATGGACATTTCAAACACCTTCGACATCAAGTCACTAAATTCTTTGCAATAGGCTTCATTTGTTGACCCCTAGATGATATCATCAACGTAGACTTGACAAATGAAGATCTCTCCATCAAACTTCTTGGTGAATAGTGTGGTGTCGACCTTCCCAATGACGAAGCCCTTCTCAATGAGGAAGTCCCAGAGGCGCTCATACCATGCTCTTGGGGCTTGCTTGAGCCTATATAGCGCCTTGGACAACCTATAAAGATGATTAGGATATCTAGGATCTTCAAACCCAGGAGGTTGATCAACATAGACTAGTTCATTTATGAAGCCATTTAAAAATGCACTTTTCACATCCATTTGATATAATTTAATGTCATGATGTGATGCATATGCAAGGAGGATACGAATGGCTTCAAGTCTTGCAACCGGTGCAAAGGTCTCTCCAAAATCTAAGCCTTCAACTTGAGAGAACCCCTTTGCAACTAGCCTTGCCTTGTTTCTAACAACCTTGCCTTGATCATCTTGCTTGTTCCTAAACACCCATTTTGTTCCAATGACTCTTGCGCCTTTAGGTTGCTCTTCAAGTGTCCAAACTTGATTGCGGGGGAAGTTGTTCAATTCTTCATGCATGGCATTCACCCAATCCGGATCACATAGAGCTTCATCTACAATGGTAGGCTCAACAAGAGAAACAAAGGAGTGATGTTCCATAAATAAAGCAAGTTTTTGAGATCGAGTCATTACACCCCTTGTTGGACTCCCTATGATGAGATCTTGAGGATGAGCTTGTAGTAGAGGAGTAGTCCTTTGATCAACCACTTGAGGGGCCACTTGTGGAGTATCAACATCTTGTGCTTGTACCACCATTTGATCATGGGAGACATGAGTATCTTCATTTGGATCTTTCCCATCTTTATCATCATCTTGTGATACATTTGATGAGGATGGCTTGTCAATGACTTGCACATCATCATCATCATCTTTAGGCTTGATGGCTCCTACCGGCATGTTCTTCATAGCTTCCCTTAATGGTTCATCACCTACATCATCAAGATTCTCATGCTCTCCTTGAGAGCCATTAGATTCATCGAATTCCACATCATATGTTTCTTTTACCATCCAGGTGGCATGGTTGAATACTCGATATCCTTTGGACTTCAATGAGTAACCAACAAGAAAACCAATATCACATCAGCATTGAAACTATCCTAAGTGTTGGCGCTTCTTGTAGATGTAGCATTTGCACCCAAACACCCTAAAGAAGGATACATCCGGCTTCTTGTTGTTGATTAGCTCATAGGGGGTCTTGCCAAGGAGACGATGGGGGAACAAACGATTGGATGCATAGCATGCAGTGTTGATTGCTTTCGCCCAAAATCTTTCCAGTGTAGAGTACTCATCTAGCATTGTTCTTGCTAGGGTGATTAGTGTTCGGTTCTTCCTCTCAACTACCCCATTTTGTTGTGGTGTGTAGGTTGCGGAGACTTCATGCTTGATCCCAACTTCATCACAATATTGCTCAATGTGGGTGTTGCCAAATTCCTTCCCATTATCACCTCTAATCTTTTTGATCTTCAAGTCAAATTCATTTTGGGCTCTCTTGGCAAACTTCTTGATTGAAGGGGTTACTTTGGATTTGTCATGAAGAAAGAACACCCAAGTGTATCTAGAGTAGTCATCAACAACCACTAGGCAATAGAGATTTCCACCCAAGCTAGCATATGTTGTTGGCCCAAATAGATCCATGTGAAGTAGCTCTAACTCTCTTGATGTTGAAACAAAAGCTTTGGTTGGATGAGTGTTTGCAACTTGCTTGCCAGCTTGACATGCACTACACAATTTGTCCTTCTCAAACTTGACATCGTTCAAGCCTCTAACCAAATCCTTCTTCAATAGCTTGTTGAGAGTGTTCATTCCAACATGTGCCAATCTTCTATGCATGTTAACACAAAAATCGGTTGGTAGCGCCAACACACTTGAATGTATGGTCCTCAGAGGGTGTACGGAGCAAGTCCTGACCTCCTGAACCTTCAGTAGATGGTGGTGCCGATTCTTGGTGAGATCAGCTTCGGGCGTGCTAGTCAATTTGACCTATAATTGACAAGGACAAGAAAAAGATTGTTAAATCATGGAACCTGCCGGTTTGGTGCCAGACAGTTCCAAATTATACGGCTTTGATATAGCCACTTGTCTTTAGGACATTGACTACAAAGTCAACTCCTAGGAGATTGCATGGAAAGCATTGAAAAAGATATAAAACATAACAGCTATGATATATATGTAAGAGTATTCAGAACAGATAAACAGCCGATAAGCTTAAAAATATTAGTAGAGTAAAGATCTATGTGCGGATACATGGGTGTATGCCGGGTCTCTGAGTGATGAGTGATTGTCAACTGGGATGATGCGCATGTTCTTTGGCTTGTGTTGTGCAGGTGTCGAGCACGGATACAGTGATCGACGGCGAGGTGAAGGTCAAGTTGAGACGTGCCATGCTGACGGACCGGGTGCGGTGAAGGATGGGCGTGCCATGCGGCGGACGTGCCATGCCGAGGTACCGAGCGGTGAAGGGAGGACGTGAGGCTTGGACTGAGGGACCAGAGGCCCGAGGATCAGCTGTGGTGGCTGGCAGCCTGTGACGACGACAAGTGAAGAAGTGCGGTCATGTGTTGCCTGAGTCGTGGACTCAGGGACACGTGTCGGTGGACGGGGTGCACGGGCTGTGCATCCCCTCTACGACGTCGGTTTGGTGGTAGAGCCAGGGAAAAACCTTCGGATGGACGGTTTCCAGGTTTGGGCCTCAAAACCTGGGCGTGGACGGTTTTTGAGTTTGGGCCACAAAACTCGGGCTGAGGGTTTCCGAGTTTGGCCACAAAACTCGGGCTGAGGACGGTTTCCAGGTTTGGGCCTCAAAACCTGGGCGCTGAGGGTTTGCTGAGTTTGGCCTCAAAACTCAGAAGCTGGTGGGCTGGTTTCCCGGTTTGGGCCTCAAAACCGGGGGTTGGCTGGAAAAGGCTGGTTTCCCGGTTTGGGCCACAAAACCGGGGGTGCAGAGCGAGGGCGGCACGTGGCGGCAATCCGGAGGTTGCGTCCAGGCAGCGCTTCGAATTGTGCGGGCATGGTCGCGGATACACCTACCACCGAGTTGGTCTAGAATAACCCTAGGGTTTAGCTGGTTCGCTCTGTAATTAGAATAGAGAGGGGTAGAGTAGGAAATAGACTTAGGCTAGTAGTATGATAAGTAGTCGGGAGACACCCTCCTCCTATCTATCTCAGTTTTAGCCATCTCATTTGCGCTTGCTTCCTAGGGTTTCCTGCTCTCCCATCCCCTGCTGTAGCTTGCTGAGATCCGCAGAGAGACTCACCTCTGTGTATTGTTGATTTTGAGGAAAGGAGGCCGTAACCTCCTTGTCGTAGTGTGTGTTCGCGCTTCGGCTGCAAGATCGTGGTGTCGATTCGCGTTTTGGCTGTGTTCTTCGCGGAATCCTTTTTCTCCACGATTTTCCCGTCGTTTGATCTCTTTGCTCGGTTCATCTTTTGCGAATCCGTTTGAACCAAGTTGTTCTAGATTGTGAGGCACTTCTTTCCACCGAAGGAATTAACCTCTAACCTCACGGTCTAGGAGATCGATCGATTTTTTGTTTCGGGTCAAGTTTTCTCCCTTCCCCTGAAATTCTTCGATTCATCAATTTGGAGATAGGTTCGAGCCATAATCTCTTAGAGATAGCTCACTATCCTCCTTGTGACTCTACTCACCAAGTTTGATCCCTAGAGGATTTGTTTTGGGTGAGATCGAGTTGAATCGGTGGACGAACAGCAGGATTTCGGGGTGACCGGACGCTGGGTCGTGCTGACCGGACGCACTAGACGAGAGTCCGGTCGTTGAGCTCCCAGCGCGTTTTCTTTGTGACTTGACCGGACGCTGGGACTCGAGAGTGACCGGACGCACCCTTGGTACTGTTCACTGTTTTGTCTCTCTCTGACCGGACGCTCTGCTTGTGACCGGACGCACTGCTTCACAGAGTCCGGTCCAATACAGTAAGGGTTCAAAATCATTTTGGCTTAACCGGACGCGTCCGGTGGTGCCTGACCGGACGCAGGCAGAGTCCAGTCAAAGCTGTTCTGTGCGTTTTCGTTCGCGGTTGGCTCGTTCTTGGTCGGATTCGATTTCCGCCTTTAGCGTTGGCTTTCTAGAGTTGTGTAGTGTACCGCTGTACTTCTTGGAAGCATCCATCCTACATCTAGGGTCGTGGACATTAGCAAGCTCTAGGGTTTGTCTCTTAGGGTTGATTTTGGGACAGTGGCTACTAGTTTCCGAAAGGAAATTTTGAAGCTCCCATTCACCCCCCCTCTGGTCGCTTTCTGGTTGCTTCTCGGTCCTTCAATTGGTATCGGAGCAGGTTAAGGATCTTCCACCTTAGCCGGTTCCAGATTCACAGAAGGCGACATGGATCGCGGCGTGGGCAAACCGTCGTTCTTTGATGGGACGAACTATGCGTATTGGAAGATACGCATGTCGGCCTATCTCCAGAGCATGGGCTCTTCTATTTGGGAGATTTGCAACAGGGCCGATTACGTTGTCCTGGCTGCTCGTGTCTCTCAGCTTCAGATAGATGAGCACGAGGCCAATAGCCGGGCGCGTAACGCCTTGTTCTCCTGTTTGAGCATGTCGGAGTTTGATCGCGTTTCTCATCTCCCCACGGCTCGTGAGATTTGGGACACTCTCATGCGCTTTCATGAGGGCACCTCTCAAATCAAATCCCGTCTCTATGAGTCGCACAAGCGGGAGTATGAGAACTTTCGACATATGCCTGGCAAGAGCATAGAAAGCTTATTCGCTCGCTTTCAGGTGATTGTCAACAAGATGCGAGCTAACAAGGAGCTGTTGCCTTTTGACGATCATGAGAGGGCTTTGAAGCTTTTGCACACTCTTGATCGGTCGGTGTGGGACTCAAAGGTCCAGGTGATCATCGAATCGTCTAACTATGAGACCCTCACTTGCGACGAGCTCTTTAGTAAGCTCAAGTCTAGTGAGATTGATGCCATGTCGAGGGCTTCTTATGCGAATCCTTCTGTCCCGACTATGACTTTGGTTTCTGGCTCTTCTGCTAACCCCTCTGCTGGCTTTGCACTTTCTTCACTCTTTTCTATCACAGAGGACCAGCTTGAGTCATTGGGGGATGACGAGTTGGCAATGCTCGCCAACTGGTTCACGCGGTTCCACAACAACCGCATGAACCGTCTCCGCGGTGGAGGACGCTCAGGATGCTATGAGTGCGGCGACCCCGACCACTTCATCGCCAACTGCCCCAAGAAGAAGCATTCATCTGGGAAGGGCGATCATGGGCGCAAGTACGACTCCGACAAGCGCAAGGAGAAGTACGTCCCCGCGAGGCACAAGCGGAGGGGCGGCTTCGACAAGGAGTACATCAAGAAGAAGTACTTGGAGAAGGCCCAGGCTGAGCAGCGTGCGTTCTTCGCCACGCTCAGCGACGTCGACAGCTCGGATGACGACTCCACTTGCTCAAGCGATGACGAGTCCGAGAAGAAGAAGAGATCGAGGACAAGCTGAACGGCCTCTGCTTCTTCGCCGACGACGACGGCTTCTGCACCATGGCGCTTGGTGATGAGGTCGACGGCAAGCTGGAGCACACCTCTCGGGACGACGATGACGACGACACCTCCCAGGTATCCCTCACCCACGACGAGCTTTCTGCTGAGGTTGAGAAGCTTACTGCCGCGCTCCTTAGTCAGGACAAGTTGCTTAGGCGTGCCGCTAGAGAGCGCAAGGAGTTTAGGCAGAAGTGGGAGGACACGGTGAGAGAGCTTGAGTTTGCCAAGTCCACCGTGGTCGTGTCGGAGGAGGTTGAGTGTGAGATGTGCACCACGCACATGACTGACCTTCTCACTTTGAGAGGTAAGTATGCTGCATTGGTAGGAGAGGTGGATGAGCTGAAGGCTAGACCTTCTCTATTGGGTGCATGCAAGACTTGTCCTGTCTTGCAATCTGAGTTGGCAGAGAAGAATGCCAAGATTGTGTCTCTTGAGGAGGCCAACTCAGGTAGCACTAGTGTGGCTAGGTGTGCTTTGTGAGGGTTTGGAGATGGAGATTGCGAATGTCAAGCATGGCAAGATGCAAACCGAGGAGGAAAACACATACCTTCGGACCATCTTGTCATGGGTCTCTTGCAGTGAGCCGCAGCTCGGGATGATGATCTCCCAATTTAAGCGAGCTGCTGGAGGTTCTGGTGTAGGTCTTGCTCAGGGTGTTGATCTTTCTGCTTTTGGGAAGATTGGAGAGTCGAGTGGTCTGAATCCTAGTGAGAAGCCCAACTCCACCACTACTCCCAAACTGACCAAGCTTCCATCCAAAGAGCCGGTCAAGCCTATCACCAAGGATGGGGTGTTTGAGGAACCTCCGAGAGCTCCACCCAAGAACCAAGTGTGGCATCCCAAACCCAACCACCTAAAGAACAAGCTGGATACAATGCCACCTATCCAGGAGGAGTTGCCACAGAAGGGCAAAGTGATCCACACCCACAGCCATGAGTACCAACAACCCCCTTTGCGTGCGGTGAGGTATCATTGTGATTTCTGTGGGAGAGATGGACACTTGAGCGAGTTCTGCTTTAGGCGCAAGAGAGAGGCGCGCCGTGCTAGGGAGATGAACAACCCGGACATGTACCATCCTTTCCATGATGTACATGTGCCGAATGTTCAGAGGAAAGCACCGAGACGTGCTGCTAGGCCCAGAGGTCCAGAACCTCAAGTTCCCAGGCCTAGGCAGCAGAGAGCTCCGAGGAGAGTCGCTAGGCCTAGAGGTGTTGAGCCTCAAGTCCCTAGGCCTAGGCCTCTTAGAGAGCGTGCCCGATGGGAGCCTGCAGTTGTAGGCTATGGACCCCGTGGCGGAGGCTGTGTAGTCGAGCGTTTTCCCCCACCGCGTTTTGAGTATCGCGATGGACGCTCTTTCCTTAGCGGACCACGTTTTCCTCTACGTGGTGATCGCTCCTCTCGTAGACGTGCTAGGAATGGTTTTTCCGCTAACCGTTCTTTTGAGCAGCCGGCCCAACACTGGTATTCCCCTTACTTCACTAACCCCAGTGTTGGACCGTATGCTCACTCTATGTCTTTTTATTGATGTAGGTAAAACGGTTGGAGGACATTTGGTTGGTGGATTCCGGTTGCTCGAGGCACATGACCGGAAACGCCAAGTGGTTCTCCAGCCTTAGTCCTGTTGCCGGAAAGGAGTACATAACCTTCGGCGACAATAGCAAAGGTAAGGTATTGTCTCGCGGGTCTGTGCGGGTTAATGAGCACTTTGTGTTGCGCGATGTTGCTCTTGTTTCTAACTTGCATTTTAACCTTCTTTCTGTTTCGCAACTCTTTGACGACGACTATGAGATTCGTTTTAAACCGAATCTCAGTCGTATTTTGGATCCTCAGGGCAATCTTGTGTGTTTGATTTCGCCCTTTGGAAAAGTCTTTCGTGCGAATTTCTCGGAGTCTTTTGGCACTTCTCGTTGTCTTGTGGCTGGACCTTCCTCCTCTGATCTTTGGAAGTGGCTTAGGAGACTTGGACATTTGAGCTTCGACTTGCTTGCAAGGCTTAGTTCACTTGGCCTAATCCGAGAATTGCCCAAGTTGCATATGGAGAAGGATCTTGTTTGTCACTCTTGTAGACACGGGAAGATGGTTGCCGCTCCCCACCATCCAGTGACTCAGGTCATGACCAAGCGCCCTGGAGAGCTTTTGCACATGGACCTTGTTGGTCCGGCTCGGGTGAGCTCGGTTGTGGGGAAGTGGTATGTGCTTGTTGTTGTTGATGACTTTTCGAGATATTCGTGGGTCTTCTTTTTAGCTGAGAAGACCGAGACTTTCTCCTTTGCTCGCAATCTGATTGTGCGTCTTCAGAACGAGTTCCCTTTGAACTTGATGCGAGCAATTCGGAGTGATAATGGTTCCGAATTCAAGAATTTGGATTTTGAGAAGTTTTGTAACTCTTTGGGTTTAGAGCATCAGTTTTCTTCCCCCTACACACTGCCACAAAATGGTGTTGTAGAGAGGAAGAATCGGACCCTTGTTGAGATGGCCAGGACGATGCTCGATGAGCATAGGACTCCTAGGCGACATTGGGCCGAAGCTATGAGCACTGCATGCTACATTTCCAATCGCATTTTTCTCCGAGCTTTCTTGAAAAAGACTTCTTATGAGTTGCGTTTTGGAAAACTACCCAAGGTGAGTTATTTTCGAGTTTTTGGTTGCCATTGTTTTATACTCAAAAAGGGCAACTTGGACAAGTTTGAGTCTCGTTCTTCTGACGGTGTGTTTTTGGGTTATGGCACTCACACTCGAGCTTATCGTGTACTTAACCTTGACACTAACCGAGTCATGGAGACATTCGATGTCACCTTCGACGAGACCATGGTTTGTCCTTCTTCTCGCTTTGAGCGTGCAGGTGATCATGAGGTTGGCGAGCCTCTTTTTGATGATGAGGACGAGGGTGCTGAAGGTATAGATGATCCAGCACCCCCTCCACCTGCTGTGCCGCAAAGAGCGGCCTCTACGATGACTAACGGCCCCGACACCTCTTCTTCCTGGGGGCCGTGGGATCCGCCACCCCGAGCAGTACCATTTGTACCCGGGGAGGCACCAGCTGCTGTTGAGGGGGAGGCCACTTCGGCAAGGGAGGCGCCATGACACATCCAGCGCCAGCACCCGCCTCAGCAGATGATCGGCAACATCGACGAACGGGTCACTCGGTCCAGGTCACAGCAAATCTCGCACTTCGCTCATTCTGCTTTTGTTGCTAATTTTGAGCCCCGAGATGTTGGACACGCTTTGACGGATCCGGATTGGGTCAATGCCATGCATGAGGAGTTAGAGAATTTTGAGCGAAATTGGGTTTCAGTTCTAGTTCCACCTCCTCCTGAGTGTAAGCCTATTGGGACAAAATGGGTTTTCAAAAACAAGCAAGGAGAGGATGGCCGCTGTAACAGAACCGACCAATTTGCACCAGATTAAGCACTGAAAACCTCCGCTCTCGAAATCATCGAGTACTTAAGCTCGTACAAACCCGGTAGTCCCGAAATCTCGAAGGATTTCAAATCATTCAACGTCATCCAGCCAAGATCGTACTAGTTCCACGAACATGCTCACGGGTTACATCACAGTTGCATAGAGTTCAAATTACATCGGAGTACGAAATAATATTACAAACCATAATTTGTAGTAGTAGCGGAAGCAACATAGTCTTTAAAACATAAGTTTGGATTGTTTATAAATACGGTGCCATCAGTTGACCGGGTCCACAAAAGCAACAGACGAGACAAGTGTTGACCATGCCCTTGGTCTAGTCATCACCCGTTACCGGGTACAAGCAGTTCTCGCAGTAACCATAAAAGCACTGGCCATCTGCAACAACAAGGGAAATAAACCCTGAGTACGAGAAGATACTCAGCTAGACTTACCCGTCATAAACCAAAAATAATGAGACTCCAAGGATCATGTAGGCTATATGAGTGGGGTTGGCTGTACATACTCCTTTGCATGAAAGCTTTAGTAATAAAACTCAGTTTCAGATGTTGGCAATTGCTTTTAGTCATTAACTCTACCTTACTAGATTTGCACCTGTACTAAACAAGCACTTGCTAATTAATCAATCAAGAGTGACTATTTCATCAATAGCCTTTCAGATTCCATAACCATTTTAGTTCCATAAGTTCTACGGGAGATGATCTAAAGTCAACTGCTCACTGTCCAGGAGCGATGGCGATTATAATCGATTCCTACCCAGCTGGGGATAAAATGTCTCACACTCGCCCGGCACATTCCGGCTACGGCAGTCGTAAGCTACCAGTCAGGAGATTCGAGAACACAAAGCGCGGGACGGCCATGGGCCCTTCTACACCGGGGGTTATCTCAGTGCCAGGTCGCTCAATCTATAACTGCCCACGGTCATGCCAGGTCGATCAAGCCCTGCCTGCCCTCGGACCATGCCAGGTCGATCAGAATAGTTGCCCACGGTACAGTTGAGGCCCTGGGTGTTAGGCGTCAACATCTCCATCTCCGGCTCGAATAACCTTACTCGGCTTCACGGGAGGTACTCAGACCAACTCCGTTAAGTGATCGACGCGTTCAATTTGACTGAAGGGACATTCCCGAACGGGTCCTAGGCGACACAGACGGGAGACTACTAGCACACAGAACCCATGTTCTGCTGCTCTTACATCCCGCCTCCGTCTCAAATTAATTATCACATGGTTATCTCATGATAGCATAGGCTAAACATGATCAGTATCCACCTATTGCGGGAGACAGGGAATCACCCGACTTTTACCGATCTAAGCAGGGCTAAGCATTTAACGAGCCTAGACCTAAACAGGGATATCAAGATATATTGCAGGTGGACAAGGATAAGTAATAATGCATCAACGGTAGCAATCAATTCCTATAACCTAATGCAACATCCATCATCAGGTTAATTAGAAAACATTTGCAAACCGTAGGAGTTAGAATGCTCCGGGGCTTGCCTTTCTCAAAGTCCGACGGACGGTGATCGCGGCACTCGGGTAGCTCGTCGGCGTCGGTCCCTCTGGCTTCTTCTGTCAGGTTCTCCTCCGGACTGGGCTCTTCCAGTATCGACTGGGTCTGGATCTCCTCCGTTGATCCTGTATGATGCATAAAGTGCATGAATAGGATGAATGCACAATAGAATGCATATGTGATGCACATGATCGACAACAATCAGGAGATAAGCATATGTCATCTACTGCATTCTCTTCAGCAAGGTAGTCAACATCATCCCAACTATTTAACCTATCATAATCAACTTGTTAAGCGATGTTGTCACCACATCAAAGTTTAGTTAATGAGTTTATTAACCTCTAATTGCTTGCTGAAATAAATCTATTTACACATGCTTTAAACAGCAACCTAACCTAGACAGCTTCAGAAAAATCTACAGAAATTACTGGGAGTTAACAACACCTAATCTAGCTCCCTGTCCAAATTTCATCTCATTTGGACTTAAACTCCATTCTCTATGAAAAAGACAAATTCTATCATGGAAAGATGCTTTGAACTACACACCCTAGCACAAAGTGTCAAACAACAGATTTCTTATTTTTCTACTGAGCTTCCTAGTACAAGAGCAATGTGCTTAAATTCTCAGGTTCATATTCCTCATATTTTAATTACTACAAAATAAACAAGGAAACGACATTTAACCATTTTAAAAGCTACTGTCAAATTAATTCACAGAACAACCTCATATTATATTTTTCTCTGAAACTACACATTCATACAAACCTAACAAAACTGGAATCACATTTTTCTGACTGATATATAATTAGTTATGCATTTTCCAAGTTATCAGCACTTTTCTAATGTAAATAAATCTACACATAAAAATATCACCAAGAATGCATTCAACAGTTTTCACTGATAGATCTAAACATGCTTGACCTAACAAAATTTGTTTCACAGGATTTGGACTTAAAATGAGCCTTGTATGAATTTTTGAAGCCTTACATGAATTCTGCAAAACACATTAAAAAGGAAAACTCAATCCTAACGTACGGACTCCCTTCTTGATTCGGCCGAGGCACAAGACAGACGCTCGGCACACCCGGCGCGACTCGGCCGAGGCTCGAGGCGAAGGCTTCGGCACACCCGGCGCGACTCAGCCGAGGCTCAGGCGCACTCGACCGATTCGGCCGAGGCTCAGACACATTCTACCGATTCGGCCGAGGCACACTGACAGCCGAGGCTAACCTATTCAGCCGAGGCTACTGACTCAACCGAGGCTTACTAACTCAACCGAGACTAACTCAACCGACTCGGTCGAGGCTCGAGACGAAGGCTCGGCGCATCCGTCTTTCCGAGGCCTACGGCACCCAAGCTCTTCCCTTTCTCTCTTTCTTACTGCCAGTCGGGGCCCGCTGGTCAGGGCGACCAAGCTTCCGAGGCCAAGCTCGGCACGCTACCGCGCGAGGCCAGGCTCGGCAGTCAACGGCGGAGTTTTGCACCGTGGTCGTTGACCGGCCCTAGCTCGTCGACGGCGACGCTTCCGGTGACACTGAGACCATCACTGGGTGCGGGTTTGTGAGGCCAACACAACTAACCGACTCGCTGAGCCAGAGGGATACCGGAGCAAGCTCGACGGCGGCCATGGCGGAGCGGTGGCTCTGCGACTCGGCGGCGGAACTCTTCCTGGCGGCTTGCGACTCGGCGAGGTTAGCACTAGCCCAAGCAAGACCTAAGCGACCTATTGGAGCAACTCTCGGGCTTCGGCATCCCCGGCATTGCTCGGAGCTATGCACGGCGGCGGTCCATGGCGGACACGGCGACGACACGGCTCGGTTCCGGCTGAAACACGGCGAAAGAGAGGTCTCCAACTAACTCTAAGCTATTACGGAGGTAGAGAAGACTAGAACATGGCTCGGCTTGGGATAGCTTGGCCGGAGATGACCGGTCCACATGAAGGTCACGGTGGCGGCCATGGCGGGAGCTTGCGGATGGCATCCGCTGTTCCGTCGGCTAGAGAGGGAGAGAGGGGAAACCAACCCTTGCCGGAGAAAGAGGAGGTCAAGGCGGAGAAACTGGCGGGAGGAATCGAACGGCGGTGAGCGGTGGAGCGAGTAATCGCTCGCCGAAGTTCGGCGGGCGGCGGCGGCGCGGAGCTCTGGTGAAGATGGAGTGGAGTGGAGCGAGGAAGAGAGTGAGCAATGGAATGCTCCTCTGGTTGCAAGCACGGGGCGGAGCGAAGGCAAAAGGAACGAAGTGCTAGGTGCATTACACCTGGCCGGTTCCCGTCGGGGGAACTCCCGACCGGACGCGGCGGCGTCAGGCGTCGCGTGACACGCGGCGAGTGCGGACGGGGTGCATGGGCGACGTGGCGAGTTCGGGCGCAAACCACGGGCGTCGGTGCCGGTGGTTTGGCCGGCCGGCGAGGCGGTCTCGCGGCTGCGGGCGGATTCTGCCGGCGCGGAGGGAGCGGCGTCCGCGAAGGAGAAGAAGGAGAGACTGACAGGCGGGGTCCACTGGGGTTAAACTAATGAAGTTTGGTTAAAAACTTTGATGCTCAATAACTCCTAAACTAAGCCGAATTAGGAAAAGGTCCTAAAAGCAAAGTTGCTTAGAATTTTGTAAGGAACAAATCATCTTTAAGGCTCAAGTCCAAATTCTGTTGTTTAAAAGAAATTTAGTGCTAAACCATTTTTCTAATGCAAGAAATCATAATTTAACAGCTTTTTCTGAGAAAGTGCTGTAAAGCAAAGTTGTTCCCTTCATCAAGATCTACAACTTTGTTATAAGGCACTTGGTCAGAAACAAAAAGCATAACAAGGTTACACTAGAGACCAAACAAGGACTTAAGCACTTAACAAGCATATGCGCATGAAATGATGAGATGCTATGCTTATGCCATGCCAAATTATGCATTTAGGGATTGCTTAACACCGGGGGTGTTACAACCACGTTGTTAGAAACAAGGCCAGGCTTGTAGCGAAGGGTTATAGTCAGAAGGAGGGGATAGACTATGAGGAGACGTTTGCTCCTGTAGCTCGTTTAGAGGCAATTAGGATACTCTTGGCCTTTACTACATCCAAAGGTTTCAAACTTTTTCAAATGGATGTCAAGAGTGCCTTCTTAAACGGCTACATAGAAGAAGAAGTTTATGTTGAGCAACCCCCGGTTTTGAAAATCCCAAGTTTCCAAACCATGTTTTTAAACTTCACAAAGCCTTATATGGTTTGAAACAAGCCCCTAGAGCCTGGTATGATAGGTTGAAAAACTTTTTGCTTGCTAAGGGTTTTAAAATGGGATGTGTAGATAAAACGCTCTTTCTCCTCAGGCAAGGCAAAGACACTCTCTTGGTCCAGATTTACGTGGATGATATCATTTTCGGTGGTTCTTCTCACGCTTTGGTTGCCAAGTTTGCAGATACTATGAGCAGGGAGTTCGAGATGAGGATGATGGGCGAGCTGACATTCTTTCTCGGGTTGCAAATTAAGCAATCCCGAGAGGGGACGTTTGTGCACCAGGGCAAGTACACCAAGGACTTGCTGAAGCGGTTCGATATGGGTGAGGCCAAGCCTCTTCCAACACCCATGTCGACGACGACTGCCCTGGATGCGGATGTGGATGGAGAAGCAGTGGACCAGAAGGAGTACCGCAGCATGATCGGGTCGCTCCTCTACCTGACGGCGACACGCCCGGACATCCAGTTCGCGGTGTGTCTGTGTGCGCGCTTTTAGGCGTCGCCGTGCACCTCTCACCGTCAGGCGGTGAAGCGGATTTTCAGGTACCTTCGTTTCACGCCTGAGTTTGGGATTTGGTATTCTGCTTCCTCCACCCTCTCCCTTTGCGGATATTCGGATGCCGATTTTGCTGGTTGCCGTATTGAGCGCAAGTCCACTTCTGGGACTTGCCAGTTTATTGGTTCTTCTCTTGTTTCGTGGTCTTCTCGCAAGCAGTCTAGTGTCGCCCAGTCTACTACGGAGGCTGAGTATGTTGCTGTGGCTAGCTGCTGTTCCCAGTTGCTTTGGATGATGGCCACTTTGCGTGATTTTGGTCTGAGCTTTTCTCGCGTGCCTTTGCTTTGTGACAGCACGAGTGCCATTAGCGTTGCTAAGAACCCCGTGCTTCACTCGAAGACCAAACACATTGATGTGCGCTTTCATTTTCTGCGAGACCACCAGGAGAAGGGTGATATCGACCTTCGCCATGTCGATACTCATCATCAACTGGCTGATATTTTCACCAAGCCTTTAGACGAATCAACCTTTAATCGGTTGAGGGGTGAGCTTGGTGTGTGTTTCCCCTTTTAGATGGGGGAAACATTTTGGATCTTGTATATTTGACTAACTCTTTTGTCTTTCTTTTCTTTTGCATTTCAGCATACGCATTCACATTCTAAGCTTCATGTTCATAATCACTAGAATGTAACTATGCTCTATGTAGTATGCTCTGATGCTTATTTTGATGCTTGTAGCTTATGCTCCTTCTAATCACTAGTACATGTTGTGAGCTGAGCTATATTGAAATGGTGAATTTACTTAATAACTAACAATCTGAAAATGTTCACCATTGAGATATGCAATTAGCATGTGTAGGATATGTTGAGTTCACTCGTGCTTTTCATATATGCTAGGTTGCTATGTCTCTAGTTATGAGTCATTCACGTGCTTCGTCTGTTCATATCATGTTTAAAATTTGAACCAAGTTTTAGTGAATTGAAAAGATCGAGATGGGATTGCTTGTCAACACATCACGGTATCGAGACGGTTTCTCATTGCACTTTGAGTTAAACTTGAGCCGTGTAGTGTATGACCAAAACCGTAGCTTTAAGCTTCTGATTGCTTCGGCATAGGCTTCGCTCGGTTGAAAAGTTAGGCAATGACAAGTTTTCAACCTCTCGCAATCACATGCTTTTAATTGAACTTGTGCAATTTCACCGCTGCAACTCCGATATAAAATGAAATCACAAGTATATGCTTCATTCCTATGCTTGATGATTGAACTTTGCTAGGGGTAGTTCACCTTGTATGCATGTTTAGCACTTGTTTGGATTCCTATCTATACATGTGTAGTGCTATTTTGATGGTGACTATCTTTTTGGCTAAAAACTGCTCACATGCTCATATGTTCATATTTCGTATGTGTGATCAGGTAGAGCCTTTGCTAGCTGTGCTTACATTGAATCATTGGAGTTCTACTGTTTAGAGCATCTTTGCACTCTTTTGAATATATGCCTGAAGCTGCTAAGTTGCATTTCTGACTTCATATGCATGTTGGAAGGGGGAGCTTCTTGCCTTGATGCCTTTTCTTGATTAGTGCATTTTCAACTAAGGGGGAGAAATTGCAAATCATATGTCTCCTGGATGTTCAACTAAAGGGGAGTTTTCGTCAAGGGGGAGAATTTCCAATCTTTGTGCTCTTCTCATGTTGGACCTAAGAGGGATTTTCCTAGTTGCTTGCACTTGTCGAGGGGGAGTTTGCTAGTTGTGTTGAGCCGTTGCCTCTGTCTTGAGGAACTAGCAAACATTTTCAGGGCATTTTGTCTTCGATTGGTTCTCTTTTAGTTTGGAGTCATTCCAATTGGTTCGGAGCGTGCTTGGCCGAAAGGCATTGGTTTCGAGCTTTCTTTGCTAGTTGTGTTGAGCCTCTGTGCCTCTATCTTGAGGGACTAGCATTTTGCTTCGATTTTCATTCGACTTCAATTGGTTTGAGCTCTTTTCTCTGGAGTTTCCAATTGGTATCTGCTAGCGGTGTTGAGCCTGTTCTACCTCTTCTTGAGGACTAGCTTTGCTTTGCTTGGTTGCGTCGAGCCGTTGCCCATGTCTTTGGGGACCAAGTTCTTTCGCTCTTTCCACTTGACCTTCTTCGGCTTTGCTATGCTTTTGGGTCATTTGGGTGAGTTTTCTCTTTCTCCTTCCTCCTTCTTCCTTATTCTTATTTTCATTATGATTTGTGTGAGTAGTTGACAATGCACTCATCAAGGGAGAGATTGCGGATACATGGGTGTATGTCGGGTCTCTGAGTGACGAGTGATTGTCAACTGGGATGATGCGCATGTTCTTTGGCTTGTGTTGTGCAGGTGTCGAGCACGGATACAGTGATCGACGGCGAGGTGAAGGTCAAGTTGAGACGTGCCGTGCTGACGGACCGGGTGCGGTGAAGGATGGGCGTGCCGTGCGGCGGACGTGCCATGCCGAGGTACCGAGCGGTGAAGGGCGGACGTGAGGCTTGGACGGAGGGACCAGAGGCCCGAGGATCAGCTGTGGTGGCTGGCAGCCTGTGACGACGACAAGTGAAGAAGTGCGGTCAGGTGTTGCCTGAGTCGTGGACTCAGGGACACGTGTCGGTGGACGGGGTGCACGGGCTATGCATCCCCTCTACGACGTCGATTTGGTGGTAGAGCCAGGAAAAAACCATCGGATGGACGGTTTCCAGGTTTGGGCCTCAAAACCTGGGCGTGGACGGTTTCTGAGTTTGGGCCACAAAACTCGGGCTGAGGGTTTCCGAGTTTGGCCACAAAACTCGGGCTGAGGACGGTTTCCAGGTTTGGGCCTCAAAACCTGGGCGCTGAGGGTTTGCTGAGTTTGGCCTCAAAACTCAGAAGGTGGTGGGCTGGTTTCCCGGTTTGGGCCTCAAAACCGGGGGTTGGCTGGAAAAGGCTGGTTTCCCGGTTTGGGCCACAAAACCGGGGGTGCAGAGCGAGGGCGGCACGTGGCGGCGATCCGGAGGTTGCGTCGAGGCAACGCTTCGAATTGTGCGGGCGTGGTCGTCGGATACACCTACCACCGAGTTGGTCTAGAATAACCCTAGGGTTTAGCTGGTTCGCTCTGTAATTAGAATAGAGAAGGGTAGAGTAGGAAATAGACTTAGGCTAGTAGTAGGATAAGTAGTCGGGAGACACCCTCCTCCTATCTATCTCAGTTTTAGCCATCTCATTTGCGCTTGCTTCCTAGGGTTTCCTGCTCTCCCATCCCCTGCTGTAGCTTGCTGAGATCCGCAGAGAGACTCACCTCTGTGTATTGTTGATTTTGAGGAAAGGAGGCCGTAACCTCCTTGTCGTAGCGTGTGTTCACGCTTCGGCTGCAAGATCGTGGTGTCGATTCGCGTTTTGGCTGTGTTCTTCGCGGAATCCTTTTTCTCCACGATTTTCCCGTCGTTTGATCTCTTTGCTCGGTTCATCTTTTGCGAATCCGTTTGAACCAAGTTGTTCTAGATCGTGAGGCACTTCTTTCCACCGAAGGAATTAACCTCTAACCTCATGGTCTAGGAGATCGATCGATTTTTCGTTTCGGGTCAAGTTTTCTCCCTTCCCCCAAAATTCTTCGATTCATCGATTTGGAGATAGGTTCGAGCCATGATCTCTTAGAGATAGCTCACTATCCTCCTTGTGACTCTACTCACCAAGTTTGATCCCTAGAGGATTTGTTTTGGGTGAGATCGAGTTGAATCGGTGGACGAACAGCAGGATTTCGGGGTGACCGAACGCTGGGTCGTGCTGACCGGACTCACCAGACGAGAGTCCGGTCGTTGAGCTCCCAGCGCGTTTTCTTTGTGACTTGACCGGACGCTGGGACTCGAGAGTGACTGGACGCACCCCTGGTACTGTTCACTGTTTTGTCTCTCTCTCTGACCGGACGCTCTGCTTGTGACCGGACGCACTGCTTCACAGAGTTCGGTCCAATACAGTAAGGGTCCAAAATCATTTTGGCTTAACCGGACGCGTCCGGTGGTGCCTGACCGGACGCAGGCAGAGTCCGGTCAAAGCTGTTCTGCGCGTTTTCGTTCGCGGTTGGCTCGTTCTTGGTCGGATTCGATTTCCACCTTTTGCGTTGGCTTTCTAGAGTTGTGTAGTGTCCCGCTGTGCTTCTTGGAAGCATCCACCCTACATCTAGGGTCGTGGACATTAGCAAGCTCTAGGGTTTGTCTCTTAGGGTTGATTTTGGGACAGTGGCTACTAGTTTCTGAAAGGAAATTTTGAAGCTCCCATTCACCCCCCCCTCTGGTCGCTTTCTGGTTGCTTCTCGGTCCTTCACTATGCGTGCATCCAAACAACATGAAAACAACGTATCGACTATTTGCACAAGCAGTTCTATTCATTAACAGTGGGGTGTCTCCATACAGCCATAATAACAAATAGATCGATAAAATAGCTTGAACATCAACAGTGGGGTGTCTCCATACAGCCATAATGATGACTAAGCTAGATCACGTCTTGTGCTTGTGCAAAGAGTAGATTCGTTAATTCCAAGCCACTTAGAAGAACACATTATGAAGAGAGCATAACTGGATCGGCTATTTTAACCGATACAGGGTCCATGAGGCACGAACAAGATCTACCCGTTAAAACCATGACTTAACTTAAGATCGAACAAATCTAATCTATCATATATATTAGTGGGGTTCGTAAATACAGCTGTAATAGACATGTTAGATCAAATCTATCTGTTCTTAGATCAGATCGTGGTTTTATCGGATATCTTGAATGCACAACATGTAACAACCAAGATTGACAAAATAGTCGATGTAAAGCTTGGATCGCCTATTTCCTCTGTTGTGAGTGTATAAGCCTCAGAACATCCAAAGCTAAGCATCCTTTAAGCTTAAGCTACTTTGTCAATCTTGATTGGGCAAGATGTTGTTTAAAACATAAAGAAACTAATTAAAACATGAAACAACATCGATAACTTAATGAATCTATTAGCTTGCCAAACCAACAGAGCCAATAACTAGTCAAGATCGACTAAAGTAAGAGATTGATCAGAGTCAAGACAGTCTTACAAAAGACAAGCTTAAACTGATAACTAGCCATGCCTATTGACACTGGTTATCTATCACAATTAAAGGATAAATAAATATAAAAAGGGTATGAATTCAATCACCAACAAAGGATAAGGGTTTCAATTGACAATATTCCACGAGTTTTGGTGAATTGTGGTTCTGCAGGGACTAAACCAGGAAATCAACACGGATAGCCCCTAGAAGGAAACGACGGGAGATAACCGAACCGACGCATCAGGATTAATCTAGAAGCATCTAGAGGACACCAGAAGACACCAGGAGGTCGGGCACCGCGAGACCCAGCCAGGTGGGACCGACCGGTCCCACCAAGAGACCGACCGGTCCCCCCATGGCCCACTGGACTCTATCTTCTGGAACCTTCCTCCACCGCCTACGAGGATGCATCTCAGCCGTACCTAAGGTCGATTTGATCCAACAGCCATAGTTCCTCGCCCAGGGCTATATAAGCAGCCCCAGACCCCCCTCTCCAGGCATCAGATCAGGGTTTGATCATCATCATTCGTCACAATCAGATCAGGCTACCACCAGAGAAGGAGATAAATCAGTAGCTCTAGAACTACATCCACCTAGAATAGTTAGATAGAATAGGATTAGAGGAGGCAAGCTTCGCTTGGATTCCTGATCTAGTCACGAGAAGGCTCAGTAAACCCAAGATCTTCTCTCTTGTATTGACATTATGGATCTATTTCATAATTGCTCTTCTAGTTCATCATTGTTCATCATTATTTATGTTCTAGTTCGTCGTCTAGTTCTAGTTCATCGTCTAGTTCATCTTCTAGTTCATAATCCAGTTCTAGTTCGTACTTTAGTTCTTCTCGATGATCTAATTTACCTTATTGTTCAGCTTTATGTTCTAGATAGCAATACAATTGATATGACTAAGACATCAACCATTATATTCTTAATTATATTGCTTATAGTCTGCTTTGATTATATATTTGGCATAGATAGTTCATCATTATGTTTATACTCATGTTCGTATAGCGCTCATCTTAATGATCATTGGGTGGGTGATAGATGTTGTGTAGGCGTGGTGCCTATACACTATTTATCTGCGAATGCGTCCTATGTTTCGGATAGAGTGGTAGATCGCGGGTGTGATATTCCTGTTGAGTCCTTTGTATTCCACCTCCTGAATATAGTGTTCAGTATGGCTCAGTTAACTCATGGTTTAGGGGTTACTCTGTTTGACACCTTTACTATGGAGTTGCCTCTTGATTATAAATATGATATGACCTAGCCAATGATTGCCAAATATGTTTGCACTAATCAATGTATGCTATGACTTGTAATTAGAATAACTTAGGAATGTTTCTATTTAATGCTTGTTCTAATCATTACTTGCTAGGTAGTACTGTTCTAAGATTATCTTTGATTGATCTGCTCTCTATTACCATTTATCTTTATCATTTATCATTACTTCTACTATTTGATCCCTATTTAGAGTAATGAGTGTGTTATCAGTCTTTATCATAAGTGTGTGCCACATTAATTGTTGTTAAGTCCTCACTAGTATAATACCATCATACTTTGAATTGATTAGTCTCTAGGCTAAATATAAATAACAATACCTGAGACTAGCTTGGGTGAAATGCTTCTACAACGGGTGTATTTATCTGTGCGCTTGCGGGTAAATATTTATCTTTAAATCCAGTGCCCTGGTATAATCACATTGCTAGCTTCATGTTGGGGATGACAACTTGACGTTAAGTGAAGTTAGTAGTGTCCCGTACACTCTTTAGTGCCTTCACTAGATTATTTATCCGGTTCATTCTTAGGGTGATTCCATTAAGGAGTGTCACAGCATTTCTGGCGCCGTTGCCGGGGATAGACTAAAACTCTATTCTTAGTAGCGACGTTAAGAAATGCCAACAAGCATTTCTGGCGCCGTTGTCGGGGAACACATCAGTTCAATTAGGGATGGTACCTAGGGTTTGTCATTAAAATCTTTATGAACACTGTTAGGACATTGCATTAGCAGCATTAAAACGGTAGCTAGAACATATCATTTAACTTACACACATGTGACAATGCACTGATTGTTTATCTCTACTCAAACAGACTTACCCTGGCTTTTGTTTATCTTTTATCTTATGCAGGGTGTGATGTATGACTGGTTTCCAACTTCCAAATAAGTACATTGAGGATCCCGAAGCTTTACTAAGGAAAACAAGACACAAACTCAAGAGACCCTCTACCACTTCCAGAAGTGAGCCAGATAAGAAGAAGCTTAACACCAGTATTGGACACCATGGCCGACAAGACACTCTGCGAGTTCTCTACACCAACCACTGCCAACATCAGGACTAGACGAGCAGTCAATGTGGGAGACAACGGATTTGAACTCAAGCCAGCTTTGATCAACATGGTGCAAGCTCATCAGTTTTGCGGAAAGGCACATGAAGACGCAAGCGCTCATCTCCAACACTTTCTGGAGATTTGTAGCACTTTCACCATCAAGGGAGTCGAAAGAGACGCCATTCTACTTTGCTTGTTCCCATTCTCACTCTTGGGAAAAGCAAAACAATGGTTCTATGCCAACAAAGACAAAAACACCTCATGGGCGATCTGTTCAACTGCCTTCCTAGCAAAGTTCTTTCCAGTGGGCAAGACGAATGCCCTCCATGCCAAGATTTCAACTTTCCAGCACACGACAAATCAATCTCAGAGGCTTGGGAACGCTTTCAAGATTACATATCAGAATGCCCTCACCATGGGATGGAGAATTGGCTACTCATGCAAACCTTCTACCACGGGCTCACTTCGAGTACCCGTGAGAATGTGGATGCCGCTGCTGGAGGATCATTCTTATCACTCACTATCAACAATGCTACTACACTCATTGAGAAGATGGCCTCTAACCAAGGATGGAATGAGGAACGCTCTCAGCCACGCAAGAGGGGAGGAATACATCAGCTTAAGGAAGTAGACATGTTGTCTGCCAAACTTGACTTACTCATGAAGAAGTTCGATAAACACACTCCCAAGAAAGAAGACGTCAGGCACATCTACGAATCTCGCTTGACATGTGAAGAGTGTGGAGGCACTAGTCATTCAGGGAGCAATTGCCTTGAGATTCAAGAGGATGCGAAGTACATCAACAACAACATCAACTATTGTCCTCAACAAGCTCAAGGATGGAACCAACAATCAAGGCCTAATTACTCAGGTAACTACCAAGGTAATACATTTAACCAACCACCTTTGAGAGAGATGATATCTAATCAAAATAAGATTATTGATAATATGTCTAAGAAGATAGCTTCCAATGATAAACTGCTTGAGAACATTAATACTAGAATGGATAGCTTTACTTCTGCCATAAAGAATCAACATAGCTTTAATAAGATGATAGAATCTCAGTTAGCAGCTTTAGTCCCTATGGCTGAAAAAGGAAAGATTCCCGGAAGTCTGAAAGAGCTAGAGACTGCAAATCTTGTAGATATTTATGATGCAGGGCAGCTCACAGCTAGACCATCGAGGGGATGGAAGGATGACTCCATTGCCCCGAAGAAAGGAGATCCGGGAAGACATGTCATTCCAATCCACATTGGACCCAACAGTTTTGAAGAAGCAGTCTGCGACCTTGGAGCAAGCGTCAACATTATGCCAAAGGTAATATACGAACAAATTCATGGTGCACCTCTGTTATATACAAGTATGTGTTTGCAGCTTGCAGATCAGACACTGTGCTACCCATTGGGAATTCTAGAAGATGTCTGTATTCGAGTGGGATGCTCGTATGTGTGTGTAGACTTTATGATCGTTGAAACAGGTGGAGACAATAGAGCACCCATCATTCTTGGACGCCCGTTTCTAAGCTCAACCAAAGTCATCATCTACGCAGATAGCGCCAAGATCTGTTTCACAATCTCAGGCAACAAAGATTCAGCTTCAAGAGACGTACACTCACTACCCGAGTCCACCCTCAGATGCCCTACGAGTATGCAAACGCTATAACATCAATGAAGAAGAATAGGAACAGAAGGAGGAAGAACAAGGCTACACAACCGCATCAAGACACAGTATGGATGGTCAACTCTGTCCAAACAGAGAGTGACCACCTTCTTCCATCACCATACCTCGCCAAGAGAGACGACCCAGGCGTACCCACCATCGATTGTAAGATCGAGGGAAGTACATTCCACAAGACGTTCTGCGACATCGGTTCAAGTGTTAACATAATGTCTAAGGTAAGATATGAATACTTATATAAAAATAGACCTATGTATCAAACATATGTGCAGCTGCAGCTGGCGGACCAAACTTATCGATTTCCGGAGGGAGTAATAAAGGACGTAATGATCCAAATTGAAGACTACCATGTTCCCCCGACTTCATGGTACTAGACATGGGAAGAGAAGACGATATTCACATCATCCTAGGAAGACCCTTCCTCAACACCACTGGCACCATCATCTACATGACATCTGGAGAGATCCACTTCCAGTTCCTAAGGGAGAAGGTGCGCTGTTACTTTAATAGCTATGCCACTAATATATAGGAAAAGAAGAATCACTCAAGGAGGAGGCGCCGCACATCCCAACGCAACAAGAATCGACCAATCAAGGATAGATGGGCTCACTATGAAGGAGAAGTCACCAGGAGTGAAGACATCCCATTAAAGAAAATGAAGGACGATGAAGTAAAGGAGACAAGTCCACCAGTCAAGCAGGTGTGGAAAAAGAAAGAGAGTTATACTGACGTGCAATCATCAAGGTCCTCCTCAGGATCTGCTGATGTATGTTGATGGTCCTTAAACACCTGTTTTACCATCAACACATATGGACCCACCAGAGGCCAAGCCCACTCAGCAGGGCCCAAATGGGCCTAAGGGGGGTGGCGCCCGCCACCTCTAAGTGGCGCCCGCCACTTGGGTTGGCCCAAGTTCCACTCCCTGCCACGTCACCGATCCGTGTGACCTCCCCAAGGCCAAATCTTGGCCCTTTGTCACTAGGTCAGTGGCATCGGACGACTCAGGATTAAGTGGCGTGGATCAAGGCTGAATGGCGGTTACTCAGACATGCAACCGACCTCCAAACCGCGCTTGGACAACCACCTGGAGGTCGTAGGATCAAAGCCGGTGCATCCAACGGCCAGGGGACTGGCGGCCGCCAGTAGGGGGTGGCGCCCGCCACCTGACCTAACCCTAGGTCGGCTGGCTGCCCCCTATAAGTACCCCCCTCACTCATTTGGGCTATAAATACCCCCTGGTGGCAACACTTCATTCACACCAACATCCAGAACACACACCATCCCAGAGAAACAAAAGCAAGAGAAGCAAGTGAGAGTTAGGTTAGAAGCTCAGAGAGCTTAGGCAAGTAGGTAGCTAGTAGAGCAAGGCATCTTCGCCCTCGCGGTAGCGCTGCTCAAGGCTTAGCTCAAGAGTAGAGGCGTGTGAGTGATCGGTCTTGGAGCTGGGAAGAGTCTTCCTTCATCTCTAGTTCAGGTTTTGCTCTTGTTACTCAAGCACTTACTATATTCTAGTTCATCATTTCAAGTATTACTTTATTCTACTTATCAGTATTGAGTGGTATACTTGATTGATTGCTTGAGTGCCTAGCTATCCTACAGATCAATTCACTTAGCCATAGTAGTTAATCTCTAGTGAGCTTAGTGTTTGATCTTTGCCAATAGGTTGCTTAGTTAGTTTAGTGTTTATCTTATTAAGTCAAGTATTTGCTCTGACGTCCGCAAGGGTGTCTCTATTCAAAGCTAGGGTAGAGATAATTAGAATATAGTTAAGCGTGGTGCTTAGTTATAGACTTACCTTCAGATACGGCTAGACCCCCCGGATAGCTGTGGTAGCAAGCAGGTGGTGACAGCCCTGTGCCCTTTGAATTCCACCACGTAGTTGGCCCAGTTTAACAGTAAGGCTCGTTGTGCTAGCGTTCAACCTAAGTAAGTGGTAAAGGCTAGTACGCCTCGATACTTGATAAGATAGGAATAAAACTATACTCAACTTAGTTGCTTTATTGACTTTTGCCTGCCTTGCTTCGTAACTATCTTGCTTCGTAGTTATCTTGCTTTGTAGTTACCTAGGAGTAGTTATTAGTTAGTAGTTAGTTATCTTAGTTACCCTTATTTACCCTCTATCTACCTATCCATCCACCTTACCTTAGCCATCCATTTCATCCTTACCTATCCACCCATATATTCTTTCTAGCCTTTCATCTTCCCTTCGCTCCTTTTCCTTTTTCTTATTTCTTTGACACTCATCCCCTCCTTGACTCGACTCATACACCACCCTAGCCTTCCCTTGGGATCAAATAAATCGACACCTGGTACTGCCAGGCGAAGTGCTACTACGATAGTTTTGTGTGCTTGCAGAATCTCCTCCTGATAGATTGCATTCTCTTTCTATAGTGAAGCTAAGAACTACAAACAAGCATTTCTGGCGCCGTTGCCGGGAGGAGATTCTGCAAACGCACAGAACTATCGTAGTAGCACTTCGCCTGGGAGTACCAGGTGTCGATTTATTTGATCCCAAGGGAAGGCTAGGGTGGTGGATGAGTTGAGTCAAGGAGGGGATGAGAGTCGAAGAAAAGAGAAAAGGGGAGAATGGAAGATGGAAGGCTAGAAAGAATATATGGATGGCTAGGTAAGGATGAATTGGATGGCTAAGGTAAGGTGGATGGATAGGTAGGTAAAGGGTTTAGGATAACTAAAGATAACTAAAGGTAACTAAGATAACTAGGGATAACTAACCTGGGTAACCACTAAGCAAGATAACTACTAAGCAAGATAGTGACGAAGCAGGGCAGGCAAAAGACAATAAAGCAGCTAAGTTGAGTTTAGTTTTAATCCTATCTTGTCAAGTATCGAGGCGTACTAGCCTTTACCACTTACTTAGGTTGAACGCTAGCACAACGAGCCTTACTGTTAAACTGGGCCAACTACGTGGTGGAATTCAAGGCGCACAGGGCTGTCACCACCTGCTTGCTACCACAGCTATCCGGGGGTCCAGCCGTATCTGAAGGTAAGTCTATAACTAAGCACCACGCTTAACTATATTCTAACTATCTCTATCCTAGCTCTGAATAGAGACACCCTTGCGGACGTCAGAGCAAACACTTGACTTAATAAGATAAACACTAAACTAACTAAGCAACCTATTGGCAAAGATCAAACACTAAGCTCACTAGAGATTAACTACTATGGCTAAGTGAATTGAACTGTAGGATAGCTAGGCACTCAAGCAATCAATCAAGTATAGCATATAACACTCAATACTGATAAGTAGAGTAAAGTAATACTTGAAATGAAAGTACTAGAATATAGTAAAAGCTTGAGTAACAAGAGCAATATCTGAACTAGAGATGAAGGAAGACTCTTCCCAGCTCCAGAACCGATCACTCGCACGCCTCTGCTCTTGAGCTAAGCCTTGAGCAGCGCTACCGCGAGGGAGAAGATGCCTTTCTCAACTAGCTACCTACTTGCATAAGCTCTCTAAGCTTCTAACCTAACTCTCACTTCTCTAGCTTGGAGTTGCTTTGCTTGGAATGGTATGAATGGAGAGGTGCCTCCAGGGTGGTATTTATAGCTTGAGAAGTGAGGGGGGTACTTATAGTGGGCAGCCACCCGACCTAGGGTTAGGTCAGGTGGCGGGCGCCACTCCCCACTGGCGGCCGCCGGTCCACATGCCGTTGGATGAACCGCCTCTGCATCAACGGCATCCAGGAGGTTGTCCGAGGCGGTTTGGACATCGGGTGCATGTCTGAGTAACCGCCCACCGGCCTTGATCCGCGTCATTCCATCCTGAGCCGTCCGATGCCACTTGACCTAGTGACCAAGGGCCAAGATTAGGCCTTGGGGAGGTCACACGGATCGGTGACGTGGCAGGGGGTGAAGATGGGCCAACCCAAGTGGCGGGCGCCACTTGGTGCTGGCGGGCGCCACCTAGGGGTGGCGGGCGCCACCCCTCTTCGGCCCATTTGGGCTCTGCCGAGTGGGCTTGTCTCCTGGTGGGTCAAAATGTCCAAATTTGGCTCCAATCCTGCATTCAAATAGAATTCTATGGACATGTGGAATTCGGTTAGTTTGAAACCTATTTGACTACATTTCATGCCTTTTTGGTGGACTTTAGGGTCAAATGTTGACGGTAAAACAGGGGTTTAAGGACCGTCAACATGCTCCCCCAAGCTAACCTGTTGCTCGTCCTCGAGCAACAATGCGGTTTAAGCATTAAGCATGAGATAGATAGCAAGATTAAGATGTATGCAAGTGCATATTGTATAGTAAGAAGTAACTTAGCATATATCATGAATCATAGCAATGTGGGGCTTATACCTTTTCACTTCAAACATGCAAGAGTGAAATAAAGCAGTAGATATGAAACTTTTATCTTGCTTAGGTGTGACTAGGATTTTGTCTAGAGGTTTTTCAAGGTTTTAAAAGATAACAACTTGCTTAAGTCCTCTTAGATCACTCAATCACTCAATGGTGTTTAAATCCTCACTTAGGCCAAAATGTAGCCTTTCCTATTTCTAAAGAATGATATGTGGAGCTATAGGTAGGCTAAGAACCATGAGCAAATTGCCTGACGTTTATTGCTAAGTTAGACACTCAGATCATAAGGAGCAGCGAATCATAAAAATTGATCAAGATGTGCATGTGTGGTTATGTGGAAGTGTATGGAGAGACATTTCATAATCCTTCCTAGTTGATTCTCTGGGGTCTAGAGCTAATGACAATTCTCTTTTTTTTGGATACAAAGTGAGTGGACAAAAGATGTGTCCTCACACTTTCTTAGGACATAGTCCTCTCTTGAGCTACTTTGCTCTTTTTTTTGGATACAGTGTGAGTAGACAAAAATGTGTCCTCACATTTTCTAGGACATAGTCCTCTTTTGAGCTAATTTGCTCAAAAGCTTTTTAACTCTCTTTTTTTTAGCTCTAGAATTCCCCAGATTATCTATAGGAAAGGATTTTTGAAATGAATAGGGAAAGGGAGAGAAATGCTTATTCCCAGTGTAGGAATAAGCATAAGGCTAGCAATGGGATGTTTTGTTTGTGTTGAGCTTTGTTAGGCCTCATAGATCTTAGTAGAGAAGCTTATCATAACTTTTGAATCAAGATACACGTACACCCACCATAAATTGCCTACTATCCACTCCGGAAGTTTGCAACCACCAAATAAATTGCTTAGTCTCTACACTAGAGATATGCAATACCCTGCCAAACATCCCATTGCTAGCCTTATGCTTATTCCTACACTGGGAATAAGCATTGCTCTCCCTTTTCCTATTCATTTCAAAAATCCTTTCCTATAGATAATCTGGGGAATTCTAGAGCTAAAAAAAAGTGAGAGAAAAAGCTCTTGAGCAAATTAGCTCAAAAGAGGACTATGTCCTAGAAAATGTGAGGACACATGTTTGTCTACTCACACTGTATCCAAAAAAAAGAGCAAAGTAGCTCAAGAGAGGGCTATGTCCTAAGAAAGTGTGAGGACACATCTTTTGTCCACTCACTTTGTATCCAAAAAAAAAGAGAGAATTATCATTAGCTCTAGACCCCAGAAAATCAACTAGGAAGGATTATGAAATGTCTCGCCATACACTTCCACATAACCACACATGCACATCTTGATCAATTTTTATGATTTGCTGCTCCTTATGATCTGATTTTCTAACTTAGCAATAAACATCAGGCAATTTGCTCATGGTTCTTAGCCTACCTATAGCTCCACATATCATTCTTTAGAAATAGGAAAGGCTACATTTTGGCCTAAGTGAGGATTTAAACACCATTGAGTGATTGAGTGATCTAGGAGGACTTAAGCAAGTTGTTATCTTTTGAAAACCTTGAAAAACCTCCAGATAGAATCCTAGTCAAACCTAAGCAAGATAAAAGTTTCCTATCTACTGCTTTATTTCACTCTTGCATGTTTAAAGTGAAAAGCTATAAGCCCTACATTGCTATGATTCATGATATATGCTAAGTTATTTCTTACTATACAATATGCACTTGCATACATCTTAATCTTGCTACCTATCTCATGCTTAATGCTTAAACCGCATTGTTGCTCGAGGACGAGCAACAGGTTAGCTTGGGGGAGCTTGTTGATGGTCCTTAAACCCCTGTTTTACCATCAACATTTGACCCTAAAGTCCACCAAAAAGGCATGAAATGTAGACAAATAGGTTTCAAACTAACCGAATTCCACATGTCCATAGAATTTTATTTGAATGCAGGATTTGAGCCAAATTTGGACATTTGGACCCACCAGGAGATGAGCCCACTCAACAGGGCCCAAATGGGCTGAAGAGGGGTGGCGCCCGCCACCCCTAGGTGGCGCCCGCCAGTCCCAAGTGGCGCCCGCCACTCGGGTTGGCCCATCCTCACTCCCTGCCACGTCACCGATCCGTGTGACCTCCCCAGGGCCAAATCTCGGCCCTTGGTCACTAGGTCAGTGGCATCGGACGGCTCAGGGTGAAGTGACGCGGATCAAGGCTGATGGACGGTTGATAGGACATGCAACCGACATCCAAACCACCTCAGACCACCTCCTGGATGTCGTTGGATCGATGGCGGTTCATCCAACGGCCAGTGACCTGGCGGCCGCCAGTGGGGAGTGGCGCCCGCCACCTGACCTAACCCTAGGTCGGGTGGCTGCCCACTATAAATACCCCCCCCCCCCTCACTTCTCAAGCTATAAATACCCCCCCCCCCTGGAGGCACCTCTCCATTCGCACCATTCCAAGCAAAGCAACTCCAAGCTAGAGAAGTGAGAGTTAGGTTAGAAGCTTAGAGAGCTTAGGCAAGTAGGTAGCTAGTTGAGCAAGGCATTTTCGCCCTCGCGGTAGCGCTGCTCAAGGCTTAGCTCAAGAGCAGAGGCGTGCGAGTGATCGGTTCTGGAGCTGGGAAGAGTCTTCCTTCATCTCCAGTTCAGGTATTGCTCTTGTTACTCAAGCATTTACTTTATTCTATTTTATCATTTCAAGTATTACTTTACTCTACTTATCAGTATTGAGTGTTATATGCTATACTTGATTGATTGCTTGAGTGCCTAGCTATCCTACAGTTCAATTCACTTAGCCATAGTAGTTAATCTCTAGTGAGCTTAGTGTTTGATCTTTGCCAATTAGCTGCTTAGTTAGTTTAGTGTTTAGCTTATTAAGTCAAGTGTTTGCTCTGACGTCCGCAAGGGTGTCTCTATTCAGAGCTAGGATAGAGATAGTTGGAATATAGTTAAGCGTGGTGCTTAGTTATAGACTTACCTTCAGATACGGCTGGACCCCCGGATAGCTGTGGTAGCAAGCAGGTGGTGACAGCCCTGTGCGCCTTGAATTCCACCACGTAGTTGGCCTAGTTTAACAGTAAGGCTCGTTGTGCTAGCGTTCAACCTAAGTAAGTGGTAAAGGCTAGTACGCCTCGATACTTGACAAGATAGGATTAAAACTAAACTCAACTTAGCTGCTTTATTGTCTTTTGCCTGCCCTGCTTCATCACTATCTTGCTTAGTAGTTATCTTGCTTAGTGGTTACCCAGGTTAGTTATCCCTAGTTATCTTAGTTACCTTTAGTTATCCTTTAGTTATCCTATACCCTTACCTACCTATCTATCCACCCTACCTTAGCCATTTCTTTCATCCTTACCTAGCCACCCATATATTCTTTCTAGCCTTCCATCTTCCCTTCTCCCCTCTTCCTTTTTCTCTTTTCTTCGACTCTCATCCCCTTCTTGACTCAACTCATCCACCACCCTAGCCTTCCCTTGGGATCAAATAAAATGACACCTGGTACTCCTAGGCGAAGTGCTACAACCGATAGTTCTGTGCGCTTGCAGAATCTCCTCCTGGTAGATTGCATTCTCTCTAGCTAGCTCCTACTGGTGTCGGGATTGACAACCCCGTTTGGCATTAGTAGATAGCTGCTTTAGCTTTACTTCTTTAGGTATAGTGACTGGACTTTCTTCAAGCATTTCTGACATCGTTGCCGGGAATAGACTCCATAGTCTACTCCTAGTGACAACGTTAGCAAGTGCCAACAAGCATTTCTGGGCCGTTACCGGGGATAGTGCCTAGCTCTATCTTTAGTGAAGTTAAGAACTACCAACACATGTCTACATCGAGACGTCTTCCGCTGCATCTGCGCGTCTAGTGGTAATCCCGTGATCTATAACTAGCAGTAGTTCCTGGTTTATGGGGTTGAAAAATTTTGTTTTTCGGCTAGCGTAGCATCCTCGTAACCCTTCATTGGTATCAGAGCCGTTACTGCCTCGTTATAGATTTAGTTGTGTGCATATAGAGATATGTGCGGTTGTAGATCAATTTCTGATCTTGATTCGTGATCTTGCCATATTGGTCATGTAACGATCTACTCCTACCGGTCGGAATTCCACCATCGGAGTTAAGTGATACGTGTAAATCCAATAATGGCAATATGGAGATCAATGAGATTGATCAAATCGAATCTAGGTCAAGAGCCGGGTGCATGAGATGTACCGCGGCATCTGCAAAACAGCGTTATTCGGTAAAACGGCCGTAACTTTTGCATACGACCTCGGATTGAGACGATCTTTAAACGAAAATCAATCTACAGAAAATTTTACATCCGATTTTCATTCACTCTAGTCGGTTTCGTCGAATTTATATTTGCGAAAAAGGCCGGGAAAATTATGTTTTCTGCGATTCAAGATTAGACGTCGGGAACGTTTAACTCTGTTTTGCAGGAATTGATGACTGGTATAGCCCTTATGTGTATGTGATGCATGTATGTATTTAATTCATGGCTTGCATGTCATGTAATATGACAATATGGCAGGAGCCACATAGATATTGTCATCAATTTGATGTAATGGCCTGCGTGCCAAAATTATGATGATCCTACACGCGACTATGTAATTACTTCATTAATTACGCTAGTTGTAGCTAGTCGGTGGATTCATCGTTGGAGGATGGCATGCATGTACCATGTGGATGGAGATCATCATGGTGAACAGATTGGCGGAGATGGAGATCTCCAAAGAAACACTGGGCTATACCAAGTCATATCTGTATTGATGCTATTCTCTTATTATGTTCTACTTTCACGTATGATTCATGTTTATTGTCTACATGCGGTAGTGAAAGTGTAGAATGATCCCTCAGTAATGTTCAAGTCATATGCTTCCCCAAACCTTGCACTGTCATATGTCTTGTACAATCGGTGGTGCGCCTATGAAATTAGGGTGTCACTGATTTTCCTTGACCAGGCAGGTTCGTATCGGATACTTACTGCAGAAGGGTTGGTTGCTTGAACAAGGTCATCCTAATTGTTAGGGACCTTGAAGCATAAGGAGTTGAGCACGCATAGAGATGCTAGCCAACAACAAGAGTCATATGTGATATGATTAGCAAAGAGTTGCTTACCGATCTACCATGTCCACTAGCGGTGATGCTAAAGCTCACTAGTAGACTTGTTAGTTTGGGTCTTGAATCACTAAAATTCAATAGAGGGATATTGATCTTAGTGGGAGTAAATTTTATTAAAGTTTTAATATCATTTACTCTGTCTTGGATACATTGTCTTAGTATTTTGCATTTACTTTTGTTGTAGATCAATGGCACCTAGCAATCCACCATTTACTTTACGATCAATCCTTGAGAAAGATAAATGGAATGGAACAAACTATGCGGATTGGATTCGCAACCTGAGAATTGTTCTTAGGGCTAAGAAAAAGGAAGATATTCTAGACACCCCATTACCAGAGGAACCTGCTGATAATGCACCTGCTACTGAGAAAACCGCTTACAAGAAAGCATGTGATGCTGATCTTGAAGTGGGATGTCTGATGCTTGCTAGCATGGAACCAGATCTGCAAATGTAGTTTGATAATAATCATACAGCCTACAATATGATCGTAGCGCTAGATGAGATGTTCCAGACTCAGGCTAGAACTGAAAGGTTCAGTGTTTCTAAGTCTCTTGCTGAGACTAAGTTAGCAGAGGGTGCAGCAGTTGGACCACATGTGATCAAGATGGTTGGTTACACTCAAAGGTCGGAGAAGCTAGGCTTCCCAATTGGTCCAGAACTGGCTACTGACTTCATCCTCTCTTCTCTCCCACCTAGCTATGGGAACTTCATCTCGAACTACCATATGCATGGTGCGGAGAGGGGCTTAAATGAGTTGTGTGGCATGCTTAAGACAACAGAGGCAGACATCAAGAAAGGTGCTGGCAGCAGACATGTGATGGCGATCCAAAACAAGCCTAACTTTAAAAGGAAAGGCAACTTTTGGAAGAATAGGAAGGGCAAGGGCAAGACCAAAGATGTGATCTCTAAGCCAAACCCTCCTGTGCCTGACGCTGCTGGACCAACTGCTGATTCTGAGTGTTTCCACTGTAAGGGGAAAGGTCACTGGAAAAGAAACTGCAAGGTGTACTTAGCGTCCTTGATGAAGGATGGCGGTGGTAAAGGTACTCCCGCTGCTCATACACTTGCTGTTTATATTACAAATGTTTTCCTCGCTGACTCTTATATTAATTCTTGGCTATTTGATACTAGCTCGGTTGCTCATATTTGCAATATGATGTAGGGAATGATAAGAGGTAGAAGCGTTGGAAAAGGGGAGGTTGATTTCCGCGTGGGCAATAATACAAGAGTTGCTGCGTTGAACGTCGGGACGATGCAACTACACCTCCCATTAGGATTTATTTTGGAGTTGAATAATTGTTATTTTGTTCTAAGTTTAAGTCAAAACATTGTGTCACCTTCATGTTTGATGAAGGATGGCTATTCATTTGCGAGTAAAGACAATGGTTGTGTAATCTCTAAGAATGATATGTTTGTGGCTTTTGCATCCATTATGAATGGGTTGTTTATTTTAAATCTTGATGATGCACCTATGTCTATCTGTAATATTACTGCTAAAAGGCATCGACTTAATGAGTTAAGTCCTACCTATATGTGGCATTGTCGTTTGGGTCATATAAGTGAAAACCGAATGAAGAAGCTCCATGCTAATGGGATTCTAACTTCGTTTGATTTTGAATCATACGAGACATGTGAGGCTTGCTTGCTGGGCAAGATGACCAAGTCGCATTTCACAGGTTTTCCTGAGAGGGCGTCTGACTTATTGGAACTTATACATACTGATGTATGCGGACCAATGAGTACGACAGCTAGAGGCGGATTCCAATACTTCATAACCTTCACTGATGATTTTAGCAGATATGGCTATATCTATCTGATGAAGCATAAGTCTGAGACATTTGAAAAGTTCAAAAAAAATTTAGAATGAGGTAGAGAATCAACGTAGCAAGAAAATTAAGGCCTTGCGATCTGATCGTGGAGGTGAATATTTGAGCCACGAGTTTAGCAATCATCTTAAGAGTTGTGGAATTGTTCCACAGCTTACGCCACCTGGAACGCCTCAGCGAAACGGCGTGTCCGAGCGACGTAATTGAACCTTGTTAGACATAGTTCGGTCTATGATGAGCCAGTCGGACCTTCCTTTATCGTTTTGGGGATACGCTCTAGAAATAGCCGCTTTCACATTAAATAGGGTACCGTCTAAGTCCGTAGTTAAGACACCATATGAGATATGGACTGGTAAGAGTCCCAGTTTGTCTTTTCTAAAGATTTGGGGTTGTGAAGTTTATGTCAAACGACTTATTTCAGATAAACTAACACCCAAGTCGGACAAGTGCTTTTTCGTGCGATACCCAAAGGAAACTTTAGGGTATTACTTCTACAACAGCACATAGGGCAAAGTGTTTGTCGCTTGAAACGGTGTTTTCTTAGAGAAAGAGTTTCTCAAAAGAGACAAGAGAGGGCAAAAGGTGTATCTTGAAGAAGTTCAAGATGAGCCAACAGGGATTGAGTCCACGGGTGATGCTAATGTAGCAGAACAAGTTGAGCTACCTGTGGCAACAGACACCCCGCCCCAACCATGAAGGTCGGCAAGAATCCGTGAGTTGCGTGGGGATGTGTTATTGTTAGACGATGACGAACCTGGAACTTTTGCCGAGGCAATGATGGACCCTGATTCTGAGAAATGGCATAGTGCCATGAGATCCGAGATAGATTCCATGGGAGCTAATCAAGTTTGGAACTTGGTTGACCCGCCTGATGGGGTAAGACCCATAGAGTGCAAATGGATCTATAAAAAGAAAAAGGATATGGATGGAAACGTCCAAGTTTATAAATCTCGACTTGTCGCAAAAGGTTTTCGGCAAGTTCAAGGAGTTGACTACGATGAGACTTTCTCGCCGGTAGCGATGCTTAAATCTATCCGGATCATTCTAGCAATTACTGCCTATTATGACTATGAGATATGGCAGATGGATGTTAAAACAGCCTTTCTAAATGGAAATTTGGAAGAGGACGTGTACATGATACAGCCCGAAGGTTTTGTTGATCCTAGCAATGCTGGAAAAATATGCAAGCTTAAGAAATCTATTTATGGATTAAAGCAAGCATCTCGGAGTTGGAATTTTCGTTTTGATGAGGTAGTCAAAGGGTTTGGCTTTCGTCAAAGTGAAGAAGAATCTTGTGTATACAAGAAGGAAAGTGGGAGCGCTGTTGTGTTTCTAATCTTGTATGTAGATGACATACTATTGATTGGGAATGACATTCCGATGTTGCAAACCGTAAAGACTTCACTGAATAATAGTTTTTCTATGAAGGATTTAGGAGAAGCAACATATATTCTGGGCATTAAGATCTATAGAGATAGGTCAAAGAGGCTAATAGGATTAAGCCAAGAAATGTACATTGACAAGGTGTTGAAGCGGTTCAACATGGAACAGTCCAAGAAAGGGTTCTTGCCTATGTCACATGGCATGCGCTTTAGCGAGAAACAGTGTCCTTCGACATCTGATGAGCGAGAGCGCATGAGTAAGGTTCCATATGCTTCAACCATTGGTTCCATCATGTATGCCATGATATGTACACGCCCGGATGTCTCATATGCTCTAAGTGTTGCGAGCAGATATCAAGCTAATCCAGGTGAGAGTCACTGGACACTTGCTAAAAACATCCTTAAGTACTTGAGAAGGACTAAAGATGTGTTCCTAATCTATGGAGGTGAGGAGGAGCTCGTTGTAAATGGTTACACCGATGCTAGCTTCCAAACCGACACAGATGATTCACAATCTCAATCAGGTTTTGTGTTCACAATAAATGGTGGTGCAGTCAGTTGGAAAAGTTCCAAGCAGGAGACGGTGTCTGATTCTACAGCAGAAGCCGAGTACATTGCAGCTAGTGGAGCTGCAAAGGAAGGTGTTTGGATGAGAAGGTTCCTCATTCATCTTGGTGTGTTTCCAAATGCGTCCAGCCCATTGTCTTTACACTGTGATAGCAATGGGGCGATCGCGCAGGCTAAGGAGCCAAGGAATCACCAGAAGAATAAACATGTACTGCGGAAATTTCACCTCATTCGAGACTTCATTAAAAAGATGAAATTAAGATGTGCAAAATACATACGGATTTGAATATAGCAGATCCTTTGACAAAGGCTCTTCCACAGCCTAAGCATGAGGCGCATGTGAGATCTATGGGTATTAGATATCTAAAAGATTAACTCTAGTGCAAGTGGGAGACTGTTGGAAATATGCCCTATAGGTAATCATAGAGATGATGATATTTCTATTGTATCCATGATTTATTATATGTTCATTGAATATCCATTAAAGACAACTTGTATTGATTGGCAATTATGTGAATTGTCTGTGAGACTCTTTTACTTGTATGGTTATTCGATAGTTGTCCCTGATCGGAGTTCATGTGAGGACACACATGAATATTAGATCAGCACATGTATTAGTTGATGACTATGTTTCACAAGTCATAGACATGGAGATGTCAAACTAATAATGTGGGCACATGTATGACATGGGGCTGGACTGACCCAACATGAGATGTTCTTATTATCTCTTTACACATCATGTACGTTATGTCCTTTGACCTGAGATTGTGGTATGTTCTCAAGATGTGAATCGACTTACTTAGGGACTATCAAACGCTACTTCGTAACAGGGTAGTCATAAAGATAGTCTTCGGGTTTGTCAGGAAACATGCTGTGAGACATAGACGATCAAGATGGGATTTGCCCCTCTCCATGCGAGAGAGATATCACTAGACCACTCAAATGATTAGATCATAAAATGCATGGCCATGCTTGGGTTAAGTGTTAACCTATGAGTTGGACCAAATATTATGTGGCATGGGAATTACGTATATGTGATTGTGGTGGTTCGTCAGATATGATCTTTGCGTATACATAGGAGTTGACAAGTCTTGCTAGAGGCCGCTGTCAACTATTGGGCGAGTAGGAGTACTCGGGCCATGTCTATGTGTACGTGAACCCATAGGGTCGCACGCTTAAGGGGCTGGAAGCCTGATTCGAGTTGGACTCGAATCAGACTAGGATTAGGGTTTGCTAATGGGCCTCCAGGTCGGTGGGCTCATTAGGGACGCCTATCTAAAGAGGGGTGGGGTGACCAGGGTTAGTGACCACGTCCTTTGTTGACAGCCGTCGCCCACCCCATGCCCGCGCCTATTGCTACTCGCAGACCTAGCAGTCTGGAGGCGTGACGCTTCCTCCCTGTACGTGTGGGATACCTCAGAGGTGCTGCATCTGGAGCACAAGGACGAACCGCACGTGGAAACGTGAAGGTCGGACGTGAACATCTACACGGCATCGCTGCGACGCGCACGTCTACACCGAGACGTCTTCCTTTGCATCTGCGCGTCTAGTGGTAATCCCGTGATCTATAACTAGCAGTAGTTCCTGGTTTATGGGGTTGAAAAATTTTGTTTTTCGGCTAGCGTAGCATCCTCGTAACCCTTCAAAATCCCATTGCTAGCCTTATGCTTATTCCTACACTAGGAATAAGCATCTCTCTCCCTTTCCCTTTTTCATTTCTGAAATCCTTTCCTATAGATGTCTGGGGAAATCTAGAGCTAAAAAAAGAGAGAGAAAAATGAGCAAAGTAGCTCAAGAAAGGACTATGTCCTGAAAAAAAAGTGAGCAAAGTAGCTCAACAGAGGACTATGTCCTAAGAAAATGTGAGGACACATTTTTTGTCTACTCACTATGTATCCAAAAAAAAGAGAGAGAGAATTATCATTAGCTCTAGACCCCAGAAATTAACTAGGAAGGATTATGAAATACCTCTCTATACACTTCCACATAACCACACATGCACATCTTGATCAATTTTTATGATTTGCTGCTCCTTATGATTTGAGTGTCTAGCTGAGCAATAAACATCAAGCAATTTGCTCATGGTTCTTAGCCTACCTATAACTCCACATATCATCTTTAGAAATAGGAGAGGCTACATTTTGGCCTAAGTGAGGATTTAAACACCATTGAGTGATTGAGTGAATTTTGGAGGACTTAAGCAAGTTGTTATCTTTTGAAAACCTTGAAAAACCTCCAGACAGAATCCTAGTCGAACCTAAGCAAGATAAAAGTTTCCTATCTACTGCTTTATTTCACTCTTGCATGTTTGAAGTGAAAAGCTATAAGCCCCACATTGCTATGATTAATGATATATGCTAAGTTATTTCTCACTATACAATATGCACTTGCAGACATCTTAAGTTGCTATCCATGTCATGCTCAATGCTTAAACCGCATTGTTGCTCGAGGACGAGCAACAGGTTAGGTTGGGGGAGCTTGTTGATGGTCCTTAAACACTTGTTTTACCATCAACATTTGACCCTAAAATCCACCAAAAAGGCATGAAATGTAGTCAAATAGGTTTCAATCTAACCAAATTCCACATGTCCATAGAATTTTATTTGAATGCAGGATTTGAACCAAATTTGGACATGTGGACCCACCAGAGGCCAAGCCCACTCAGCAGGGCCCAAATGGGCCTAAGGTGGGTGGCGCCCGCCACCCCTAGGTGGCGCCCGCCACCTCTACGTGGCGCCCGCCACTTGGGTTGGCCCAAGTTCCACTCCCTGCCACGTCACCGATCTGTGTGACCTCCCCATGGCCAAATCTTGGCCCTTGGTCACTAGGTCAGTGGCATCGGACGGCTCAGGATGAAGTGGCGTGGATCAAGGCTGAATGGCGGTTACTCAGACATGCAACCGACCTCCAAACCGCCTTGGACAACCACCTAGAGGCCGTAGGATCAAAGCCGGTGCATCCAACGGCTAGGGGACTGGCGGCCGCCAGTAGGGGGTGGCGCCCGCCACCTGACCTAACCCTAGGTCGGCTGGCTGCCCCCTATAAGTACCCCCCTCACTCATTTGGGCTATAAATAGCCCCTGGTGGCAACACTTCATTCACACCAACATCCAGAACACACACCATCCCAGAGAAACACAAGCAAGAGAAGCAAGTGAGAGTTAGGTTATAAGCTCAGAGAGCTTAGGCAAGTAGGTAGCTAGTAGAGAAAGGCATCTTCGCCCTCGCGGTAGCGCTGCTCAAGGCTTAGCTCAAGAGTAGAGGCGTGCGAGTGATCGGTCCTGGAGCTGGGAAGAGTCTTCCTTCATCTCCAGTTCAGGTTTTGCTCTTGTTACTCATGCACTTACTATATTCTAGTTCATCATTTCAAGTAGTACTTTATTCGACTTATCAGTATTGAGTGGTATACTTGATTGATTGCTTGAGTGCCTAGCTATCCTACAGATCAATTCACTTAGCCATAGTAGTTAATCTCTAGTGAGCTTAGTGTTTGATCTTTGCCAATAGGTTGCTTAGTTAGTTTAGTGTTTATCTTATTAAGTCAAGTATTTGCTCTGACGTCCGCAAGGGTGTCTCTATTCAAAGCTAGGGTAGAGATAGTTAGAATATAGTTAAGCATGGTGCTTAGTTATAGACTTACCTTCAGATACGGCTGGACCCCCAGATAGCTGTGGTAGCAAGCAGGTGGTGACAGCCCTGTGCGCCTTGACTTCCACCACGTAGTTGGCCCAGTTTAACAGTAAGGCTCGTTGTGCTAGCGTTCTACCTAAGTAATTGGTAAAGGCTAGTACGCCTCGATACTTGATAAGATAGGAATAAAACTATACTCAACTTAGTTGCTTTATTGACTTTTGCCTGCCTTGTTTCGTAACTATCTTGCTTCGTAGTTATCTTGCTTTGTAGTTATCTAGGAGTAGTTATTAGTTAGTAGTTAGTTATCTTAGTTACCCTTATTTACCCTCTATCTACCTATCCATCCACCTTACCTTAGCCATCCATTTCATCCTTACCTATCCACCCATATATTCTTTCTAGCCTTTCATCTTCCCTTCTCTCCTTTTTCTTTTTCTTATTTCTTCGACTCTCATCCCCTCCTTGACTCGACTCATACACCACCCTAGCCTTCCCTTGGGATCAAATAAATCGACACCTGGTACTCTCAAGCGAAGTGCTACTACGACAGTTCTGTGCGCTTGCAGAATCTCCTCCTGGTAGATTGCATTCTCTCTAGCTAGCTCCTACTAGTGTCGGGATTGACAACCCCGCTTGGCATTAGTAGATAGTTGCTTTAGCTCCACTCCTTTATGTATAGTGACCGGTCTTGGTTCAAGCATTTCTGACGTCGTTGCCGGGGATAGACTCCATAGTCTACCCCTAGTAACAACGTTAGCAAGTGCCAACAAGCATTCCTGGGCCGTTACCGGGGATAGTTGCCTAGCTCTATCTTTAGTGAAGCTAAGAACTACCAACAATGTACACAAGGAAGAATGAAGAGCGTACAAGGAGTCTTGTTCAATAGACTATAAACGTCGAATCCTCGCCGAAAGGTAACTCGGTAGTTATCCATATTCATTAGCATTAAATTCATCATTGCATAATTAGTAGAATCAGCATAATCATTTTACTGTTAGTATCATATTTACTTCTTAGCAATTATATCTGCATTATAAAACAAAATAAAAAAATATGGAAAACTCTAAGCCCCATGAGAGTATTACACTTTCTGTGGAGGCATAAAAATATACATTTGCATATTTACTTCTGCATTGCATACATCCATAAAAACAAAAATCTTAAAAGAGACACTATGAAACACTGCTGAAACTCTGCTTAGTGGAAAGGAAGAACATAAATAATCTTAAGAGCTTTTAAGATAACTAGACAAATGGAGGAATATTTATCACCAACGCTTAATCAAGTTTCACTAGTTATGTTGTCTATCTTTGAATTCAGCAGGAAGAGAAGAAGAGAAGGACTCAAGAAACCGCTAACAGTCTACTCATCTTCTAGGGAAAAGACCACGTCAAGATCCAGCTTGGAGGAAGGCACCCTCAGTTATCACGATAAGTATCACGGCTTTTTACTATTATTAGTTCGGTTTAGTTAGATCAGGTTAATAAACATAGAAACTCATAAAAATATAAATAACTATTATAAAACTTAACAAAGATATTATATAATAAATAAATGTCTAGGTGGATATAAACTTAATTTTGCTCATGATGAAAATGATGAACAATTGCTCTGCCGTAATCCCTTTTAAGTACCTAGTGTTCAAACTTAAATTTTCTTGAGTTTTAGACAAAGTTGTTCTAAATAAACTTTGAACCTGAACCCTGTGGATTGCAAATGCTTGATCTAAAGTCTAAATAATTATGAGATATGATATAAAAAGGTTTGAGCTATTGTTTATCTAGTTCCTAGAAATACTAGAGTTCTGGAGATTTACACTTTGAAAAGATTAAAAACACATGATGAGATCATGTATGACATAACATGAATTCGTACCTAGAGCCATTAATATGATCTTAAGATAAGGCTACTTGCTTTGTTCTAAGTTTTTAGTTATGGTTGAGAAATTTATCATGCTCTAGAGATCAAGAATGTTTTATTAAAAGATTCACTCTTCCAAAGTAATATTGTGTTAGAGGCATGGGACTATGCAAAAATATAAAAGGAGGAAATAAAAAGGGACAAGTGTCCGACTACCTCAAAAGAAAAAAATATTATTATGATAAAAATATGAAAGAGAAAAAAAGAATGATGGTCCATGGTCCCTCTAATTACAATATGCTAGCAAGAGATGACAAGTTTCAAAAGTTCTAAGTTCTTGATCTATGAGTATGACATCTTTCTCCCTAACTTTGAACTTTGGCTTGGTAAGATATGCGATTCACTTATTAAAAGCTCCAGATATATATATTCATAGAAAAGAAGGAAAATGCATCAGTGAGGAATCATAAAATATAAAAGAGTGATTTGAGAGTGTCATACAGTAGAATCTCTGACTTTTGTTTTGAAAATATATAAAAACTCCAGAATGAAGGTTGATCAAAGAGTTAGAGATACAGTGCTTATTGTTCTATCTTCCAATTGTTTAAAGACTCAAGTGAAGGCAAAAGACCCAAAGTTAAAGGTAATATGAGAAAGTCAGAATAGTTTACTCTAATCCAAGGGAAGATTTTTGTTTGAACATATGTACCTTTGAGGTGTGAAAGCATAGTAGCAATTCCTGATTCATCATGATTATTTGCTAAGGGACTAGCAAAAGGTAAGCTTGGGGGAGTTGTTGACACTGGTTATCTATCACAATTAAAGGATACATAAATATAAAAAGGGTATGAATTCAATCACCAACAAAGGATTAGGGTTTCAATTGACAATATTCCACGAGTTTTGGTGAATTGTGGTTCTGCAGGGACTAAACCAGGAAATCAACACAGATAGCTTCCCCTAGAAGGAAACCGACGGGAGATAACCGAACCGACGCATCAGGATTATTCTAGAAGCATCTAAAGGACACCAGAAGACACCAGGAGGTCGGGGATTGTGAGACCCAGCCAGGTGGGACCGACCGGTCCCACCATGAGACCGACCGGTCCTCCCCCCCCCCGGGTGATGAGGGACGGTCCGATCTTCCGAGAGGTAGCGATAGGTTCGATTGGTGGAGAACTCGACATTGGCGATCCGGCTTCAAATCAGACGCGATTCGAACCCTGCAACCGTTACACCACTGCTCTGTTGGTTATCAACCAAGCACAACTTGATTGACCTCGCCAAGAAGGCTAATCCTGCAAGCGAATCGAAGAACACAAGCAAGAAGGTAAAAACACGCAATCTGAAATTGCAAATATGAATCTCACGAATTTATATGGAGGGTTCAAGAACTCGGTTCCAAAGGAATAATCGACACAGTGGAGGAGATCAAGAACGGGGGCCCTGGATCACTGTAAAAGGATTCGACACCACAGTTACAATGAACGATTCAGTTTCTCGATGGAAAACTAAACTCTAAACAAAACCAAAGACCTAACAATGACGACGGTGGCTAATTATAGGGTTTAGGATGTCATCTACGCTGGACGCGCCCTCGAATGGGCTCTAAGACGATACACGGCCCAACGGACCAAAATACGGTGACGCAGCACCCTGACAGATTCTGGACGCTGACTTGTTTCGACGATTCCTGTTGACTCCGGATGTATTTTGACGTGATTCCAAAGCCATTGGTTAGCTTATCAAATTATCTTTCCAAGCATATCTGGTTCGTCGAAAACGGAGTCCGTATGCGTCCGGGGCATTGATTTTACCCGGGACTGCTCCTGAATTCCGAGGGTGACGAGGTAGCTGAGTTGGAGACGGATTGCAACTTGGGGAAGACCATGGCGTCGGTGTGTCCAGCGTGGTGATGTCCTCATTACCCGGGGCCCGCTGGACTCTATCTTCTGGAACCTTCCTCCACCGCCTACGAGGATGCATCTCAGCCGTACCTAAGGTCGGTTTGATCCAACGGCTACGGTTCCTCACCCAGGGCTATATAAGCAGCCCAGACCCCCCTCTCTAGGCATCAGATCAGGGTTTGATCATCATCATTCGTCATAATCAGATCAGGCTACCACCAGAGAAGGAGATCAATCAGTAGATCTAGAACTACATCCACCTAGAATAGTTAGATAGAATAGGATTAGAGGAGGCAAGCTTCGCTTCGATTCCTAATCTAGTCACGAGAAGGCTCAGTAAACCCAAGATCTTCTCTCTTGAATTAACATTATAGATCTATTTCATAATTGCTCTTCTAGTTCATCATTGTTTATATTCTAGTTCGTCGTCTAGTTCTAGTTCATCGTCTAGTTCATCTTCTAGTTCATAATCCAGTTCTTGTTTGTACTTTAGTTCTTCTCGATGATCTAATTCACCTTATTGTTCATCTTTATGTTCTAGATAGCAATACAATTGATATGACTAAGACATCAACCATTATATTCTTAATTATATTTCTTATAGTCTGCTTTGATTATATATTTGGCATAGATAGTTCATCATTATGTTTATACTCATGTTCGTATAGCGCTCATCTTAATGATCATTGGGTGGGTGATAGATGTTGTGTAGGCGTGGTGCCTATACACTATTTATCTGCGAATGCGTCCTATGTTTCGGATAGAGTGGTAGATCGCGGGTGTGATATTCCTGTTGAGTCCTTTGTATTCCACCTCCTGAATATAGTGTTCAGTATGGCTCAGTTAACTCATGGTTTAGGGGTTACTCTGTTTGACACCTTTACTATGGAGTTGCCTCTTGATTATAAATATGATATGACCTAGCCAATGATTGCCAAATATGTTTGCACTAATCAATGTATGGTATGACTTGTAATTAGAATAACTTAGGAATGTTTCTATTTAATGCTTGTTCTAATCATTACTTGCTAGGTAGTACAGTTCTAAGATTATCTTTGATTGATCTGCTCTCTGTTACCATTTATCTTTATCATTTATCATTACTTCTACTATTTGATCCCTGTTTAGAGTAATGAGTGTGTTATCAGTCTTTATCATAAGTGTGTGCCACATTAATTGTTGTTAAGTCCTCACTAGTATAATACCATCATACTTTGAATTGATTAGTCTCTAGGCTAAATATAAATAACGATACCTGAGACTAGCTTGGGTGAAATGCTTCTACAACGGGTGTATTTATCTGTGCGCTTGCGGGTAAATATTTATCTTTAAATCCAGTGCCCTGATATAATCACATTGCTAGCTTCATATTGGGGATGACAACTTGACGTTAAGTGAAGTTAGTAGTGTCCCGTACACTCTTTAGTGCCTTCACTAGATTATTTATCCGGTTCATTCTTAGGGTGATTCCATTAAGGAGTGTCACAGCATTTCTGGCGCCGTTGCTGGGGATAGACTAAAACTCTATTCTTAGTAGCGACGTTAAGAAATGCCAACAAGCATTTCTGGCGCCGTTGTCGGGGAACACATCAGTTCAATTAGGGATGGTACTTAGGGTTTTTCATTAAAATCTTTATGAACACTGTTAGGACATTGCATTAGCAGCATTAAAATGGTAGCTAGAACATATCATTTAACTTACACACATGTGATAATGCACTGATTGTTTATCTCTACTCAAACAGACTTACCCTGGCTTTTGTTTATCTTTTATCTTATGCAGGGTGTGATGTATGACTAGTTTCCAACTTCCGAATGAGTATGTTGAGGATCTCGAAGCTTTACTAAGGAAAACAAGACGCAAACTCAAGAGACCTTCACTACCACTTCTAGAAGTTAGCCAGATAGGAAGAAGCTTAACACCAGTATTGGACACCATGGCCGACAAGACACTCCGCGAGTTCTCTACACCAACCACTGCCAACATCAGGACTAGACGAGCAGTCAATGTGGGAGACAACGGATTTGAACTCAAGCCACCTTTGATCAACATGGTGCAAGCTCATCAGTTTTGCGGAAAGGCACATGAAGACGCAAGCACTCATCTCCAACACTTTTTGGAGATTTGTAGCACTTTCACCATCAAGGGAGTGTCATAGCATTTCTAGTGCCGTTGTTGTGGATAGACTAAAACTCTATTCTTAGTAGCGACGTTAAGAAATGCCAACAATACCATAGCTTAACAAGAGTTTGGTCGATGCCAAATACAGCCTTATTACACGATGACACAAGCCATTGGTGAAATTTACAAGCAAACCGGAGGTTGGTCGATGCCGATGCAGCCCTACCTCATTGAAGGTCTCGCCGAGATCTACGTTACTCCTACTCCTAGGGTTTTGGCCGGTGGCCGATGTATTGATTGATTGGATGTCCCTACAAAATTTGGGTTTCTAACTATTTATAACCCGGTTGACTCTTGTCCTAACACGATTAGGTATAATAGGTAAAAATAAAAGACGACTCGGACTTGAACTCCTTGGTCGAGTCCGACACATCTTTGAAGCCCGTCGCGCTGGTCCACATGAATCCTTCTGGTTACGCTTGACCCACACAAGCTTCTTTATCTTTAGGCCGATCCTTTTCCTTAATAAATCAGTTGTTTATGCTTACAAAATAATAATCCTCTCGGTCCAAAGTCTGGTGTAAACAATGCCATAGCCAACCAAGAGATTGCTTAGTGAACAAACATGTCTTCAAGTTGGCATCTTCAGAGGAGAAATCAACTAGATAGAGATTGTTGTATCTAAAGCCTTTTAAAATCACTTGTGTATCTTCTTTCTTGGTCACAACCACTTCCTTGTTAGTGAACAAACATTGAAAGCCAAAATCACAAAGTTGCCCAACGGATAGCAAGTTGAAGTTCAATGAAGCAACTAGAAGCACATTTGATATTGTATGATCATTGGATATTGCCACTTTGCCCAAACCCTTGACATTGCCCTTTGAGTTGTCACCAAATGTAATCTTTTCTTGGTCATTGACATTCTCTTCTAGTGAGGTGAACATCCGGGGATCACCGGTCATATGTTGTGTGCAACCACTATTGATCACCCAATGAGATCCACCGGTCTTGTAGTTCACCTACACACACAAGAAACCAAGCTTGAGCTTTAGGGACCCAAACTTGTTGAGGCCCCTTAATTAACCTTCTCTACTAGTGACTTAGCAACCCAAATTTGCTTTGGTCTATTCTTGTTTGGAGGCCCCATGAACATGACTTTCATTTTGCCACTAGAATCTTGTCTAAGCATGTAGTGAGCATTGAAAGCAAAGGGCCTAGCATGCTTGGGCAAGGGTGTGGGTTTTGGCTCTTCACAATTGTGAGCAAAGCGACCTTCCTTTCCACGCTCAAAGCATCTTCCCAACTTCTTCTCTTTGGCTTTGGGATGCTCTTGCGTTGCTTCTTCTTCTCTTCAAGGTAGCCAATACCACTTCTATTGGTCTTCATTACGGTGTTCATGAGAAGCTCACTTTGAAGACATTGACCCTTGGTGAAATTTCTCAACCCGGTGGTAAGGTGCTCTTTCTCTTTCTTGAGCTTGTCATTCTCTTGTTGGAGTTCCAATTGGGAAGGTGTCAACTTGTAATCCCTCTCCATCTTCAATCTCTTGTTCTCTTCTTTTAGCATGTCTAGCTCAAGTGTCATGCTATAGTCATCATCATGAGTTTGAATGACAACTTGCTTGGTGGTTGCTAGCTTCTCTAGATCAATCTTGAGTTTTGCATTCTCATTCTTGATCTTGACATAGTCATCATAGTGATCGGCCACAACCACTTTCTTGCCCTTGCCACTAGCTCTTTGCTCATCATGCTCACTAACCAAGTCCTCACAAGATGTTGCTATGTCACACTTAACAACAAGGTTAGGGGCATCATGTGTCTCATGAGAAAGCATATCATAAGCAATAGTGAGAGCATCATGATCAACTTTAACTTGAGTATATTATTCTTTGAGCAAAGCATAACTAGTGTTAAGGTCACTATGCATCTTATCAAGTTTTTCATTTTTAGCTTTGAGCTCCTTGTTAGAGGACTTGAGCTCCTTGATAGATGATGACATAGTAGCAAGTTCATTTTTTAGCTCATCACTAGCATGAATAGCATGATCATATTTTTCAACAAGAGATTCATTTTCATCAAAAAGCTTTTCATTTTTAACTCTAGTCTTTCTTATGATTCTAGAATAGTTGTTTAGCAAATCAACAAGTTCATCATAAGAAGGAGCTTGGAACTCTCCATCACTCTCATCATCACTAGAGTCATCATCACTTTGTACCTTCCGGTCACCCTTGCCCATGAGGCATAGGTGTGTAGTGGATGATGGCGACGGTGGTGGTGGTGGTGTAGAGGTTCCAATCACTAGAGCGGCCACCTTCTCCTTCTCATCATCACTATCTTCATTGGATGAGCCACCGGAGGAGTCAATGTCGGTGAGCCAATCACCAACAATGTAGGCCTTGCCACCTTTCTTGTGGTATTGCTTCTTCTTGCCTTCTTTCTTCTTGTAGGGCTTTTCATTCTTCTTCTCATCTTCACTTGATGAGTCATACTTCTTGCCCTTGTTCTTGTTCTTGTAGCTCTCTTTCTTCGGCTTAGTGCATTGGTGAGCTAGATGGCCAAGATCATCACAATTGTAGCAATCCATTTCAGAGATTGGCCTTCTCTTGCTACTTGTGAAGAACTTATTCTTTCTTGAGTCAAAGTTGACTCCATTCTTGTGAAGATTCTTCAACATCTTGGTGGTCTTCCTCACCATGAGAGCAATGTTGGAATCATCTTCTTCATCACTTGTGCTCTCATGATGCATCTCAATTGCCTTGGACTTGCCCTTCTTGTCATGGCTTGCTTTGAAGGCCAAGTCCTTCTTCTTGTTGATGGAGGAGCCACCACTAGGTGTGATGTGCATGTACATCTCATGCACATTGATCTTTCCCAAAACTTGTGTTGGTGTGGATGTGGAAAGATCACCTTGATGTAGCACGGTCACAATGTGTCCATACTTCTCAATCGGAAGGACACAAAGAATTTTCCTCACAACATCGGATGGTTGCATTTGTGTGAGGCCAAGTCCATTGAGCTCTTCTACAAGAACATTCAAGCGTGAGTACATTTCATTTGCACTTTCATGAGCAAGCATTTCAAAAGAATGTAACTTTTGCATGACCAAATGATAACGCTCCTCACGCTCACTCTTGGTTCCCTCATGGAGAGCACAAATGTTATCCCATAGGTCATGGGCATTCTTGTGGTTCCGGACGCGGTTAAACACATCCTTGTAAATGCCTCTAAATATGATGTTTTTGGCTTTTGCATTCCACTTCTCATTCTCTTCATCATGTGGCGTGAGGCTAGTGCCCTCCTTGGGTTTGGGGAACCCGGTTATTGTGGCTTCGCGGCATTTCACATCAACCGCTTCTAGGTACGACTCCATACGGATTTTCCAATATGAGAAGTCATCTCCCTCGAACATGGGAGGTGGTCCATCACCTCCGGACATCTTAACTCTAGGCGGTTAAGCCTAAACCGAGAGCACGAGGCTCCGATACCAATTGAAAGGATCAAGATGCCCAAGAGGGGGGTGAATTGGGCTTTTCTAAAACTTTAGCAAGAAGCCAAGAATTAAAATCTATTAAGCCCAATTAACCCCTTGTGCCTAGAAGTGTGTTTATCTCTATTCTACCGCACAAAAGATAATGTCTATGCCACTCCTACTCTAGCAAGGCAATTCAATAAAGTATGAACAACAAGTATATTGCGGAATTGAATTGCTCAAAGGTAAATGTGTATGTAAAGGAGTAGAGATGACACGACGATCTTTTTGCCGAGGTATCGAGGTGTCGGCACACCCCCCTAGTCCTCGTTGGAGAACCCGTGCAAGGGTATTGCTCCCCCTTGATCCGCGCGGATCAAGTGCTCACTATGAGCTGATTCTTCGTCACTCCGGCCCGATGAATCGCTCACTACCGGTCACAAGCTTGCTTGGGTCATCCACAATGCCTTCGGATGCTCTCCAAGCTTCACGATCACCACCAAGCCGTCTAGGTGATGCCGATCACTAAGAGTAACAAGCTAGAACTCTCACTTGACCAAGCCAAGGCCAATGAGATGGATGGATGCACACTTGCTACTCAATTCTCACTAGGAGGTCACTAATTCTCGCGATTAGCAATTCACTCAACCTCACTAGGGCTCTTGCTCTTTCTCACACTCACAATGTGTCTCTCAGCAGATGGAAGTGGCAAGAACACTCTAATAGAGGAGGGGAGGAGTATAAATACTCCCCCAACCGGCCATCCAAAAGAGCACTGTTGAACAGTTTTTTCGGGGGCAACAGATGCTCCAATGTCTGGCATCGGACGCGCCGATGCTCTCGATCCAACGGTCAACTGTACTTTCTGTCATACTTTTTACAGGAGCATCGGACGCAGCGTCTGATGCCCTCGCATAGGACACGTCCGATGCGAATCTGACCTCTCTAGAACCTCTCTGCATGGACATCGGACGCTGGCCCTCAGCGTCCGATGTGCCCCTCAGGGCACTCTCTCATGAACAGTGGCATAGGTGCGTCCGATGTGACAACATCAGAGCGTCCGATGCCACGTCGCCAGCACACTCAAGTCTGGTGGACATCGGACGCGCATCCGATGCCCCTAAGGTCAGCGTCCGATGCCCATAACAGGGTCGAAACAACTTCGAATTGCGACGCTGCCTTAACGACTTTTCATTCTCACGACATAAGGGCTCTCTCAAAACTACCTAGGGCTATGAAATAACAAGTGTGCACCACACCTACCTCAATAGACTCATTTAGGTCAAGCTACTGATTCACGCTCCCCTTTATAGTACGGCCAAAGGAAAAAATAAAGACCTAAGACTACCTAAGTGTCCTCCAACACCATATGACACTTAGCCTAGTCTACCACCGTCTTCGTCGTCCATCCTTTGAAAACCGAAACGATTTCCATCGCCAGGGGACATGAACTCTATATGCCCGTATCGTCGCTATTACCATGACCTAACTCATCTTTGTTTCTGCAAAACACACGTTAGTCATAGTAATCTTGTGTTTCACCCGATCACCGAAACCCACTAGGGGCCAAAATGCGTTCAGTTAGTATTCGAACACCTCATGCAACAGGTAACATCTGATGTGATATTAAAAAAAAATTACTTCATAGAACTAAACAAGCCCTTAGTATCTTGCATGTTCTAAAATCTGGATGATCTCTTGTATCATGTTCTGAACGATCTCTTGTATTCTATCATCTTCTGCTACTTGCATGTTACATCTTTAATTTTAATAATTTATCTATATTCATCAATACTCCCTCCTTCGTAATAAGTGTATTTTCAGAGTTTGAAATTTTCTCAAAAATAGAAGTTTATATTACATATAAGACAACTGGTCTTTTAAAAAATTCTAGATGTAAAATTTTAGGATTGGGCACACAAACCAAGACTAGATGTAAAATTACAAAAATACTCTGTCTTTTGTGAGTTGTTGACTATTTTTTACGAGAGCTTCCAAACACTATCATGCCTTTTTGTGATATATGGGTCAAAGTAGTATTTTTGTGGGACAAATTTGAAAGAGTTGCAATTATTTTGAGAGGGAGCAGTCATTTTCTATTTTCACTCTTTTTAAAGTGCAATGATTAGCTGTATATCTATAATTTCACATTAGCCTTGTTTCCTTCACCAAAATATTAGAAGTATACTTATTTTAGGATGGAGTTATTTTAGCATTGAGGGAGTAAGCTATTTTGGTAAGGCCTTGTTTAGTTGGGGTTGTGAAAATTTTTTGCGTGTCACATTTGATATTTTGGCACTAATTTAGTCTATTAAAAATAGACTAATAAAAAACAAATTACATATTCTGCCTGAAAACCGTGAGATGAATTTATTAAGACTAATTAATTAGTCATTAGTACATATTTACTATAGCATAACATTGTGAAAACATTAACTTAGGGCATGTATATAGCCCATAGACGGAAGGTCGTCTGTAAGTACCTCAATTCTAGACAGGTAAAAATACAGGACATACAACACATAGTCTATTCCATTGATTATAAGCTATTTAATATATACTTTGCATACAATCCAGATTAATGATAAATATATCTTTATATACCATTGTGTTGCTATTTGATAGAGAACAACCAAACATAAATATGAGCAACATGATTACAACATTTTTTACATACAACCCATGGTCTGAATATGAGCAACATAATTTCAGTTTTCTCAACACTAATCTTCAGTTCAGTCTCCCCGGCAACGGTCTTCGCTTAGTGGGAATAGAAATATGTATAGGTAGCATCCAGTAAATATTCAGTTTTTTTTTTTGAAAAGGATCACAGCAGCAGCATCTAGTAAATATTCAGGTATTTTTTGAAAAGGATCTTGCTCAATTTAAGTGACATTCAGAATATGAGGTAGTTATAACATCCAAAGTTCAAATAAGCAGCTTGCTGCACTAATGTTAACTACTAATGCAAATTCAGAGACTGATTGAAAATACTACTTCCTGTATGTATGTGGTACCATTATCAGACAAGTCACATTTTGCCTACTGTCAGACACTTATTCAGAGGCGGCATCTGGAGATTTGTTCATACACACTACCAAGCACTTATTCAGTCTAACAGTTCCAGTTCATACCGGATCGAGTTCACAGTAACAAGATCAAGAGAAATTGAGAGACTAAGATATCACAGAACCAGACACTTGTTCACACTAACAGATCAAGTTCATACACATGCCGATAGCAATCAAACTGCTGAAACCAAAACAATCTAGAAGAAGTTTTACCTGTTCGACCTAAAAAAATCTGTTGACGAGCAATTGCAGGAGAGATAGCCTTGCCGGTGATCTTCTGGCTTGGATTGGGGATGAATCGGCCGCGCCAAGTCCACCTATCCACGAATCCGACATCGCAACGAGCCCGTGGGATGCTTCTGCCGACGGCGCGCCATGTCCAGCAATGAAGGAAGAGCTCCCTGCGTCGAGCCCATGGATCCGACCAAAGGACATGGGTCATACCCTCGAGCATGGCCATCGGTGGTGACAGCCAACACAGCCGCCGCCGCCTTGGGCTTCCTCTCCGCAGTCTTGCCCAACCTTTAGTTGGACACTATCGTCGACTCTGTCGCTGGGTTGTTGACCTCTCTTGTGGGCTCAGCACTCACCATCTTCGCTGCCAAAAAATACGACGACGGGGGATGGTGAAGGAGGGAGCCATATATACGGTGTCGACTGGATCGATTTTGGCGGGAAAGAAGAAAAACATCACACATCCAAATCTTGTGCAGTAGCTTGTAGACGATGCGTCCCATACAGCGTGACGCTTGATCGACGAGGAGGCCTGGGAGCACGCGCCGGGCTCGTCGTCTCACGAGACGACGGACTCATTCTCCCTCCTCATTCAATTGCAGACGGTGGGGTGTTTTTTTTAAAACGAACAACACATAGACCATGGACACAGACGCGTTGTACGTGCTCTTATTAGGCTTAAAAAATCATCTCATAAATTATACACAATCTATATAATTAGTTATTTTTAGTCAAATTTAATACTTGACGTATATATCCAAATATTCCTTTGTGATAAGTGAAAAGTTTTTTTTGTACAAACTAAACCAGGTCTAATTTATCTTGCTTTGTATTGCCTGTCCTTGCGGGTTTATTGAAATATTCTCGGGCTTCGTTTAATCTGTCAGGTTTCAAGAATCCGTAGATTTTGATTTTGGGATGGATTTTTACTCCAAACGGTTCCTGCCTGGGGCAAAGGGTCATCCACGTGTTGATGCCCTACAGGTCGCTGCACATCCTTCCAGATAACGGACGGAACTTGCGACACGCCCATTGCTCCAGCCGGAGCTCAAGAACCACCACGAGCCTTAACTGGAGCCCAGGGAAAGCGACGGCCAAACCAAACATGGCGGGGATCCTCGCGTGCGCCAGCGTCACCGCCACCTCCGGGGAAGGCCTCCTCTCGCGCCCCACAGGCCGCCGCCGGCGTAATGGCATCATAGTCGCGACGGTCACTAGAACGGGGACTGGTCTGCCACAAGAGGGGGTGCTGGAGCGACCGGCGTGGTCCGGGGAGACACCGCTGTCGCGGCTGGTCGGTGCGCTCATCGCGTTCAAGCCGCTCTACTCGGTATTGAAGCTCGCCTCCCGCGAGGTCATCATCAGGTAGTACAAAATAGAAACCTGCGCGCCCTTCTTTCTAGACACTACTTCACTTGTTCTCTTGGGACTTGGGGATGGCGGAGATGTCTGTAAGAATCCCTGTGTGTAGGACGGCGGAGAAATCGAATATCCCGTGGAGGGAGATGACGAAGGAGGTGCTGGAGTCGGACGTGTACAAGGTGTTCGAGAGAATCCAAGACCCAAATCTCGTGTACCCTGACTGTGAGCTCACTTCCTCTTTCCTTTCTTTCAGTTTCATTGATTAATTTCACCGTTATATTCGACCCAAACTCCCAAAGATACTAGTCTATACGAAGTACAATAAACTGGAGTGATATATAATCCCTACGTATCCATATTAGTTGACGTTTAGAACAGCGACACGGTCTTCAAAACACAACTTTGACCTCTTATTTTTATAAAAATATTTATGGAAAAGTGATATATATATACTTTTATGCAAATATTCTTCAAGACAAATCTATTTATATAATTTTTATATTTGTAAACTTAGAAACTTAATAGTTATTGATGATTTATATTCCCAATGTTTGACTCTAATCTTTTCTAAAACGACAACTAATATGAGTATGGAGGGAGTACTTAACTCCTTGTTTCTCTTGATCAGATTATCTCAACCCGTTTCATGCCTACGACGAAGGGAATCTATCATGGCTGGTAATTCACTTTTTTTGTTCTCATTGGTTTTTTATATACTCTGGTAATCTGCAGCTCAACTTTTGGTAATAATCCTAGGTTGCCGTTCTACAAAATCCTAAAAAATGTGACACTGATCTATTAAATCCTGAAAATATTTAACTGGCGCGGAAATAACAGCTGAAGGATATCATATTTTGTGTACACTCGTACTGTTAATTTGATGTTCAATAAGCTAGGCTGCAGCAGAGGCTGAGCCGGCAACAATGTCAATCGCAAAGAGGGCCATACCTGATGCTGCATCGATTGAAGAGGCGAACCAAATCGTCCGTGGGAACTGGCTGAATGTAGTTGAGGAGCACCATCTCAAGTACTCGGGGAACTGTCAGGTAAATGACATCTTGGACATTGGCTGCTCTGTTGGAGTAAGCACCAGATATCTTGCCGAGAAGTTCCCTTCAGCTCAAGCTGTTGTAAGCCCTCAAATCTCTGCTTAAGTTCCTTTTGTGTATTGTCTCATACTGAACAATAATAAGCTCCAATATCTTTATATTATAAATCAATTATGAATAGTACGATGCTATTATTTATACAATTTTATCTGAATCCCATTGCATGGACCATTCACAAGCAACCCATGTTCACGAAAAGAATAAATCGAGTAGTAGATAGTAAGTAGCTTGTATACATTGCAGTCTTTTCTGCGTATTGATGGCACAGTAGTTGTGCACAGCCATGCACTCAATTCAGAAATGTTTGTGAATAATTCAGGGGCTCGACCTATCACCATACTTTCTCGCTGTGGCGGCACAAAAGGAAGAAAAATTGTCACGGCCAAACCCTATTCGCTGGGTTCATGCGAATGGTGAAGCAACCGGGCTGTCCTCTCATTCATTTGACCTTGTCTCCCTTGCTTATGTGGTAAATTTCTATCTAATTTATATCTTTCTTTACATGGATTTAAAATCTGTAATAGTGGTTACCATAAATTTATCACTACATTGAAAAATCTCTGCAGTGCCATAGTTAAAAGCACAATATAAGTCACTACCAATGCAGTAATGCCCCTTTTGAAAAACCTGCAGTGCCATGAGTGCCCAGCACGAGCAATAACTAGATTGGTGAAGGAAGCATTCAGGGTCCTTCGACCAGGAGGAACAATCGCCTTAACAGACAATTCGGTAGGAATTTCTTTTGTCTCGCTTTTCCTAGAGTGCAAGTATGCAAACTTGTTCAAAAATCCACTAACATAACTCCATTTTTCATTCTAAAATTCTTTGCAGCCAAAATCTAAAGTACTTCAGGTAAGCTTCAACAATCAGCACCATATTTCAACAACACCTCGATCGTCACAGGAGGAATGACTCACACTAGATGATAACATTTATTTCCATGTATTCCAGGAACTATCCCCAGTTTTGTTCACTCTGATGAAGAGTACCGAGCCTTTCCTTGACGAGTATTACATGCTGGATTTGGAGGAGACAATGAGAAAAGTTGGCTTTGTTAACGTTTGTTCCATCCTGACAGACCCCAGGCACAGAACAGTCACTGCAACCGTGCCTTACTAATTGGGTCAGACCATCAAATCCCAAACCTGGCCAGTACGCAACAATTGACTATTTAAAATTTTGTACATCTCCAATTGTTTGGAAAAATTGACTTAGGAAAAGTTGTGATTTAGCAACTTGCTAAAACTTTTGGCAAGTAAATTTTTCATGTATCTCCAATAGTTTGGTAAAAATAACATAGAAAAGTATTTCAACTTGGTAAAAATAACATAGAAACGCTGGATAGCAAGTGAAGCTGACTTGGTAAATATAGCAAGTAGATGGCCTCCGATTCCAACATGGAAAAATTTAGCAAGTCATATATCAATCTGTTGGAGAACGTTTTTTCTTCTTTTTCCAATAAAACAAGGATAGCAAGTCATTTTTCCAAACTATTGGAGATGCTCAAGTAGGTTGCCTCCGATTCCAACTTGGAAAAAATTAGCAAGTCATATACCAATCTGTTGGGGGAGAACGTTTTTTCTTCTTTTCTCAATAAAACAAGGATAACAAGTCATTTTTCCAAACTATTGAAGATGCTCGTTTTCTCAACAAGACTGAAGGTTGCTAAAGGAAGTCATTTTCAATAAGACTTAAGTCAAACATTAAGAATATAAATCATGAATGACTTTTAAATTGTTGAATTTTGAAATATGTAAATCATATGAATAGATGTGTCTTAAAAAATACTTTCTTAATAATATAAACATATCACTTTCAATACATATTTTTATAAAAATAAGAATATGATTTAAGTTATTGAATTTATAAATGTGCAAAAATAATATACATATATCTTTTTTTATAAATATTTTTATAAAAATAAGAAATCAAAGTTATGCTTGAAGATATTCTTTTAGCAACCTTGAGGGAGTATAGTATTGAACATAGCTAGTCGGTTCAAGATAAGACACTGGAAGTTCTACATCTGTCGTGAACATCACCCCTATTAATTAATGTACGTAGTGTCCAATATATATTCCCACAGTAAAGATGTAATCATCTTCCAATATTAATAATATATGCTCTACTCCTGTCATAGGCTAATAGGTTGGGGTGTGGAATCAGAATCTATCTTCTGTGTATTTATATATAGCAACAAGGCGTGTGAACTTGAACATCCTAAATTCCTAATTTTACGGCCACAAAGGAGAACAAGGACAACTTGATGTGATTGTCTCGGGAGCAACTCGAATCAACTCGAATCCGCGTGAGAAGCATGTTCACCATAATTATCACGCGTATAATAAGAAACAAAACGAACCGAGTATTGATTTCCAAGCGTACTCCACATGCGCCACAGCAGGCTGCAGCTGTCACTAAAGCTACACTAACTCTTTCCATCCTATAATAATAATAAACTTATAGAGGTTTATGAAATAATAGTTTTAAATTTGACCAAATCTAATAAAAAAGGAAAAGTATTTGTGACATCAAATTAATATTATCAGATAACTATAAAATATATTTTCATAGTATGCTTATTAGGTCTCATAAATATTGGTGTCTTTTTCTATAGATTTCTTTTTTAAAAAAATCATTTAAGACAACTAGAAGTTGATTTGGGGATAGAGGGAGTAATTCAGAAAAGTGAGTGATTGAATGAGAGAGTCATGGAAGTATTTATCAACATTTAATTACAATACTACACAGATAATTTTCACAATCACCTTTCACTTTTAGTGGCGGTCCATATAGAAACTGATTTCCATCAAAATTTGAGTTAATACAACTGCTTTTGGCCAAGAAAATGTAGCTATTTTCATGGGATAGAAATAGTTTTGGCCTCTTTATATCCTTCCTAAAAATAGCATTCAATAACTTCTTTAATTGAATATATAAAAATATTATCATCTTTTGTTTCAGATTTCTCGCTAGCCAAAGATGACGAGCCGGATTTGGTCTCTAGAGCATGTGCAAGATATAAAAAAGCTATTAGAAGGTAGAAAGTGAAGGACCGGATTAGCAACCAGAGGGGGGGGTGAATGAGAGCTTCAAATTCAACTCGTGAATTATATAGCCCTTGTCCCAGAAAATCACCCCAAAAGCGAAGTCTCGAAACGACCGGAGAGTTCACGACCTACTAGTAGGTGGATACCCTAGGAGATGTCTTAGTGGTACAGCGGAACCTCCGGAGAAACCCCAAAAGCAACTGCCAAAGCCATGAAGCAAAACAGCACAAACAGCAGATTCGCGGACTATCCGTAGTCAGAGTCCCGGACTGTCCGCCGTTGTGTCCCGGACTGTTCGCGACTGGGAGCCGGACTGTCCGCCGGTCAAAAACGCAGAAACTCAACAGTGCTGCAAGTCTGCTGGACAGGTCCCGGACTGTCTGCGGGTTTGTACCGCGGACTGTCCGCCATTCACTCAGCAGTGAACAGTCAGGGGTCTGCGCCTGACTGAACCTGAAGAAACCCGATCCGCGGACTGTCCGCCCTCAGGGGCGCGGACTGTCCGCCACCACCCAGAAAACACAAACTTGCTCGGGCTCAATACCAACTACAAATCGATCTCAACCAAATCAAGAGGAACTTCGATCAAACTCCTCCCAGATGATCCTCTATGTATTGGGGTGCTAATCCTAAGAAATCATCGCACCAAACCAAGTCAATCAATAGAAATTCGTGGATCACCGAAAGAGGGGGAAGAACGAAGAACAACCACGAAATCAACCCGATCTATGGATTCGTGAGCTTAGAAGAGAATCCCTTCGGTAGAAAGAAGGGGCTCACGACCATGAACAAATTGATTTAAGTGGAATCGAAAATCATCTCGCGGAGAGGAAGAACGAATCAAATCTCCGGGAGATGAAAAAACAAAACGTGAAGAACACAGAACACGATTCGATTTCAGCCAAAATTCCTCCACACGAGGAGACAAACGAGAATACGGTCTCGTTTCCTTGAAGATCCAAATACACAAAGGTATGATTGACGTCTCTGCGGATCGCTTGCAGCGAGGTATGATTAGAACCTAAGCGAGGGCAAGAGAGAGAGAGCTCAGGAACAAATGACTGCAAGAATAGAGAGAGGGGAGGGGTGCCTCTCTTATTTATAGCCTAAACAAAAATCCCCTTCTAACCCTAGTTAGGTGAGCGAAACGGCCAACCCTAGGGGTATCCCGATCCAACTCTGCTTGATGTCGATCTGACGGCCACGCGCCTTCCTCACCCTTAGCTTCGCCTCGACGCAAGCCTCAGGATGCCGCCACGTGCCGCCCAATCGACCGCCGCGCCTACCTCGTGGATAGCCTCGCCTTTGCGCCAGCCTCTCCACGCCGCCATGCATCGACCGTCCTTTTTGCGGACTGAGAACACAAGGTTGATATGTGCCCTTGTGGTTGTCTTCCTGAGTGATGAGTGATCGATCAACCGGCAACATGTCTCTTGGCTGTGTTGATGTGTAGGTGCGGAGCTCGGAGACAGTGGTCAAAGGTGAGGTGAAGGTCAAGTGGGGACATGTCGTGCCGACGGACCGGGAGCGGTGAAGGGCGGACGTGGAGCTTGGACTGACGGACTGGGAGACCTGAGGACCAGCTGTGGTAGCTGGCACATGGCGTCAACAAGCAAGAGTACATGGGGATGTGCGGTGCATCGGCCAAGTCGGGAGGAAGGTGATGGCGTCGTGACACTTGGCGGGAGGCCGAGAAGGATGGCGAATGCACTGTGCCCGGCGTGGAGGCTGGACATGCTCCGGCATCGGTGCTGGAACTCGGGGTGTGCGAACCACATCCCGTCTACGGCGCGGGTTCGGTAGCTGAGCCTCAAAAAGCTACCCTCGACGGTTTCCGAGTTTGGGCCTCAAAACTCGGGGTGGCTGGTTTCCGAGTTTGGGCCTCAAAACTCGGCGTGGACGGTTTCCAGGTTTGGGCCTCAAAACATGGGCGCGCGGGTTTCTGAGTTTGGGCCACAAAACTCAGCCGGAGGACAGGTTTCCCGGTTTCAGCCTCAAAACCGGGGGAAGGCCCAGGTTTCCCGGTTTCGGCCTCAAAACCAGGGGGAGGTCCGCAAAAAGGACGGTCGACACGTGGCGGCGTGGAGAGGCTGGCGCGGCGGCACAGCTATCCGCGAGGAAGGCGCAGTGGTCGATAGGGCGGCACGTGGCGGCATCCTGAGGCTTGCGTCGAGGCGAAGCTAAGGGTGAGGAAGGCGCGTGGCCGTCGGATCGACATCAAGCAGAGTTGGATCGGGATACCCCTAGGGTTGGCCGTTTCGCTCACCTAACTAGGGTTAGAAGGGGATTATTGTTTAGGCTATAAATAAGAGAGGCACTCCTCCTCTCCCCTTATCCTTGCAGTCATTTACTCCTAAGCACTCTCTCTCTCTCTTTAGCCCCCGCTTAGGTTCTAATCATACCTGGCTGTGAGTGATCCACATAGTAGACTCAATCATGTCTCTGTGTTTTGGGAAGTTTAGGAAGTGAGACCGTAATCTCACATTTGTAGCGTGTGTTCGCCACACGGTTGCAATTTCATGGTGTGATTCGCGTTTTGTTTGTGTTCTTCGCGGATTGCCTTTCTCCCTTGTTTTTCCGTCGCTTGATCTCTTTGCTTGGTACGTCTTTTGCAATTCCGTTTGAACCAAGTTGTACTAGATCATGAGGCAATTCTTTCCACCGAAGGAATCCATCTCAAACCTCACGGTCTAGGAGATCGAGCGATTTACGTTTCGGTTCACGTTCTTGCTCTCTCGCCCCAAAACTTCTTGATTCACCGATTTGGAGTTAGATTCAAGCCATGATCTCTTAGGAGTAGCTCACTAACATCCTTGTGACCTCTCAGATCGAATCCTAGGCTTAGAGCATTTGATTCGGAGGAGATCGGATTGAATCACCAAGGAACTGCACTGATTTCGGGGTGACCGGACGCAGGATCGTGATGACCGGACGCACTGATCCGGAGTCCGGTCGTTGAATGCATCTCATGTTTTCAGCTGTGTTGATCGGATGCTGGGCTTAAAGAACGACCGGACGCACCTTTCGCACTGTTCACCGTGTTTGTCTTCTGTGACCGGACTCACAGCTCACGACCGGACGCTTCCTCTCTGTGCGTCCGATCGCGAACAGTAAGGTTCAAAACCTGTGTTCTCTTGACCGGACGCGTCCGGTGCCTAGTGACCGGACGCTGGCAGAGTCCGGTCAGAATTGTTTCGCGCAGTTTCATCCGCGGTTCGTTGGTTCGTTGTCGGTTTTGGTTTCCGGCTTTTGTGTTGGGTTTCTAGAGTCGTGTAGTGTCTCGCTGTGCTCCTTGGGAGCATCCACCCTACATCTAGGGTCGTGGACATTATTCGAGCTCTAGGCTTGCCTCTGGGGTGACTCTTGGGACAGTGGCTAAAAGTTTCTGAGAAGAAATTTTTAAGCTCCCATTGACCCCCCTCTGGTCGCTTATCTGGTCCTTCACGGACCTCCCCCGGTTTTGAGGCTGAAACCGGAAAACTTGGGCCTTCCCCCAGTTTTGAGGCCGAAACCGGGAAACCTGTCCTCAGGCTGAGTTTTGTGGCCCAAACTCAGAAACCCGCGCGCCCAGGTTTTGAGGCCCAAACCTGGAAACCGTCCTCGCCGAGTTTTGAGGCCCAAACTCGGAAACCGGCCACCCCGAGTTTTGAGGCCCAAACTCGGAAACCGGCCACCCCGAGTTTTGAGGCCCAAACTCGGAAATCGTCGAGGGTAGCTCTTCGAGGCTCAGCTACCGAACCCGTGCTGTAGACAGGATGTGGTTCGCACACCCCGAGATCCAGCACCGATGCCGGAGCATGTCCAGCCTCCACGCCGGGCAACCTCCCGACTCGGCCGATGCACCGCACATCCCCATGTACTCTTGCTTGTCAACGCCACGTGCCAGCTATCACAGCTGATCCTCAGGTCTCCTGGTCCGTCGGTCCAAGCTCCACGTCCGCCCTTCACCGCTCCCGGTCCGTCGGCACGACACGTCCCTACTTGACCTTCACCTCACCTTCAACCACTGCTCGAGCTCCGCACCTGCACATCAACACAGCCAAGTGACATGTTGCCCGTTGATCGATCACTCATCACTCAGGAAGGGAACCACAAGGGCACATATCAACCTTGTGTTCTCAATCTCCCCCTTGATGAGTGCATCGTCAACTCATAGTATCCGTAACCAGGATAGAAGAAAGCAGAATTAGATAGAAGAAGTTTGCATTTGTATAAAGTTGAATAATCTGCATGCCTGTGCACGCATGTGATATTGTGGCCAGGAATCACTTTCATGAACCTTAACTCTGATATATTCATCAGCTGGTACCCATTTAATCAGCATTCCTGTTGATCTGAGGTATAAATCAAAAATAAAACATACACGACTTATTTTCAGTTGCACACGAGTTGGTGCTGCTAACTATGGGTGTGTTTGGTTGGGTGGCCACTCTTAGCCTGGTCTTCTGGAGCGAATTTTAGCTTGTTTGGTTATCTGGAAGTGGGCTGGAGCCTGGCTAAGGCTGGACATCCATACCCCTTTGGCTTGGCCAGGATTGAACACCACAACCGGTTGTTCTCAAGGAGCTAGGCCCGAGCCAGCTCCTTGGTCTGTTCCTGTCACCACCGCCATATGGTCCGACCACCACTACGCAAGCTTTGCTCGTTCGTCCGTCCGTCCACTCCAGCCACCACCGGCGGGGTGTGTGGAGATCACGGCTACCACTCCAACCACCCCTATGCAAGCTCCGCCCGTCCACCCATGCTGCTGCCGGCCACTACCATGCAATCTCCGACGAGGTCAACCCAATGGTGGTGTGTGGCGGTGGTCATGGCCACCAATCCCATCGGATCTCGACTAGCACATGTCGTGGATGAATGTGAGCACCCTTGCCAGAAGTCGAGGTGCTCCACCCTGCCCGTGTCGTGTTCACACCCTCCCGCGTACGCCATGAGTGAAGGGCGCGGGATCTCGTTGTCAGAGATGGACACGAGCAGCCTCGCACAGAGTCAAGGTGCTCCACCATGGTCTTGCTTGGGGTCCGTTGAGCTCTTGGGCACTGTAACTACCTTCTGCATGAGTTGGGGAAGGGGGCAACTTAGGGCTCGACGCCATGGAGCAGCTTCTTCCCCTCGTCGGCACCACGACAGGGGTGGCCAGAGCTACGGCAGGGGACGCTCGAGGCCCGACGCCACCGATGGCTGTTGTGCAGCTTCTTCTCCTCTCCTCGTCGGTGCCAAGAGGCGGCCGACGTTGGTGGGAGGGCAGCCGGAGCAGAGGCCTAGCTGCTGGGGAGTTCTCGAATGAAGCTTGGCTACGCCGCTCTCGGCCACCATGCCGCTGCACCATGCTGTGGCTTGGATGCGCCAGCCAGCTCCACAACAATGAGCATGCAAAACAGGTGTTCGAAAAAATGACTGAGAGGGGTAACGTTACCAGAACAGAGAAAAGATAATCCGATGCAACGTAAACTAGATAACTAAACACACCTGATACTAGCTAGATTTAGACAATATATGCAACCAAACAACTAAAGATTGACTTGCTAGAGGCAGGCTTCGGGTTGATTTTGAGTCTAATCTTAGTCAGGCTACAACTAAATCAGGAAGCCAAACACACCCTATATGTTTGATTTTGGGTTGTACTTAATAGTTCTCAAAAGCCTAGAACAAAGGCCTTATGTAAATATTGTGCAATGGGGAATCAATCGTGTCATCTTGGTTACCCATGACATAACCATTCTTGCAGTAACACGATTAAAATTTACGTCCTATGTCTTTTTCCACTCAACAATGAGTTAGCGTACATCAATCTCACATTTTGTTCCCTGTTAGTGCATCTCCAGCAACTCCCAAAACTGTTTCCCAAACCAGATTTATGCCGTTAGAAAATCTGAAGTCCAACCAAACCCAGAAGCCACGCCCAATCTTTGCCCTCGCCGAAAACACCACATTAGAGCATCTCCCACGGTTCTCAAAAAAAAAAAAAGTTGCTGAATCAATGAATTTTTCATGTGGCTAGAAAAATAATTAGGAGCATATTTGTTGGCTTTTCCTTTGTTTCTATACAGAACAAGAGGAGACCAGCAGCTCCTCGTTCGTACAGCTAAGCTAAAGGTTTATGCCACCCTGCATATTTGTGTTCTCTTGTTGCCAACAAGTTGGCATGAACACTTTGTTGGATCTTTTATCACCAAGAACACTTTTGTTTCTGTTTCGCTCTAACACTAGGATCCTATATTGTAAGGACTCGTTCTTTCCTGTTTTGCTCCAACACTGCACCTTCCTATTTTTCAGGTTGCTTGAGAGATCTTCACTCCTTTGGTGAACAACATTGGCAATGGCAAATATGAAGGCCGTCCCATGTGAACCTGGTAGACGAGGCCCCCAACGAAGCCAATGTATTGAGGACGAGAGTTTAATATATCAAGGTATGCTTTTTCCTTCTCATGCATAACAGTTTCGCTGCACAAAGACAGTGAGGGAGGAGAGGAGAGTGAAGAACTGAACAATTATACATCTAATGGACAGATATAGCATTTATTGCGATGGGAAAGATATACTTGATGCAGCCTTAATGTTTTGACAGTTGTGCTATAGGCCCGATTGCACTCTAGCACTTGACAAACCCTTTGTCGAGCGTCGTACTTGGCAAACCCTTTGTCGAGCGCCACACTCGGCAAAGAGCTCTTGGTAAACTAAGTACCGGCGAAGGCAGCTTTGCCGAGCACCAAATGTCGGACACTTGACAAAGAAAAGGGTCCATGACGCCGCCGCCAACGTAGACGGCGGCTTTGCCGAGCGCCGTCCAACCGAAACTCGGCAAAGAATTTATTTTTTTTTTAAAAAAAACTTCTCCTGTCGTCTCATCCACGGCGCTTGGCAAAGAATTTACAATTTTTTTGGAAAAATCTTTGTCGAGCGCCTTTGCTCCGGCGCTCGGCAAAACTAGGAATTGGGTTGCGAGGTTGGCAGCTTTGTCGAGTGCCCTGGCCCTGACACTTGGCAAAGCGACCATATCTCCCAGCTTTGTCGAGTGCCAGGGCGGAGGCACTTGGCAAAGTGACCATATCTCCCAGGTTTGCCGAGTGACTCGGCCCCGGCACTCGGCAAAGGCCCCTTTGTCGAGTGTTGCACTCCGCAAACCGACCCAAAACAGTATTATTTTTCCTTTTTTACATTCCATCACGGCAAACATGAAATATAACATATATATCACATCCATCATCACATATTGTCACATCCATCATATATAGCATGTCCATCAACATATATAAATCACATATATCACAATAATTTCACCCATTGCTTGGAACAAGTTCATCGCATCATCCAAACAAGTCCAACACATAATTCAAACTAGTCCATCACAATTGTTTCAATAAAACAAGTGCATCACACCAAGTTCATCTCAAATCTGAGGAGGCCAAGACCCCCATCATGGGTGAGGAGTGCATTGTGGATTATTCGAACCCGTCGACTGAGGCTGCACAAAGAAGAGGAGATTGCATGAGACAAGATTACTTGAATAGCTAGTATAGGAATTACTTTCATGTTTGAGATTACTCGTAGGAGTAGAAGCTGCTGCATGAGGTAGATGTGGAGGTTGAGCCATTAGCCCAGGTGTCACGGCTAGACTCGTATGGGCTACATGAACTGAAGCATTTCCACGAACCTCTTCTGTTGGGCCTCCCGCTCGGCTCGCTCGACTGCCAACTAGGCCGCCATCCTCTGCTGCCCGACCTCTAGCTCCTCACTCCTCGTGTTTGCTATTTCAAGCTGGGCCTATAATATTGCAAAGCTAATTTTAGAATTAATGCAAAGGTAATAAAGTTATGTAAAGATCAAAGTAGGACGAGTAAAACATGAATAACCTGGAGTGCGTTGACCCGGAGTTATGCAGTGTCTGACCGTGGGTGTATGGGCGGGCATGTGCTTGTGCTCCATGCTCGTATCTAGGAGAGAGTGGAAGTAGAGGCCGTGTCGATGACGTCGTCGCCAAGCTAGTAGCGCCTATGCTTCTTTTCTCCTATCCTCGTGACGACCTCTCCATCAATATTATAGGTGCTTGGATTGTAGTCTGGGCCATGGATCGACCTTATCGCCGTGGTGTAGTCACTGATGTTGTAACACCCTAGGTTCGCCGCTAGTTGAGCAATGAGTTTGAACACATATATGGTATATCGAACACATATATATATGTTATGTTGCGTGATGATCAAGGACTAAATTCCAGTGTTGTCAATGGTGGCAAAAGTGTTGGGATCAAACAAGGAGACAAAGCCCCAGTTTAAATTGATTCAGGAGATAATTAACGAAGTCAGTTGGTAATGATTGCCCTATTTAAGAATATTCAGGATTAATGCTAAACATGATTTTTTTTCATGTGTTCCACCTCAGTTCCTATCTATAGTGACTGGCGGAAATGTTTCGCGAAGTTTAGAATAAAAAAGTCACATAAAAATTAGTTTTTAGTTTATTTATATTTATAATACTATAAATTAGCAATATGATCCTCACTGAACTTTTTTTTGACAACAATCGTCACTAAACTTTAGTCCCAGATCAAACGCCCTCTAGAATCTCAAAATGGCATTAGAGCATCTTCAATAGTTTAGAAAAATGTAACACTTCTGGTGATTAATATGTAATTAACCTGACATGTCATCATCTTTAGTCATTAATTATCCTTGCCATGCATTATGATTGCCTAATGCTTGTTATGCATTTACCTTTTTCTGGAGTGACTTATGTAGTGATCTCTTTTTCAAAAACTCTAAAGGTCCAAATCTTCCTATAAGGGCAAAATGGTAATTTCATCTCTGTGTCTAGCTTTGTGTGAATCTTGTTCAGTTGAGTGTCTTGATGTTTTGTTGTGTTGATCAAAGTTCAAAATCAGAAATAGAATTTTAAATTCCTTTTGAAAAACCCCCAAATTTCCAAACTCTAGTTTTACCCCTCTTTTTCTAATTCAAAAACTATTCAAAATTTGAAGTTGGCCCAATAAGAAAAGTTGTAGATCTTGTCAAAAGGAACAACTTTGGTGTTTACAGATTTTCAAGTGTCAATACAAAATCAGAAGTAATTTCAAATTCTTTCAAACTTCAATTTTGCCCCCATTTCAGTTTTCAAAATTATCTCAAAAACTATTGAGTTTCAGAAAAAGTTTATATTGTCAAAGTTGTAGATCTCAAAATTTTAAGCAACTTTAGTATTTTGAGTTTCCTTTGTGTAGTTTAAATTTTGGGAGTTATTTCAAAAATCCAGTTAGAGGGGAGGATGACGTCACTGCGCACGCTTCTTAAAGCAGGGGGGCCGGCCGCCGGCGGCGCAGCGCCGCCCCCGCCAAGCCCGGCCGACCCGCGCCCGTGCCGCGCGCAGCCAGCGCTGGCGCTCGTCCTCCCGGCCCCTACCTCCGACCCGCCCGTTGCCTATCCCTCCCTCTTTCCCCTTCGGCCGCGGACAGCGGGCAGCTGCCGGCCGCCGGCAAGCCGCCGCGCCGCGCGCGAGCTCCCCGCCCACTCCGAGCCGCCCTACCTTGCTCCCTACCTCCGTTGATGCCGCGCGGACGCTCCTCACCCCTCGCCCGGACCCCCCAGCGCCACCCCGAGGCTATAAAAGCCGCCGAGCTCCCGCCATTGCCGCCACCAGCGCCACCTCGGCAATCCGAGCCATCGGACCGCCCCAGAGCCCGCTGAGCACCCCATCGCCTTCATCTTGAGCTTCTCCACCTTCTCGAGCCGCCAATTTCACCCCTCCGTCCCTCCTTTCGCCGGCGCGAGCGATTCTTCTCCAACTCCGGCGAACGGCCGCGCGTCGGTTAAGCGAGAAATTCGCCGCCGTGAGTGCTCCTCTCTCCCCTCCGACCCCCGTCCTCTTTTCCCCACCTCGGTGCGCTCCTAACCGCTCATCGGTGATCGCTTTTGGTGGACAGAGCCGTCGGAACGCTTGCTCGCCGCCGAGAAGCTCCGCCGAGGCGCCGCCGCCGTCGAACTCCCTCCTCCGACCCTTGCACCGCCTCGCCGTTCCTCGTTTCCGAACCCCGGTGAGCCCGCGAAGCTTCCCCCACCCTCTGCTTTCCCAGCGCGAAGCCCGAGCGGCCGGACCGCCGCACGCTCTCGCCGGCGAGCGCCCTGACCCGTGGGGAAGATGCACAGTGCTTCTTTTCCTTTTTTTGAAAATGTGAATAGTGTTCTGTTTTCTCTTTTTTGTGAGATTTAATCTGTTGCTCCTTAAATTCTGAAAAAAATGTGGAATGCTCCTTGCACTGTGTAGTATTTTAGAAAAATAATAAACTTTACTTTTCTGCAAAAAATTGGGAAATGAAAAATCCTCCTTTTAATTAAGAAATGGATGGTTTTAGATTTTTAGAAAATCATGTGTAGCTCCAAAAATCATGAGATAAATTTTTATGTGCTAGTTATGTCATGCTTAGTCTCTGGTACAATTTTGAAGTCTTTTGGAACAAGTTGATGTTTGGGTATTTATTTTAATTGTTAAATAGTGCCTTTTGTTAATTAAATGTTTGATTTTTGTTAAGCACCTTAATGATCTCCAAAAATTATGAAATTTGTTTTGTCATCTATTTATACCATAATGAACCCATGTGATTAATTTGGTAAATTTTGGAGCAACTGCATAAAGTAACCTTTTTAATTAAATAGGAAAAATAGAAAAATATTTAGAGTTCCTTTGATTGCCCTATGATGTGGTTTTGGATTGTTGCTGTGTTTTTAGACCCTCACCCAGCTGGTCTAGGATGTTTGTGATGCCATGCAATGACTTGTGTTTAGGTCGGGTAAATGATGCTTAATAGGTTTGATTAATCTTGCTTAGGGGATGAGATAAGTAACTTTGTGTCTCTTCTAGGAGTTACTTTCGTGATGGAAAGTTGTACTCAAGAATCAGTGGAATTGTCCTGCGCCTTAGCAAGTCTCTTGTTCTTGTCAGCATCCTCATAAGCATACATCATTGCATACGTGTAGTGTCTGAAGGAGAAGGCATCAAAGTCGAAGCAGCCGCTGACGAACCTACCCCCGAGGCGACCCCGAGCTCCGACACCTGCACTGCCGACCCCGAGCCTGTCCTCTTTGCTCTTCAAGGCAAGCCCCAGTGCATTTTAACTCTTCCTTGTTTTTATAAAAGTTTACCTAAAATGCCTTTGAGTTAAACTACTGCATTAGGTTATAGGAGTTGTGTGATGACCTATTGCCTGCATTATTTACCTCCACCGGCAAATACCCCGCCCTGTTTAAAAATTATTTGCGAAATGCTTAGTAACGCTATTCAATAGATTTGCAATAAAATGCCAATTTCAAAAGTGTGATCACTTAAAGAATTTTTATGGGAATTTGGCTTTACTCCCCGACCATTGGCTAAGTATCTGATCCGTACCTAGTCAATTGCGAGGAGAGGTTGTCCGAGCGTACGGTGCCGTCATGTTGTAGTTCGGGACTCAACAGTTGACACCGACCGGGACAGGGTTGAAAAACTGACAGGACTATTACGCTTGGGTGAGATATAACCGAGGTATAGTTCTGGCAGAAAAATTAGGGACCATCCGTATGGGGGCCTGCTGGTCAAGACTTGTAACTATTCACATACTTCGGAAAGCTCTGGCTCCGAGGACTCCTTAATTGGGACCGACAACCGCGCACTGGGAGTGGCGAGATGGCGGAAGTAGCTTGTACCCACGTGGTCGTCGTGCCTGGATATGAGTGGTGTACTGTACTTCCGGGTGGCGTAGGACCGGTCCAATCTTGGAGGAATCGTGGTAGACGAGTTGGCATATGCAAGCTTGGGTGCTACATATGCAGTGTGGATAGGGATCCTCAGCTGAGTATTATTTATCCGGATTAACGTTGCTCCTCGGTTATGGAGACTTGGTCACTGACTGTCAACGGAGAGTGGTTCTCAACTAGGTATGTTTCGGAAGGTAAAATGAATCATGAACAATGAAGAATTGAGAAATGCCTGAATCTTTCCAAAATAGAACAAGGTTTACAAAATGCTTTTCTGCAAAATACTTGATCTTGCTTAAGCCTTACCTTGACTACCCTAAGCCTCTCATCCCTGAGTCTTCTTCCTTTTCTTGAGTCGGGTAAGTCTTGTTGAGTACCCCAGTACTCAGGGTTTGTTACCCATGCTGCAGGTATGACTGAGTCCCCGATGTGTCTTGCGCCCTGCTGCATGACCATCGTCCAGGAAGAGGCCGATGAGGCCGAAGACTAAAGTGTACACCCTCGGGCTGGGTGATTGCAAGTACCTTTATTTTGTTGTACTCCGCTACGTTGCCTATTTCTATCATCCGAACTTGGTTTGTAATAACTGCACCTTTAATTTTATTTGGAACCTCGGTTTGTAAAACTAATGTTATTTAAGTCTTCCGCTCTGTATTCCGATGTTATTTGTAAAAGTATCCAGTGCTGTAACCGAAAGGTGAGATGATCCTGCGGACGATGGACGCTGATGCAGCCCGGTGACGAACAGTCTTAATCACGCGGAACATCGGTTCGGCTGTCAGAGGCTGACGGGGACCGGTGGGCCATAGGATTAGGACCGTTCCGCCACAGAGTGGTATCGGAGCATCTCACTATAACGTTGCAGTATCTTGCGAAAACTTCAAAAGATCTTTGAGTCCAAACAAACTAAATTTGACTATTTGGGGTCCAAACTGCTTCTCTCATCTTGTCTTGTATACGGCAGCACTAGTTAGCGAGACAACTTGTAATAAGCCCTATGTACCTTTATTTATTGCATTGCCTTGTTCCGTAGGAACGATTCATGCATAATGTCATATTCACTTAAGTTAATAATAACTTCCTCTCTAAGTTCATTGGGATAGTATGCCTTTACCTTTTCTTGCTAGCCTTTTTACTCCTCATCCAACTTACCTTATCCAGACATGGCTCGTATCAAGCTGACCGCTCGCAAGTCGACTGGACCCAATGGTGTGCCACGCCACCAGCTGGCACCACGCACTGGAGAAGAGACTGGCGAAGCCTCCAACGGTCGTCGCTTTCCCCGTCGCACCCGCAAACACCTAAAGGAGGAGATCAAGAATCTGAAGGCTGAGCTGGAGAACTTGGAGCATGACTTCTACCACTCACGTCTGGAGTTCTATGAGGCCCGAGCCTCCCTGGAGCAGGCCAACCGGAACGTGATTCGCGCCATCCAGCAGCGCGATGCCACTTGGGTTCGCGAGGACGTCACCAGAGCCGAGCTTCACGGACTGCGGCAGTACACAACTCAGATTGAACAGTTCAATGATATGCTTCATGAGGAGGTACACCAGCTGCACAACCAACTCCACCCCGTGGTTCCCCCGGTTGTCGAGGACCCTGAGGACGGAATAGTGGAAGAGCCGGACGTGGAGCAAGAGCCAAGCATGGACGAGGAGATTGAACCTGCCGAGAACATCCACGCCGAAGACGAGGATGAGGAGGTTGAGCCTGAGCTCATCCTCGAGGAAGACGACGACGAGGACATGACCATCATCGATGAAGACTAGACTCGTTGTTAGAGGATGGAGATCCCGTGAGTCTGTACCACCTGCTTGCCAAACCCTTAGCCTAGGATCGGGAGCGCTAGTCTGTCTTTTGTTTAGTCGGGTCTGTATCTTTCTTTTCGCATCTTTTCCCCTTATCAGTCTGTTGTTATCTGTCAGTCATCTTTATCAATCATCTACCTTTGTATCAGTGAAGTTTTTCAGTTAGTTGTTTTCAGAACTTAATCAATGGATGCTAAGTTCCAAGTTACTTAACAGATGCCTGTGAACACTCGCACTGGAGCTGGAAGTTCTCAGGAGGCTGACCTTCCAAACCCTCCACCTATACCTGCTACGCTAGCAGATGCCATCTCAGCTTTGGCAGCCGCTGCTAACCTGATGGCTCAAAACCAAGGGCAACAGAACAATGGCCACCGTGGTCGCCACAACATCAACCATGATACCACATATGTGGATTTCACCGAAACCCGTCCACCGGTCTTTACGAAGGCCGATGAACCCCTTGAAGCTGATGATTGGCTCCGCACCATGGAGCAGAAGTTTGGTCTTCTCCACTGCACCGACACCCAAAAGCCCCGGTTCGCTTCTCAGCAGCTTCGTGGTCCAGCAAGCGCTTGGTATGCCAACCTGTTGGCTGCCCAGCCAGAGGGCCATCAGTTGACCTGGGAAGAGTTCCGCACAGCTTTCCGTGCTCATCACATCCCTTCTGGAGTAATGAAGATGAAGCTTGATCAGTTCCTGGCACTGCAGCAGAAGGACTCCACAGTGATGCAGTACGTGGGTCAGTTCAATCACCTTAGCTAGTATGCCTTGGAGTACGTCAACACGGACGAGAAGAAGAGGGACTGTTTCCTTAGGGGACTGCACCCTAAGATCCACAGAAGTATGTCTAATAACCTGACCGGTTCGTATCATGATGCCGTTGACCGGGCTGTTGCTTTTGAGGAGAGCAATCGCCAGTACCAAGAGGAAAAGAAGAAGAAGAAAGCAGGATCTAGCAGTTTCTCTGGCAGTCACAAACGCCAGAGGGTCATTTATCACCCTAGCCACCACCAAAATCGCCCACCTTACCCCCACCAGCAAGTGGTCGTTTGTACTGCGGCCACCACCCACAACGCCAACCAGCAAAGTGCCACGCAGCCGAACGCCCCAGGTGTTCGTATCACCACCCCACAAACCGCCTACAACCATCCCTGCTACAACTGCGGCCAGACTGGCCACTGGGCTCGTGAGTGCCCAAAGCCCAAGAGGTATGCTCAGAACGCTTAGAAGGGTCCTGGAGGACCTCAGCAGCAGCAGCACCGTGTCCAGCAGCAGCATGTTCAGAAAGGCAAGGTTGTCAAGAAGCACGGGCAAGTCTACTACACCACTGTCAGCGACATCCCAAAAGGGGAGCCCGTCATGATCGGTAGGTTTCCCGTTGCTAATTATCCCGCAGTCGTGCTGTTTGATTCCGGTGCATCGCATTCCTTCATCAGTCGTACATTTGTCTTTGAGCATGGGATATCAATTGGGGAATTGAAAGAAAATTTCTGCATATTTTCGCCTGGAGGGCGTATAAGTATTAAGGAGGTAATTCGTAATATACCAGTGATGTTGGGGGAACATGTATTTCCTACCACCATGATAGTGCTTAGTGATCAAGAAATAGATGTCATTTTAGGCATGAATTGGATGTGCCAGTATAAAGCCATGATGGACATCCTGAATAGGGTTGTGAAAGTGGACATTCCTAACAGTACCTCCAAGCTCTTTCTCCAACTCCCAATGCCTCTAAAACCAGCAGCCACGCAATTGAATACCACCTATGTTCAGGAGACCAGGGACATCCCTGTGGTCTGCGAATTTCCTGATGTTTTTCCAGAGGACTTACCTGGCCTACCTCCTGACCGTGATGTTGAGTTTGCCATAGAGCTAAAGCCCGGGACTGCTCCTATATCCCGCAGAGCCTATCGAATGCCTCCCAGAGAGTTGGCAGAGCTAAAAATCCAGTTACAAGAGTTGCTGGATAAGGGCTTCATTCGCCCAAGTTCATCTCCTTGGGGCTGTCCTGCAATCTTTGTGAAGAAGAAAGACAAGAGTCTCAGATTATGCATTGATTATCGCCCACTCAACGAGGTCACCATCAAAAATAAATATCCCTTGCCTCGTATCGACCTTCTTTTTGATCAGCTAGCTGGAGCCAGAGTATTCTCCAAGATTGACCTCAGATCTGGCTACCACCAAATAAAAATACGTCCCGAAGACATTCCTAAAACAGCTTTCACTACTAGGTACGGCCTATATGAGTACCTGGTCATGTCCTCCGGTTTGACCAATGCCCCTGCCCACTTCATGTACCTCATGAACTCCGTATTCATGCCGGAGCTCCATAAATTTGTGGTCGTGTTCATTGTTGACATCCTTGTCTACTCAAAAACCCCTGAGGAGCATGCCGAACATCTTCGTATCGTTCTATCCCGCCTCAGAGATCATCAGCTTTATGCCAAGTTCAGTAAATGTGAGTTCTGGTTAGATCAGATACAGTTTCTTGGTCATGTCCTATCCGCTGAAGGTGTGTCAGTCGATCCTGGAAAGGTGGCAGATATTCTGGATTGGGAGCCACCTACCACTGTTCACGGAGTCCGCACCTTCATGGGAATGGCTGGATATTATCGCCGATTCATCCCGGATTTCTCCAGAATCGCCAAGCCTATCACCGAGTTATTGAAGAATTCTGTGAAGTTTGTCTCGTCACCAGCCCGTGAGCAGGCCTTTCAAACATTGATGAAACTGTTAACCACATCACCAGTGCTAGCCCAGCCAAACATCAAAAAGCCCTTTGATGTCTACTGTGATGCGTCTGGTACTGGTTTGGGCTGTGTTTTGATGCAAGAAGGCCGAGTGATCGCTTATGCCTCACGGCAGCTTAAGCAACATGAAGAGAATTATCCAACCCATGATCTTGAGTTAGCAGCAGTGGTGCACGCCTTAAAGATCTGGCGTCATTATTTGTTGGGCAGTACCTGCAAAGTGTATACAGATCACAAAAGCCTGAAGTATATCTTCACTCAAGAAGAACTGAATATGAGACAGAGAAGATGGCTTGAGTTGATTAAGGACTATGATCTCGAAGTACATTACCATCCGGGAAAAGCAAATGTAGTCGCCGATGCGCTCAGTCGCAAGTCGTACTACAACTGTCAGATGATGAAACCCTGTAATTCTTCCCTATGTTATGAACTAGAAAAGCTGGGTATTGAGATGGTTCCACAAGGAACGCTGAATAATATCAGAATAGAAACACCTATCAGGGAACAGATCATTGCGGCTCAAAAGGATAACCCTGGAATCGAGCACATCGTCGAAAGGATCCGAACCGGAAAAGCTGATTGTTTCAGGATTGGTGATGCAGGAGTGGTTTGGTTCAAGAACCGACTGGTAATTCCCAAAGTGCCTGAGTTGAGGCAGTTAATCCTTGATGAAGCACACTTGACTAGATTCTCTATCCACCCTGGCAGCAACAAGATGTACCAGGAATTGAGGCAGAGATTCTGGTGGACAAAGATGAAGATTGAGATCGCCCGGTACGTCGCTCAATGTGATACTTGCCAGAGGGTCAAAGCTGTGCACATGAAGCCCGGAGGAGAATTGCAACCTTTACCTGTACCTGCTTGGAAGTGGGACGATATCAGTATGGATTTTATCAATGGACTACCCAAAACACCAAGGGGTTTTGATTCCATCTGGGTGATCGTGGATCGCCTCACTAAGCAAGCTCACTTCCTGCCAGTCAAAACCAGCTACACCGTCCCCACTTACGCCGCTATGTACAAGAACAACATAGTAAAACTCCATGGCATACCCAAGACCATTGTCTCTGATCGTGGAACCCAGTTCGTCACAAAATTCTAGAAAGCATTCCATACTGTTCGAAACGCACTTGCCCCACCTCCGCACTTGTGCAGGGGGAAGAGCGAAGGCGGCCAAGCGTCGGAAGCGGTAGCGAAGGTAAGGCGGAAGTGGAAGATGCTCAATTTCCCAAAAAAGTCGTCCCCTTACACTGTTCATCCCCTTGGTATTTATAGGGAATGCCAAGGGGCACGGGCCAAATTACAAAAGGGTACAGGAAAGATTCCTCGCCTCCACGCAGGGAGGAAGGGCAAAAGCGTAAATACACAGCTGAAGCGGAAACCCTAATCGGCCACCCTCCAACGCACCGCCACCTGGCCCTTGTTCACCTTCGGGGAGAGGTGCGGCGGTTTTGACCTTCGGCCGCGCTCGCCCTTGGGCCCGCGCCCCTCCGCCATCTGCCGGACCTCCAGCTTTACTTGCCTCCGGGGGAGAAGACCGAAGGTTTGACCTTCGGCCGTGCTCGCCGGACCTTCAGCTTCGCTTGCCTCCGGGGCAGCGCACACTCGCCGCTTGCCTGAACCTTCGCTCCAAGCGAAGGTGGCGTTGTGAGTCAGCGAAGGTTTCCTGCAGTGCGACCGTCGACTTAGACCTGCATGGAAATGCAACAAAGCGACGAGGGTCGAACCCGCATCCGGGGGTTAGGGTAACGGTCTCCAATAGGAGAGGGACCTTGCAAAGACACATAGACTGCGCGAGGGTTATTTCGAGCACTAGTTCGAGCGGCGCTTCTGCCGAGGGTCCTTTCCCCCAACAGTAGCCCCTCGTTGTCTTGGATCTAAAAACCTGTGTTTAGGCCCAAGCAGCGCCTTTCAAAGGGGACAACAAACGGGACCCTCGGCAGCGACGCCCACGACTGCTTTGGGCTGGGCCGTTGTAATGTTGTTTGTACTGTTGGAGCCTATTTCATTTTTTGCGCCGCGTTTTTCGGTTGTCGAGCTGATTTCGTTGGGTGAGGGGCTCGTCTCCCAGCCTATAAATAGAGAGGGTGGGTGAAGACTTTGAATTGTGCCCTCTGCTATAGCCGTCCTGCTGTTGCGATTTGCTTGTAGCGAAGGTTTGTTTTAGCTTGTGTGCGAGGGTTGAGACGGGCATTGGCGAGCACTCTTGCGTGCGAGGGTTTGTTTGATAGTGTAAGGATCTAGAGAGATGGCCAGATTGAAGCAGACTGCTCGCGCTATTTCTCCCACTATGGCGGATGAGGGGATTGCCTTCAAGTTCGGTCTCAGCCGTGTTTGCGCCAGCGAGATCGCATCTTATGTGAGGTGGGGCTGGATTGAGGAAGGAAAAGCGAGGACCAGTGTCGGGGAGACCGTGCCGAAGCCGGACGCAGATGAAGTTGTAGTGTTTGAAGAGTTCTTTTCGGCTGGTCTTCGCTTCCCAGCTGACTCCTTCGTGACTTCGGTCCTGCGAAGGTTCAATTTGCGGTTTCATCAGCTTACGCCTTCTTGCTTCACAAAGATGTCGGTCTATGTCTGGGCCTGCAGGTCTCAGGGGGTTGTCCCTCATGTCGAGGGTTTTGTTCGCACTCATCGCATTCATATGCAGCCTCGCAAGATTACGGACAGCGAGGGCAAGACCAGCCTTGGACAGTTCGCGGTGTACACTTTTTGCCATCGCGCCGGCGCGGAGCTGCCGGTGCAAGCACAGAAGAACAAGTGGAGCAGCGGGTGGCAGGAGTTTTGGTTCTATTACAAACTCAGTGATAGCTCCGAGCTTTGCGGCGAGCTTCCAGTGCTTGGAGATGTGAGCGCCGAAGCTAAGATGAGCATCGAGGCCCATGCTGCTGTTGATTGCCTGAGGGTCGTTGCGCGTTCTCAGTGTGCGCGTGATTTAGTGGAGGAATATTGCTGTGCCAAGATTTGGCCTCTTGGCCGGAGGCGGACTTGGTTCACTGTGGAGAATGACCCTAGGTACGAAGGTAGGGGCTTGAAGAAACCGAGTTTGGATCTGGAGAAGGTTTGAGAAAAAACTCTTAAGAAATTTCCGAGGCACGAGGACGGGAACGAAGCTGTTTTCAAATGAGTTCAGCAGTGGACGGACGAGCTTGTGGGGAAGCTTTCCCCGCTGGAAGTGAAGGCTATCCATAGCTTGGTGGGCGGCGAAGGTCGAGTGAACAGAATGTTTGACATTCTTGGTATTCGGTACGCAGACTGGCCCGCTCCTTCGAGCGACGACGCGCCGAAGAAGAGGAAGCGTAAAGCTTCGGGAGAAAAGGAGATCGTCTCTCGGCCGAAGAGAGGCCGTGGTCGAGGCCGTGGCGGAGCTGGTGGCCGAGCGAAGGTGCTTGCGATGAAGGTCGCTGCTGGCTCTGTTGCTGCAGGTACTTCCTCCTTGGCCATAGCTCCAAGCGGCCGAGGTGCCGGTGCAGTCGGGGGACGCGTGCCTCGCGTTGGAGGGATCGGCGCTTTAGTCCAGATTTCGGGCGGCGAGGATGAATCTGATGATGATGAGGTGGAGGAGAAGGACGCAAAGGAGGGGGAGACGAACGAGGGTTCGTCTGATGAAAGCAGCGAGGGTTCTATTGAAGGACATGACACGGATGAGGAGGTGTCCATTGGAGGCGGAGCCTCGCCGAGTGTTGGTGCGATGGTTGCCCAGGGCACAGTTGAAATCGCACAAGATATTGAGCCAGGTAGCCCTCGACGAGGTGCGGTTCCCAGCTTTGCGGGCTCGCACCTTTGGGTGGAGGGGTTTGAGTTCGATGGGGAACTTGACTCTGCGCGATCCCGGGGAAAGAGACCGTTCGGCGAGGCTAGCCGGTCGAGCCTCCCGGAATATGCTAAGAAGCTTGGGATTTCTGATCCGGCGACTGCGCTGTTCACTAGTCCGGACCTTCGGGATTGCCACTTGCAGTGTAGCCCGGAGGAAAGGCGTTTTCTAGGCCGGATCTTCGGCCGCATTTGTGTGCCGGAGGCGGAGGTTCTACTTGCGGATCAAGCGGTTGGTGACACCTTCGACGAAGTTGACGTCAAGTTGGCGGAGCTAATGCTCTTGAACCGCTCAGCAAGGCGGAAGGTTAGCTCCGACATGGAATTTATGAGGAACCATATTACTGATCTTGAGAAGGAGAATAGCAAACTGGCGCGGAGTCTAGAGAATAAAGAAATTGAAATGAAGATTGCTTCGGAGAAGGCCGCGAAGGCTCGAGAGGAGGCGGTTGAGCTGGCGAAGCGTAATGCTGATCTGATTGCCGCGGGAAAGGAGAAAGACAAGGCTTTGGCCGAGGCCGAGGGTCGGCTAGGTGATTTGAACAAATCTTGGCGAGCGAGTATGGAGAATGTCAAACGTAAACTTGATTGTTGTCTGACCGAGGCTGGGGGCTCTGCCGGAGAGCCATTGCCTGCAGCTGACGCAGAGGCCTTCGAGGGCTGGCTGGGTAACGAGCTTGATGTATTTAGCTCGCTAGTTTCCAATGCAGCCGATTTTGGTGGCTACGCCGGGGCCTTGGCAATGGCGAGCACGCTTCATCTGGCGGATTGTGATCATCTTCGCAAGATCAAAAGGCCGAGCCATGTCTTTCCGTCGGTTGATGAAGTTCGTCGGATGAAGGTTGATGACGCAGAAGTTCGGAACTGTGCGATGCGTTTGCTTCGCAAGTTTTGGATCTCCGGAGGTGGCCGAACTCTCGCCTTCGAAGAAGCTGCCGAGGCTACACGCCAGGTTCGCATTCTTTTTGAGATTTTTGATTTTTGTTGGTTTGTTTTAGAGGGGTTGTTGTTGATTTTGGCGAGGTTTGTCTTTTGTTTTGCTTATAGGCTCGACGAGATGCAATGCCCTCGCCGCCCACGGAAGTTGCAGCGAGGGGTGGCTCCGAAGCCGCCCCTGAGCCAAGTTGTGCGGGGGTTACGCTCGCCGAGATCGAGGCGTTGACCGGGGACGTGCCGATCACTGAAGGAAAAGCTGCGCAGGCGACGACGATGGAAGAGGAGGCTGCTACGAATGTCGAGGCTGTTGCGGAGGAATCCACGGCGGAGGAGGCGTCAGCTGGGACCTCGACTGTCGCCGTTGGCGAGGGTTTGGAGATTATCCGAGGGGAAGCTGGTCAGGTGTGATCCCTGGGTTTGTTGTGGGGAGGTAGCCGTTTTGTAGATACTGTGGTTGTAAAGACTTGATGAGGCTGAAGCAACTTTTGTATTTTGGTGAAACGTGCAAGTTCCTGATGGAACCGTGCTAAACGTGTTGGACGTCACTCCGCTGGTGTTAAATTATCAAGATGTTTTTATAACTGGTGAGTCGTGGGCTCGCGCTAAGTTTAAACATCCTTCGCTGTCCTTTGAACGTTTTTGGTGGTCAAAGGTGCGAAGGTATGATTTAAAGAATGGTAGGTCGGATCGTTTTTGGCGCGAGGCAGATTATACTGATCGTCAAGCCGACCGCTATTTGTTTGGATCTTCTTCGATCTCGCAAGCCAGCGGAGATGATGATATTGACGAGAACACAGCTTTGGAATATTTCTTCGGGCAAAGGGAGCTTGGAGTTGGTTCGGATGGGGCGCTTTTGATCCCGAAGGAAGAACCTTCGGAAGTTAATGAGATGAGGCATAGATACATGTATAGGGCGAGGGTTTTGCCCGGGGAGCTGCCAATTGTCCCTGCAGCTCCTTTGTTGTGGGGGCCCCTGGTTCCAGTGGAGGGGGGGGGGGGGTTTGAGGAGGAGGCAGAAGGTTTCGGTGATCTGGTGTTGATTGAGGGGAGCGATGGTTCCTTGTAAAGAATTTTTATTTTTGGGATATGTTCGTTGTTGTAACGTTACTTTGTAACGGCATGAGAAAGACGTAAGGGTTGCGTGCCATGTTTGCTGTGCTATTTAACGTTTCTTATATTGTTTTAACAGCGACGCCCTGTTTTATTTTTGGCGAGGCTCGCGCGCTTGCTCGCGTGAGCTTGTTTTGAAAAAACAGCGACGCCCCCTTTTTCTTTTAGCGAGGCTCGCGCATTTGTTCGTGAGCTTGTTTGAAAAAACAGCGACGCCCCCTTTTTCTTTTAGCGAGGCTCGCGCATTTGTTCGTGAGCTTGTTTTGAAAAAACAGCGACGCCCCCTTTTTCTTTAGCGAGGCTCGCGCGTTTGCTCTCGTGAGCTTGTTTTGAAAAAACAGCGACGCCCCCTTTTTCTTTTAGCGAGGCTCGCGCATTTGCTCTCGTGAGCTTGTTTTGAAAAAACTGCGACGCCCCCTTTTTCTTTTAGCGAGGCTCGCGCGTTTGCTCTCGTGAGCTTGTTTTGAAAAAACAGCGACGCCCCCTTTTTCTTTTAGCGAGGCTCGCGCATTTGCTCTCGTGAGCTTGTTTTGAAAAAACAGCGACGCCCCCTTTTTCTTTTAGCGAGGCTCGCGCATTTGCTCTCGTGAGCTTGTTTTGAAAAAACTACGACGCCCCCTTTTTCTTTTAGCGAGGCTCGCGCGTTTGCTCTTGTGAGCTTGTTTTGAAAAAACAGCGACGCCCCCTTTTTCTTTTAGCGAGGCTCGCGCATTTGCTCTCGTGAGCTTGTTTTGAAAAAACAGTGACGCCCCCTTTTTCTTTTAGCGAGGCTCGCGCGTTTGCTCTCGTGAGCTTGTTTTGAAAAAAGAGTGACGCCCCCTTTTCTTTAAGCGAGGCTCGCGCATTTGCTCTCGTGATGAGCTTCTGTTGTGCTTTGCGGGGGTGCTTGACTTTTTTGGACTTCGCGCCTCCATTTGTTTTAGGCGGAGGTGAAGTTTGCTGTTTTGCGAGCCCCTGTCATTTGTGCCAGGGTGCTCGACTTTCCTCCCCTTATCTTAGGCGGAGGTGAGTTTGCTTTTTGCGAGCCCCTGTGGTTTGTGCCAGGGTGCTCGACTTTCCTCCCCTTATCTTAGGCGGAGGTGAAGTTTGCTTTTTGCGAGCCCCTGTCGTTTGAGCCAGGGTGCTCGACTTTCCTCCCCTTATCTTAGGCGGAGGTGAGTTTGCTTTTTGCAAGCCCCTGTCGTTTGTGCCAGGGTGCTCGACTTTCCTCCCCTTATCTTAGGCGGAGGTGAGTTTGCTTTTTGCGAGCCCCTGTCGTTTGTGCCAGGGTGCTCGACTTTCCTCCCCTTATCTTAGGCGGAGGTGAAGTTTGCTTTGAAAGGAAAAGGAATGTTTTTCGAAGCAATCTTGGCAGGTTTTCATCGAATGTAGCGCTCTTGAGAGAGACCCGCTTTTTCGATGTTTGGGAGTAGAGGTTTGGAGATTTTACTTTTTTGGGGGTTCTAACCTGTATTGATGCTTTGGATACTGCCTCGTTAAAAAACCTTACGCCCCTTCGTAAGGAAAAAGAGTGCAGCTCCTTTGTTTGGTTACATTCATAGAAATGGAAACATGAGAAGCGAAGATGAATTACAACTTGCGAGGGCTCGCTAGGGCCCCGCTATGGGTAGTATTTGCGAAGGTCGTCGATGTTCCAAGTGTGAGGCAGGATGTTACCCTCGCTGTCGGAGAGGTGGAAAGAGCCAGGACGGTTGCTTTCCACAATCAAGTATGGACCTGTCCACTTGGGCTGAAATTTTCCTGCCAAGCTGGCATTTTGTTTTCTGATGAGGACGAGGTCACCCTTCTGCAACTCTTTGATTCTGATCTTTTTATCTCTCCATTTTCTGGTTTCTTCTTGGTACTTGCGAAGGTTGTGCACTGCATTGCATCTTGCTTCTTCGAGTAGGTCTTTATCGAGCGATTGGGCTTGCTCGTCAGATGCGAGGGTTGTTCTGAGCGATCCGTATTTTAGCTCTTCTGGAAGCACCGCTTCTTCGCCGAACAGCAGCTCGAAAGGAGTGAATTTTGTTGCTCTGCATTCTGAGGTGTTGTGAGACCAGGTGACCGAAGGTAGTTCATCGGCCCATTTACCCTTGGGTCTACCCTGCAACTTTTTGGAGATAGCTTGGAATATTGTCGCATTGGCTCTTTCAACCAGGCCGTTGGATTGCGGGTGTCGGACGGAGGCGAAGCATAACATTGTCCCAATTTGTGCACAGAATTCTTTGAAGACCTCGCTGTCAAACTGAGTGCCATTGTCGACGGTTAGGTGTTGAGGAACTCCAAAGCGACAAACTATTTGTTGCCAGAAAAACTTTTTAACTGTGAGGGAAGTGATGGAGGACAGTGGCCTTGTTTCAATCCATTTTGTGAAGTATTCCACAGCTACCACCGTATAGCGAAGGTTCCCGGGAGCTGTCGGTAATGGGCCTACGAGGTCCATCGCCCACCTTTGCAGAGGCCAGGTTGGGCATATGAGAGTTGTGGGCGCCCCTGGGGCATTTTGGTTTTTTGCCATCAGTTGACAACCCTCGCAATGCTTGACGATGGTTTCCGCATCTCTTAATGTTGTTGGCCAGTAGAAGCCTTGCCGGAACGTTTTGCCGACTAGAGCCCTCGGGCCGTTGTGAGAACCACAAATGCCCTCGTGGATTAGCTTGAGAATGTCATTGCCTTTGGACTGTGACACACATTTGAGCCATGGCGAGGTTACCGAAGCTTTGTACAACGTATTGTCAATGATCTTGTATCCTCGCACTCTTTGTTTTAGTCTGTTTTCTTCTTCTCTGTTATTTGATTCATGGAACCCCTTGATGTAGGCCATGATAGGTGCTCTCCAATCCTCGCACTGAATTGCACTGATCAGCTTGATGCTGATTTCAGAAGCCTCGAAGGCTGACCGAGTGGAAACCTCGTAGAACACATCTGGAGGAAGCTGTGACTGCTGCGCGGCTGCTTTGGCTAAGCAATCTGCTTCGCTGTTTTCAGTCCTCGATATTGCTTTTACGATTATGCCGAGGAAGAAAGATTCTAACCTTCGGACATATTGAAAATACTTTTGAAGCTCTGGATCTTTTGCTTTGTAGTTCTTTTCAATGTGCCCCGCAATGACTTGAGAGTCTGTGTTGATGAGTGCCCTTCGGACTGATAACGATCGCAGCCTTGAAAGTGCCAGAATCACAGCCTCATATTCAGCGGAGTTGTTTGTGCATTTGAAGTCAAGCCTTCGTGCGTATCTCAGCTTCGACCCGGAAGGCGAGACTAGAATGGCCGAGGCACCGGCTCCAGTTGCACCCCAGGCCCCGTCGACGTAGACGATCCAAAACTGGTCCTGCTGCAGCTCACCGGGGCGAGGGTCGGGTGTCCATTCTGCTATGAAATCAGCCAGCACTTGTGATTTGATCGCTGTTCTGCCAACGAAGGTTACAACATAACTGTTAAGCTCGACTGCCCATTTTGCTATTCTTCCAACGGCTTCGTTGTTTTTGAAAATGTTCTCGAGAGGGTACGTCGAAGGTACATGGATCTCGTGCGCCTGGAAATAGTGCTTGAGCTTTTCTTGATGCCATGACGATGGCGTATGCTATTTTCTCAAGCTCCGAATAATTTCTCTTTGGGCCTTCGAGGGTTTCTGAAACATAGTAGATTGGGGCTTGTCTGGTTTTGTTGTTTTCGCGGAGCTCCTTGATGAGGACTGCGCTTGCTGCGTGTGGCGAAGCTGCGACGTAGAGTAACAATAAGTCTCCCTTGCTTGGGCTGGTTAGGGCAGTCAAGCTGGTCAGATACTTTTTCAGCTCCTCGAAGGCCTTTTGCTGCTGGGGACCCCAGTTGAATGGAGCGTTGCTTCTGAGTGTTTCAAAAAAGGGTAACCCTCGCTCTGCGGATCTTGAGATAAATCTGCTAAGTGCTGCCAAACGACCGGTCAGACGCTGAGCTGCTTTCTTGGTCGCCGGAGGTTCCATGTTCATGATGGCATCAATCTTCTCAGGGTTGGCTTCGATTCCTCTAGCTGAGACTATGCAACCTAGCAATTTACCTTCGCTTACCCCGAAAACACATTTTTCTGGGTTTAGTTTCAGTCCGGCGGACCGGAGGTTGCTGAATACCCTCGATAAGTCTGGTATGTGGTTCTCTTTTAGTTCACTCTGGACGACTAGGTCGTCGACATAGGCGGAGACAGCATGCTCATCCTTGAAAACTTCGGAGGTCATGCGAGCGAAGGTTGAGCCTGCATTTTTCAAACCTTCTGCCATCCTTCGGAAGCAAAAGGTGCCCGAGGGTGTGATAAAGCTTGTTTTTTCTTCGTCTTCTTCATTCATCCAGATCTGGTGATAGCCTGAGAAGCAATCAAGGAGGGATAGCATTTGGCAACCTGCCGCTCTGTCGACCAGGGTGCTTATGTTTGGGAGGGGGAAATCATCCTTCGGACAGGCTTTGTTCAAGCAAGTGAAATCGATGCACATTCGCCATTTTTTGTTCTTCTTTTGGACTAGGACCACATTTGAGAGCCAAGTTGGGTATTTGACTGGGCGAATGACGCCTGCGTCCAGAAGCCTTTTTACCTCAGCCTTCGCTGCCTCCTTTCTTTCTTGTGACATCTTGCGAAGCTTTTGTTTGATTGGGCGATAGCCTGTTTTGATGTTCAGGCTATGCTCAATCATTGATCTGTTGACTCCTTTTAGGTCTTCTGCGGACCAAGCGAAGGTGTCGGAATTTTCTCTGAGGAAGGTGACGAGGTTGCCTTCTGATTGAGGGCCTAGATTGGCTGAAATGATCACCTTTCTTTCGGCATTACCCTCGAAGAGTTGGACTTGTTTGGTTTCCTCCTTTGGCGCTGCCTTCACTCTGTCATTGCAGACCTCGCCCTCGACGCTGATACCGGGGGTTTGAGGTTTTGACAAATTGTGTACATTACGTTGCCCCGGGGCTACGTTCCCTTCAGCTGTCCTTGCAATGTCCTGGTCCCCAAATACTGCGACCACACCCTTCGGAGCGGGAAGTTTCATGCATAGGTAGGCGGGATGGATGACCGCATTGAACGCGTTTGTGACCCCTCGGCCAAAAATGGCATTGTATGGGTAGAACATGTCGACGACATCAAATGTTATATGTTCCGTCCTGCAGTTGATTTGGTCGCCGAAGGTCACGGCCAGAGAAATTTTCCCGACGGCTCTCACTTGTTGACCACCGAAACCGTATAGGGGGTTGTCGGCCGGTTGCAGAAGGTTCCTGTCAAGCTTCATGCTGTCGAAGGTTGAAGCGAACAAGATGTCAGCGGAGCTTCCTGTATCGACCAGTATTTTGGTGACAGTCCACCCAGCGAGGTTGGTTTCGATCACCATAACATCTGTGTGAGGGTAATCTCTTAGCTTCATGTCACTGGAATCGAAGGTTATGGGGATGTGAGACCAACGACCGAATTTATGTGGTCCTTCGACGGCCACGTGGTGAACGCGTCTGGCATGTTCCTTCCTCTGCCGTTTGTTACCATGGTCCTCATTTGAACCTCCGGTGATAGCTAGAATCACACCGAAGGTTGAAGTTGGATTGTTGATGGTCGTTTGGCTCGGGGCTTCGGCTTTCACAGGTTGTGGTGCTGGTAACGCGGGGATTGGCGGTGGTGGTGGCAGAGCGTTGGTGGCTTGGTGGGTTGTTGGGATTTGGTTTTGGGGGTGGTTGGGTATGTAACTGTGTAAGTTGGATTTTGGCGTTGTGGGATGGTGGTTGGCTGATAAGAGGTTTGGTTGTAGAGTGGGTGATGAGTGTAAGGGGGTTGTTGCGAAGGTAGGCCGTAGTTTATGGGGGTATAGTGGTATGGTGGATTTGGTGGGTGGAAACTTGGTTTCCTTGTGTGGTTGATGGTTCGGGAGTCTGACGAAGCAGCTTTCCTGGATTCCTGGTATTCTTTTCCCTTGGCGAAGCATTCGCATTGCTTTGTTGTGTGCCCCTTTCCCATTCCACAGAAGTGACAATACATTTTGGCAGGATCTCGCTGCTGGTACCGCTGATTCGGCGGAGGTGGCAAACCCTGCGGGGCTTGGCTGCTCGGGTGTTGAGCGTCACGTCCTTGATCTTCATAATTTGTTGCTTTGTTGATTGCACTGACGTTGTTTTGCTCTTGGCGAAGGTTGCCTTCTCTCGGTTGAGGTCTCGGCTGTGGTCTCTGCTAAGACCTCCGAGCATCAGACTTCGCTCGGAAGTCCATGTCTGCTCTACAGTATCTTTCCATTGTCTCGTGCAATTCTTCGATTGTATTTGCCGGTTTCCGAGCAAATTTCGAAGAGCACGGGCCCGGGCGGAGGCCGCTGACTGCAGCGAGGATGACAGCCTCGTCGGATATGCCCGGGGTTCTTGCTCTGATTTGAATAAACCTCCGCCAGTAATCTTGGAGGGGCTCGCGCTCTTCTTGCTTGCAATTGAACAGTTCGATGGGGTTTGACGGGGCTGGAGTGATGCCCTTGAAATTTGTACACAGCTTGTCTCTGAGGGTGGCCCAGGAATCCACAGTTCCGGGGCGAAGGTTGCTGTACCATGTTTGTGCGATGTCTCGCAGAATGATGACAAAGGATTTTGCCATTGTTGATTCATCACCGCCTGCTGCGGCAACTGCTGCTTCGTAGCTCATGATGAACTAGCGAGGGTCGGAAAGTCCATCATAGCGAGGTAGGTTTTGTGGATTGTAACATGGTGGCCAGGGCTGGGTTTGGAGTATTTGGGAGAGTGGTGACTTTGAATCATATGGCATTTGGTGTTGCTGATGCCTTCGCTGAATGCGAAGGTTTTGTTCTCTCTCATCTGGGTAGAGTTGGCGGAAATTTGGGGGTCTCACAGGATATGGCTCTGGGTGTACTGGTGGTGGTGGGGTGGTGGATGGTGACGAAGGTTATCTTGATTCGGCTCCTCATTCCCCTCTTGCAGCGGGGGTATCTCCTCATCATTCCAGCCTTCGGCTTCGGCTTCTGCCGCGGCGAGGGATTCCTCCATACGGCGAAGCCGCTCCCTGGCCTCGTCTGCCCTCTGTCTGATCGAGCGCAGTCGGTTATGCCTCTCAAGCTGTTCCAGGCGCCTCTTCTTCTCTTGCAGCTCAGCCTCGAGCCTTTCAAGGGCCTCGAGGCCCACCTCTTCTTCTTCTCCCTCTCCTTCTCCCGAAGTGTGAGGGTGCGGCTGCGTCGCCACTCGGGCCTGGGGGCCCAGGGATTGGGGTTTCGGGGTGACATTCTCTCCTCCCGAGGGCTGTACAATTTCCTCAGCAGGTGGGACCACCGCCGCCGTCTCTCTAGCAACGCGCTGGTCCCTCGTCGAAGGTGCTCTCCTGTTTCCCGCCATTTCAGACTTCGATCTCCCCACGGTCGGCGCCAAACTGTTGGAAACGCACTTGCCCCACCTCCGCACTTGTGCAGGGGGAAGAGCGAAGGCGGCCAAGCGTCGGAAGCGGTAGCGAAGGTAAGGCGGAAGTGGAAGATGCTCAATTTCCCAAAAAAGTCGTCCCCTTACACTGTTCATCCCCTTGGTATTTATAGGGAATGCCAAGGGGCACGGGCCAAATTACAAAAGGGTACAGGAAAGATTCCTCGCCTCCACGCAGGGAGGAAGGGCAAAAGCGTAAATACACAGCTGAAGCGGAAACCCTAATCGGCCACCCTCCAACGCGCCGCCACCTGGCCCTTGTTCACCTTCGGGGAGAGGTGCGGCGGTTTTGACCTTCGGCCGCGCTCGCCCTTGGGCCCGCGCCCCTCCGCCATCTGCCGGACCTCCAGCTTTACTTGCCTCCGGGGGAGAAGACCGAAGGTTTGACCTTTGGCCGTGCTCGCCGGACCTTCGACTTCGCTTGCCTCCGGGGCAGCGCACACTCGCCGCTTGCCTGAACCTTCGCTCCAAGCGAAGGTGGCGTTGTGAGTCAGCGAAGGTTTCCTGCAGTGCGACCGTCGACTTAGACCTGCATGGAAATGCAACAAAGCGACGAGGGTCGAACCCGCATCCGGGGGTTAGGGTAACGGTCTCCAATAGGAGAGGGACCTTGCAAAGACACATAGACTGCGCGAGGGTTATTTCGAGCACTAGTTCGAGCGGCGCTTCTGCCGAGGGTCCTTTCCCCCAACACATACCTCACTTGGAACCAAGCTCTTGCATAGCACGGCATATCATCCACAAACGGATGGGCAAACGGAGCGAGTCAACCAAGTGTTAGAGGATATGTTGAGAGTCTGCGTGCTCACCTTCGCAGATACTTGGGATGACTGTTTAGCCTTGGCAGAATTCTCATATAATAACAGTTACCAAGAAAGCATTAAAATGGCACCCTTTGAAGCACTGTACGGTCGCCGTTGTCGTACACCTCTCAGTTGGTCTGAACCTGGAGAAAGGGAATTCTTTGGAGTTGACCTAGTAAAAGATATGGAAGAAAAAGTCAAGCAAATACAAGAGAATATGAAGATAGCGCAGTCTCGGCAGAAGAGCTATGCTGACAAAAGACGTCGACCTCTGAAGTTCCAAATCGGGGATTATGTGTATTTGAAGGTCTCACCCACCAAAGGAGTTACTCGTTTTGGAGTCAAGGGGAAATTAGCACCACGCTATATTGGCCCCTTTGAAATTCTGGAACATTATGGCAAGGTAGCTTACAAGCTAAGATTGCCCGATCATCTTTCCGCAGTCCATAATGTTTTTCACGTCTCCCAACTCAAGAAGTGTCTCCGAGTACCCGAACATGTGGTGGAAATTGAAGGTGTTGAGTTAGAACCTGATCTGTCATACTCTGAGTATCCAGTCCGTGTGTTGGATTACAAGGACCGTGTCACCCGGAGGACTACCACAAGATGGTACAAGCTCCAGTGGAACCAACACTCTGAAGAAGAAGCCACCTGGGAATCCGAAGACTTTTTAGCAAAGAACTATCCTGACTTTCTCAATACTCTGTAGATGTAAAGTTTTGTCTTTGTCTCTTGAGGCGCGGAATCTCGGGGCGAGATTTCTTTTAGGGGGGAAGGCTGTAACACCTCTGGTGATTAATATGTAATTAACCTGACATGTTATCATCTTTAGTCATTAATCATCCTTGCCATGCATTATGTTTGCCTAATGCTTGTTTTGCATTTACCTTTTTCTGGAGTGACTTATGTAGTGATCTCTTTTTCAAAAACCCTAAAGGTCCAAATCTTCCTATAAGGGCAAAATGGTAATTTCATCTCTGTGTCTAGCTTTGTGTGAATCTTGTTCAGTTGAGTGTCTTGATGTTTTGTTGTGTTGATCAAAATTCAAAATCAGAAATAGAATTTTAAATTCCTTTTGAAAAACCCCCAAATTTCCAAACTCTAGTTTTACCCCTCTTTTTCTAATTCAAAAACTATTCAAAATTTGAAGTTGGCCCAATAAGAAAAGTTGTAGATCTTGTCAAAAGGAACAACTTTGGTGTTTACAGATTTTCAAGTGTCAATACAAAATTAGAAGTAATTTCAAATTCTTTCAAACTTCAATTTTGCCCCCTTTTCAGTTTTCAAAATTATCTCAAAAACTATTGAGTTTCAGAAAAAGTTTATATTGGCAAAGTTGTAGATATCAAAATTTTAAGCAACTTTGGTATTTTGAGTTTCCTTTGTGTAGTTCAAATTTTGGGAGTTATTTCAAAAATCTAGTTAGAGGGGAGGATGACGTCACTGCGCACGCTTATAAAGCAGGGAGGGCCTGGCCGCCGGCGGCGCAGCGCTGCCCACGCCAAGCCCGACCGACCTGCGCCCGTGCCGCGCGCAGCCAGCGCTGGCGCTCGTCCTCCCGGACCCTACCTCCGACCCGCCCGTTGCCTACCCATCCCTCTTTCCCCTTCGGCCGCGGACAGCGGGCAGCTGCCGGCCACCGGCAAGCCGCCGCGCCGCGCACGAGCTCCCCGCCCACTCCGAGCCGCCCTACCTTGCTCCCTACCTCCGTTGATGCCGCGCGGACGCTCCTCACCCCTCGCCCGGACCCCCCAGCGCCACTCCGAGGCTATAAAAGCCGCCGAGCTCCCGCCATTGCCGCCACCAGCGCCACCTCGGCAATCCGAGCCATCGGACCGCCCCAGAGCCCGCTGAGCACCCCATCGCCTTCGTCTTGAGCTTCTCCACCTTCTCGAGCCGCCAATTTCACCCCTCCGTCCCTCCTTTCGCCGGCGCGAGCGATTCTTCTCCAACTCCGGCGAACGGCCGCGTGTCGGTTAAGCGAGAAATTCGCCGCCGTGAGTGCTCCTCTCTCCCCTCCGACCCCCGTCCTCTTTTCCCCACCTCGGTGCGCTCCTAACCGCTCATCGGTGATCGCTTTTGGTGGACAGAGCCGCCGGAACGCTTGCTCGCCGCCGAGAAGCTCCGCCGAGGCGCCGCCGCCGTCGAACTCCCTCCTCCGACCCTTGCACCGCCTCGCCGTTCCTCGTTTCCGAACCCCGGTGAGCCCGCGAAGCTTCCCCCACCCTCTGCTTTCCCAGCGCGAAGCCCGAGCGACCGGACCGCCGCACGCTCTCGCCGGCGAGCGCCCTGACCCGCGGGGAAGATGCACAGTGCTTCTTTTCTTTTTTTTGAAAATGTGAATAGTGTTCTGTTTTCTCTTTTTTGTGAGATTTAATCTGTTGCTCCTTAAATCCTGAAAAAAATGTGGAATGCTCCTTGCACTGTGTAGTATTTTAGAAAAATAATAAACTTTACTTTTCTGCAAAAAATTGGGAAATGAAAAATCCTCCTTTTAATTAAGAAATGGATGGTTTTAGATTTTTAGAAAATCATGTGTAGCTCCAAAAATCATGAGATAAATTTTTATGTGCTAGTTATGTCATGCTTAGTCTCTGGTACAATTTTGAAGTCTTTTGGAACAAGTTGATGTTTGGGTATTTATTTTAATTGTTAAATGTGCCTTTTGTTAATTAAATGTTTGATTTTTGTTAAGCACCTTAATGATCTCCAAAAATTATGAAATTTGTTTTGTCATCTATTTATACCATAATGAACCCATGTGATTAATTTGGTAAATTTTGGAGCAACTGCATAAAGTAACCTTTTTAATTAAATAGGAAAAATAGAAAAATATTTAGAGTTCCTTTGATTGCCCTATGATGTGGTTTTGGATTGTTGCTGTGTTTTTAGACCCTCACCCAGCTGGTCTAGGATGTTTGTGATGCCATGCAATGACTTGTGTTTAGGTCGGGTAAATGATGCTTAATAGGTTTGATTAATCTTGCTTAGGGGATGAGATAAGTAACTTTGTGTCTCTTCTAGGAGTTACTTTCGTGATGGAAAGTTGTACTCAAGAATCAGTGGAATTGTCCTGCGCCTTAGCAAGTCTCTTGTTCTTGTCAGCATCGTCATAAGCATACATCATTGCATACGTGTAGTGTCTGAAGGAGAAGGCATCAAAGTCGAAGCAGCCGCTGACGAACCTACCCCCGAGGCGACCCCGAGCTCCGACACCTGCACTGCCGACCCCGAGCCTGTCCTCTTTGCTCTTCAAGGCAAGCCCCGGTGCATTTTAACTCTTCCTTGTTTTTATAAAAGTTTACCTAAAATGCCTTTGAGTTAAACTACTGCATTAGGTTATAGGAGTTGTGTGATGACCTATTGCCTGCATTATTTACCTCCACTAGCAAATACCCCGCCCTGTTTAAAAATTATTTGCGAAATGCTTAGTAACGCTATTCAATAGATTTGCAATAAAATGCCAATTTCAAAAGTGTGATCACTTAAAGAATTTTTATGGGAATTTGGCTTTACTCCCCGACCATTGGCTAAGTATCTGATCCGTACCTAGTCAATTGCGAGGAGAGGTTGTCCGAGCGTACGGTGCCGTCAAGTTGTAGTCCGGGACTCAACAGTTGACACCGACCGGGACAGGGTTGAAAAACTGACAGGACTATTACGCTTGGGTGAGATATAACCGAGGTATAGTTCTGGCAGAAAAATTAGGGACCACCCGTATGGGGGCCTGCTGGTCAAGACTTGTAACTATTCACATACTTCGGAAAGCTCTGGCTCCGAGGACTCCTTAATTGGGACCGACAACCGCGCACTGGGAGTGGCGAGATGGCGGAAGTAGCTTGTACCCACGTGGTCGTCGTGCCTGGATATGAGCGGTGTACTGTACTTCCGGGTGGCGTAGGACCGGTCCAATCTTGGAGGAATCGTGGTAGACGAGTTGGCATATGCAAGCTTGGGTGCTACATATGCAGTGTGGATAGGGATCCTCAGCTGAGTATTATTTATCCGGATTAACGTTGCTCCTCGGTTATGGAGACTTGGTCACTGACTGTCAACGGAGAGTGGTTCTCAACTAAGGTATGTTTCGGTAGGTAAAATGAATCATGAACAATGAAGAATTGAGAAATGCCTGAATCTTTCCAAAATAGAACAAGGTTTACAAAATGCTTTTCTGCAAAATACTTGATCTTGCTTAAGCCTTACCTTGACTACCCTAAGCCTCTCATCCGTGAGTCTTCTTCCTTTTTTTTAGTCGGGTAAGTCTTGTTGAGTACCCCAGTACTCAGGGTTTGTTACCCATGCTGCAGGTATGACTGAGTCCCCGATGTGTCTTGCGCCCTGCTGCATGACCATCGTCCAGGAAGAGGCCGATGAGGCCGAAGACTAAAGTGTACACCCTCGGGCTGGGTGATTGCAAGTACCTTTATTTTGTTGTACTCCGCTACGTTGCCTATTTCTATCATCCGAACTTGGTTTGTAATAACTGCATCTTTAATTTTATTTGGAACCTCGGTTTGTAAAACTAATGTTATTTAAGTCTTCCGCTCTGTATTCCGATGTTATTTGTAAAAGTATCAAGTGCTGTAACCGAAAGGTGAGATGATCCTGCGGACGATAGGCGCTGATGCAGCCCGGTGACGAACAGTCTTAATCACGCGGAACGTCGGTTCCGCTGTCAGAGGCTGACGGGGACCGGTGGACCATGGGATTAGGACCGTTCCGCCACAAAAAATGACTTGCTATCCTTGTTTTATTGGGAAAAGAAGAAAAAACGTTCTCCAACGTATTAGTATATGACTTGCTAAATTTTGCTAAGTATATATTTACCAAGTCAGCTTCACTTGCTATCTGGCGTTTCTTCCCCTTTTGTCGTTGCCGCCACTTCTCCCGTGCATACTTTTCTATATTTATTAAGCCAAATTTACCAAACTATTAGAGATACATGAAAAATTCACTTACAAAAAGTTTTAGCAAGCTGCTAAATGATAACTTTTCTCAAATCAATTTTACCAAACTTAGGCTCTATTTGGCACGGCTCCACTTCACTAGTGAAGCCATTTTTTTTGGGTTCTAGCTCCATGAACAGCTCTACCTATGAAGCTGGAGTCGTTTTGGTAAATCGTTTGGCAAAACAGCTCCACATGTAAAATTCCTTACAACATGCTGTCACAGACGCCATGTAGGATGACGTGAAGCCGGGTGAAGCCACTATTTTTGGCTTCATCCTACCTCAAACCTATGTGAGAGTACGATTTAAGGGGTTTCTTGCATGGAGCTGTTTTATTTTACCCCGTTTAGCACAAAACGGCTCCAAACGGCTCTTGAAGCCGCCTGCCAAACATGGCCTTAGAGATGCTCTTACAACGTGAAGTCCTCGTTTCATAAAGTCATTGTACCGAAGCCGACAACTTTGATGGCATTTGGGCGAAACCCATCGCAGGGTAAAATCCCAATCGTCTTCCCAAATTTTCTCATATCACCCGCCTTGATCAGTCCACGCACATTAACCATGGCAATGACACTGTCGCTATGCTGCCTCCTACTCGTCCTCGCCGGTGATGGCAGGGGCGAGGTGACCGCATTTGAGCTGGAGGAGGCAACCATCGAATCGATCCATCGCGCCTTCGCGACCGGGGAGCTTACCTCCCACGGTCTCGTCGAACTCTACCTGCGCCGCATCACGTCCCTCGATCCCACTCTCCACGCCATCATCGAGCTCGACCCGGACAGCGCACTCCCCGCCAGTGGCGGATCTGAAACACATTAAGGAAGAGGCTAAATTAGTGTAAAGAAATTTTAGACCTCGTCAGGTAGGGCTAAATGTAATTTTTATTGGTAAAATTAGACTGAAAAAGAGAACTGCTAAAGAGATTTTTGGTCCACGCCCCGGGCTGCAGTCCGGACAGCCCGGGGCCTGGATCCGCCCCTGCTCGCCGCCGCCGACCGCGCTGACGCCGCCGCACGGCCTATCTACGGCGTGCTCCCACCGCTGCACGGCGTCCCTGTGCTGCTCAAGGACAACATCGCCGCGGCCGGCGACGGTAGGGCGCTCAACGCTACAGCCGGGTCGCTCGCCATGGTCGGGTCACGTCCCGCGCGCGACGCCGGCGTGGTCGAGCGGCTCAGGCGCGCCAGTGCGGTGCTGCTCGGCACCGCGAGCCTCAGCGAGTGGTGCAACTTCCGCGGCCCCGGCATCCCCGCCGGCTGGAGCCCCCGCGGCGGCCAGGGCAGGGTCCGTCGCTGTCCCCTCCTTTTCCTCGGTTTCTTGGATACTCACATAGCATAGCAAATTAGTTTCTTGCAGACCCAAGAACGAGGGGCATTTAAATATTTATCCTCCTTCCAGTTGTCTCCTTTTCAGTTGCCCCTCTTAAGAATGGCACTTAAAGATTTGCCCCAACAATCTCTCCAGTGCTATATATTTGTCCATTTTAGCTTCGTGGTTGTCCGACTCAGCATGTCACCGTAGATCAGCTAAGGGAAAAGACCTCCCTGCCTTTCCCTCTATTTTTCTGACGAACGTACCCTACAACAGCTTCTATAAAACAAACACTCTCGGGCAAGTGACCGTCGCCACGCCAGCATGGCAAAGCCGTCCCGATTCGCGGCGCGCGACACGTCGTATGGTACCTGGAGATGAGAGAGGGAGCGAGCGTACGGCGCACGCTCGCGGGCAGGAGACGAGAGAGGGAGAGGCGGTAGGGAGGGTGGAGATGAGAGAGGGAGCGAACGAGCGGTACGGCGCACGCTCGCCGGCAGGAGACGAGAGAGGGAGCGGCGGTTGGATCTAGGCGGGGCCGGCGCTGGAGAGCCGGTGGCGCGCGAGACGAGGGTCGCGAGGGGAGGGAACGGATGGGGTAGGAGGGAAGCGGCGTGGCGGTGGAAACTGAAACACAAAGCCTCAAGAGGGAAGGTGAAACTGAAGTCGGAGATCACAAAGCGGCGGTAGAAAATAAAGGGAAGCGTAGAGAGGTTTTTTCTCATAGCCAATCCACGGTGACATGCTGAGCACGGAGCTAAAATGAGCAAATATGTAGCACGAGAGAGATTGTTGAGGTAAATCTTTGTCATTCTTAAGAGGGCAACTGAAGATGAGACAAACGAAAGGAGGACAAATATTTAAATTGCCCCAAGAACCATTGCTGCAATGGCGACGGCGATTGATTTTGGATTGCTGATGCAGAACCCGTACGTGCCGTCGGCGACGCCGTGCTCCTCCAGCAGCGGCTCAGCGATTGCAGCGGCCGCGAACATGGCGGCTGTGACGATTGGGACCGAAACGGATGGCTCCATCATGTGTCCTTCCAGCTACAACTCCGTCGTCGGGATCAAGCCCACCGTGGGTCTCACCAGCCGCGCCGGCGTCATCATCATTTCACCAAGGATGGACACAATTGGGTGGGTCAGAGTAACCTGTTCAACTGATTTTTGATGCGTATCTGTACATTTTAAGAAAGTATGTTTTTTTCTCATACACTTCACAATGCTGCCGAATTTCTTATCACCAGATCGAGAGGCATGTTTTACCTACTTGTGTCAAGGGATTTTTACTGTTCATTTGCTTTCAGTTTCCCCCCTCAAAATATATGTGTCACTATCCGGATCGACCACTGACCAAGGTTTTTCCTTAAATTTTTGGTGATGCAGCCCCATCACTAGGACAGTTTCAGATGCTGTGCATGTGTTGGAAGCAATTGTTGGTTATGACCCTCAAGATGCAGAGGCAACTCGCATGGCTTCACGGTATATACCAGAAAGTGGATACAGGCAATTCTTGACCATAGACGGACTAAGAGGGAAGAGGTTGGGAATTCTTAGAAAGGATTTCTTCCGTTTTCCCTCTGGTTCTGTGCAAGAACAAGTCTTCAGTGATCATTTTAAAATTATGAGGTACTTTGCCACAACATCTTGATCCTATGTAGTTATCATATGTTTTAGGGATCCCTATGTTTTGTCTGCAAGTAAATTATTGTTTTCTGGAAGAATGCTCTTGATTCAACCAGAAAAAGAAAACAATTTTCGCACCGGTGCTAACAATAATGGTCTTGTTTAAATGTATATTAATGGACTTGAAATACCAATTATGATCTAGTGAAAGAAATTCTAGATCACAAGGCTGCATCCAATTCAGGGTTCTGATTAGCAAAACTTCTGCCCTGAGGTTAGGTCAAACATCCTTTGGTGACAATTTCTTCTTCAGTATAAAGAGAGTGGTCCATACAAGACCCCTCTTACTAGGACGAAGGTAATAGGGGGTAAAACAAAACAAATCAGAAGAAAAACCTTTCTAAGATTATAATGAATCGACCCGACTATATGTAATTGTACTGGACCTATAAACCAAGACGCCCTAGTTCCAGGTTCTGGAGGTTTCTTGCCCCAGCCAGAACCCAGAGATGATCCTCTAGGTGCAAGAGACACTTGGCAAATAGGTTTCTTGCCCTATCCAGAACCTAGAGATGATCCTCCAACTCCAAGTTTCTCACAGAGGTTGAGACACTTGGCAAATATCCATCAAACACACAGGCATTTCGATGCCTCCACAAGGTCCAAGTTTGAGGCCAAAAGATGTTATATCAGTTGGTCTAGGCACTCCGTGGCACCCTTAGGTCCTGAGTTTGACTCCGCGTGGGAGCGAATTTTAGGCTGACAACTATAAGTCTTGGCTTATGTATCTAGGATATTTATCTAGAGTTGTTGGTGGTTCAGTCCCCACCTTATCACAGTTAGCATCTACTTTAGTGGTTGAAATATGATGAAGCTTTCTTGGCTCTCAAGTTGGCTGCCCCTATATGTATCCCTGTACTATTTCCTTTGTCTTGTAGACTAATAAAATTTGAGATCTAGCCTCAACTACTTGTGTCTATCTCTAACCAATGGTATCTAGAGCCTAAATTCATTAGGGTTCTACCCTTACCAATCCCACAACCATGTCCCTCCACTCCTCCTCTTCCTCCTCCAGTCGCTCTACCACCTCCGGCGCACGGCGTAGGCTCGCGGCCAAGCAGGGCGAAAGCGACGAGGACCATGTGGTGCAAGAGTCGGAGGCTGCGCGGGTCACTGCGCAGCTGCAGCGCGCGCGTACAGCAGTGGCCCACGAGGCAGTGACACGCAACGTGGACGGTCCTTGCGCGGAGAGAGAAGGGAGCGGGAAGCAGAGGAGCGGACGCAGCGGTTGTAGCCCAGGCGGCGGCAGCGGAGGCCGCTGCCCTACGTGGTGCTGCGGGCGACGCGGGAGTCTACGACACTGGAGGCCGCGGCGGACGCGAAGCGGGAGGTCACGGTGGTCGCGCTGCGGGCATAGGTCACGCTTAGGCCTGGCTCGAGCGCGAGGAGGCACGGGTCGAGTAGTGGGCACGGGATGCTCGCGACTTCGGCGAACACAGCCTGCGATGCAACTTCGACTCCGACGCGCGGGACCCTCGCATCGACCATAATCTGGAGGTGCAGCGCCGGTGGGAGCACATGGAGTTGGAGCAGGCGCTGCGGGACTTCGACGCACGGAACCATGGAGTACGCGACTTCGATCGGGAGCACTACGGACGGGATGCTGGCGCGCAGTTGCCACCCATGTGGCGTGTCTCCCCTTCCCCGGAGTGCTACGCCATGGTCGCTGCGGTTGGCCGGGCTCCCCTCCCGTCGTCAAGGACACCGGTGTCGGAGGCACATGGCCGATGCTCACCATGACAAATTTCAACGAGTGGTCCATGACGATGAAGGTCAAGCTTTAGGCGTGACACATGTGGGAGGCGGTGCAGTACGGCGAAGTCGACTTCACCGAGGACTCGTGGGCGATACAGGCGATCCTTGTTGTTGTACCGATGGAGATGCAACCCACCCTCGCGGACAAGGAGACCGCCAAGGAGGCCTGGGACACCATCGCCATGACACACATCGGCAGCGACCACGCCCGACGATCCTGCAGAGGACGTTGATGACTTTGCCCTTTGCCTCTCCACCCTGCAGAAGCGGCTAGTGTGGTACAACGACACCATGATCGATGAGGAGGAAGCAATCAAAAAATTCCTCCACTCCATCCTTGAGAAGTACAAGCAGATCGCCATGTCGATCGAGATACTGTTGGAGTTCACATCACTGACGATCGAGGAGGTGATGGGTCGCCTCAAGGCCATTGACGATCGTTGGCAGCCTCCCACGTAGCCGGTCATCGTCCGCGGCAAGCTTCTCTTCGCCAAGGAACAATGGCTCGCTCGCCACAAGGAGCGGAAGAAGTGCGAGGCTTTAGCTTCGCCGAGCACTCGCAAGCGTCGGCCGCGCAAGCGGGACAAGGCTTCCCAGGCGTGTGGTGGCGCTGCTGACGGCGCTGACTGCGAGCGCAAGACAAACCGGAACGACGCCTGCAAGAGCTGCGGCAAGATCGACCAATGGGCCAAGGACTGCCGGCAAGCGAGGCGCGACAGCTAGGCACACATCGCGCAAGCACAGGAGGGTGATGAGCCGACTCTTTTCTTCGTCCATGGTGACATCGAGTTGCACTCCTCTCCCACGCCGGCTGCCACCGTGCTCCTCCACCTCGATGAGCCATGTGCCCACGCCTTCCTCGGCTCCCCTAGCGATGGCAAGATCGACGGCCGGTACCTTGACACCGACGCCACCCACCACATGACCGGGTGATGGGAGTTCTTCCCTGACTTGGCCTCCGGGGTGCGAGGCTCCATCAAGTTTGGGGATGCCTCCGCCATGGAGATCAAGGGCGTCGGTTCCATCGTCTTCACTGCCAACACCGGCGAGCACCGTCTGCTCACCGGCATCTACTACATCCCCACGCTGAGGAACTCCATCATCAGCTTGGGACAGCTGGATGAGAACGACTCACACGTGGAGATCGAGGACGGGGTGCTGCACATATAGGACCGCAGTCGTAAACTCCTCGCCAAGGTGAATAGAGGGATAAACCGTCTCTATGTCATCCACGTACAGGTGGCGCAACCCCTCTGTCTTGTTGCCCGCTGTGACGACGACACCTGGCGGTAGCACGAGCGCTTTGGGCACCTCAACTTTAAGGTCCTAAAGCAGCTCGACAGCTAGCAGTGGCGGAGCTCGTCTGTCAATTGACGAGCTCCATCACTGACTATCAAAGCATATATGTATATACCGGTCATACCGGATTAAAATACTCTCCGCACTAGGACTAATACCGATAAATAATAAAACGAAGCTCATAGATGCATAAGTTCAAATAATATCTTGATTTTATATTAAATTCATGATATAAGTGATGGAACATGATAGTGTTTTAAAAAAATACCTAACTAATCACGGTCTGGTTCACCCTCGCCTCTTATATCTTCATTAAGAGCTTCATATGGACCCGTGAAAGGTCCTAAATGGCTAGAGGGGGGTGAATAGCCTATAAAAATTTTCTACAACAACACTTAAACAAGCTTGTTAGATAACAAAATGACGAAGCAAGATTTGCGCTAGCTCTATAAAAGTGCAAGCCACTTATCCACAATTCTAGTTAATTATGATCTCTATGTCACACAATGTCTAAGTTGCTATTTTACAACTAAGTGAGCAAATGAGCAAGAATAATTATCACTACACAAGACAAGTAAATTACATAGCTACTAGAAGATACAATTATAACTTGCAAGAAAATAACAAAGGTAAATACAAGTGATAGAAGTGTGTATACCGAGCCGGGCAAGAGATCAATCAATGAACACCAAGAATGTCACGGAGACAAGATGACACAATATTTTTCCTCCAAGGTTCACTTGCTTGCTGGCAAGCTATGTCCCCGTTGTAGTGATTCACCCACTTGGAGGTTCACGCGCTAATAGGCATCACACGCCTAACCCGCAACCGGGTGCCACACAACCAACACAAGATGAGGATCCACAAGCTACTAGCAATCCACTAAAGATGTCTTTCGTGATCTCCCATGGGGAAGGCTCAAGAACCCGTCACAAATCACCGATTGGGGGCGGATACAATCACCAAATCCCCGTACCAATCACCAAATCCCCGCACCAATCACCAAATCACCAACCGTCTAGGTGACAGCAATCACAAGAGTAATAAGAAATCCACAATCACAACAATCACCTAGTGCCACCAAATGGAATCACAAATGCACAAACACTAGGGTTTCTCCAAATCCTCTCCCATATGAGCAACAAGCTAGGAGATGGAGAGGAGAGGGAGATGCTCTTGAAGCTCTCAAGATCAATCACTGGAGCACAAATCCTTGGGAGTGAGAGAGGAGAGGGGAGAGAGCTTTCTTCTTCTCTTGGTGTTCTTTAAAATGCAAAGGGGAAGAATGAGCAAGAGATGGGAGGAAAATGAACACAAGACACCCAAAAAGAAGCCAACCAAGCCTCATAACCGTTGGGGGCGTTTAGATCGGAGCTGAACCGGAATATCCGGGTAGGCTCGAATAAATATCCGAGAAACACCTTGCTGTCTACACGAGCTGAGTTGAGTTGATATTTACCGGAATATCCGGCTAGGGCCAAAAGAATATATGAGAAAGGGCTCTCTGATCACGCGCACTGAGCTGAGATGAAAATAAACGGAATATCCGTCTAGGGTTGAGAATATATCCGGCTGAGGGTTCTCTATTATGAGCAAACCTTCTCCTTTTCTTCCTCCTTTCAAGTGTTATTTCTTCCAAAAGACTTAAAAAAAATTAGCACTTGAGTTAACATTTTTCACAAAGACTTTTTAGGGTTAATCTCAACCATCTCACCATGTCACTAAGCGCAATACATATGCATATGAGACTCACACTTAGTGGCACTAGATAACCATTGTAATTAAAGATTTCCCCTCTTTATAGTACGGTTATCTATCCAAACCCGATCACGCACTCTATTGCGTCTTGATCGATAAAACAAAATGACCTATGTTTATACCTTCGCCTTGAGCCCAGTTTGTTTTTCTCTTTCTTCATTTCCATGTTGGAGCACTTGATCACAATCTTTTGGCTATCTCCATCAAATGAGTGTCATCTAGCTCCACCACATAGACTTGGACCAACTTATCTTATAATCATACTTAAGCATAGAGTTAGTCCAATAGGTTTCATCGATTAGCCAAAACCAAACTAGGGCTTTCAACCCAAACCTACACATAGATGTGGTGTTTAAGAACATTAGCAATGCAGTCCGTAAATCTAATTGATCACTTGACAAAATGATAGTAATATATGAAAGCAGCATTCCACTTGCTCTTGCTCTAGTTTGAGACAATGGAGGTAACTTGTTCACCCGAGATTTTAGTTCTTGAAAATGATATAAAATGTCATCATCTTTGATGTTTAAAAAAACATCTCTCTCAATATAACAAACCATCCTATGATTCAACCATTCACCATCTTATTCCTCAACTCATTCTCCACAAATTTCATAACTGAGAAGGCTCATCTTATTCCTCAACTCATTCTCCACAAATTTCATAACTGGGAAGGCTCTCTCAACAGCGGCAGTAGCAACCGGCAAAGTCAAGGCTAACACAACAAGACGATAAATCAATTTGAAAACTGTGTGTCTCAGTTTGAACCATCTTAATAACAAAGGCAGAATCATTTCTCACTTCACCATTGAATAACTCAATTTGATCTCCAAGGCGTAAAAGTTAATATGAGGAGAAGTCATCTTTATAAATCTCAGCCACCTCTAGTATTTTGGATCTGTCATAGTTAGCAAAAGAATTCCTTGGATCTAGACAAGCAATACATCTCAATAACTGAGTAGACCTTTCAACAAAGCGATTATTCATTTCCACAATAATCTGATCATACACCACATTAAATATTTCATACTTAAAATGGTGATAGTAAGTCACAAATTGCCCTCCCCGTCCCCTAGCATGACGCCAAAGTTATGGTTTCCTCCATATTTGGTATTGTGATATGATGTAACAGACAAAAGGCTTTTACCTCCTCAAATAGTTCTTCCCAACCATTCTCCCATACCTCATTAACTTGATGCAATGTTGTCTCAATCAATCCTATAGCCTGAATAATGTTCTGATCTTTCTTTTGCAAGCATTGTGGCAAATCATTAGTTTTCCCCAATAATCAGATCATAAGAAACATAACAAGCACAAATTCAAAGGTCTCCATTTGTTTCAACAAACCTGAAGCCACATATCTCTTTGTCCCCATTAGTGGTATCTCAGCAATATTCTCTAGTACCTCTAGAATAGCATTCCACATGAGATAAATACGACACAAAGTTTTATGATGCGAACCCCATCGAGTATCCCCTGGTTGTGCAAGGTTGGTTTCTTGGTTTTTTCCTCTCCCTGGAAAAATCTCACCCGTCTCCAATTGATTCACAGGTTGCTCATGGTGTCATTGGGCTAATCAATCCCTTCTCTTACAAGAAGCATTGACATTATTAACAATCAAAGTGGAGGTACCAAAGAAATCAAAGACACAAGAGCAACACTTGGCAACTGAGACAACCACTAATTGCAATTGGTGTGCAAAGCAATGTATGTAAAAAGCATATGGATTTTCATCTAATATTCTTCTTTGCAATCCATGAAATTCTCCCCTCATGTTTGATGCCCCATCATACCCTTGCCCACACAATCTAGACATTGACAATCCATGAGATGCAAACATACCATCCAAAGTATTTTTTTAGAGACGACGATGAGGTGTCAGGAACTTCATGAATACCGAGAAATCTCTCAATCACTTGACCTCGTGCATTGACGTACCTACAGCAAGAATGTCACTAGAATTTAGAAACAAGAAGAATGACATTACAAATTAAATAAAAACAGCAAGCTGGACATTACACACTAACCTCAAAACAACGACCATTTGCTCCTTGATCTGTAAGAATGGCAAATGGTCTATCCCCAAGATCTGTAAGAATGGCTTTGGTGGTCAGTTCTACACAAGCTCTACATATGTCTTTTTGAATTTCAGGATAAGTCATTTGATTGTGATGGAGCAAAGTTGCTGCGTTTTTATCCTTATCTTTGTACCATTCTAGCATCTCTAAGAAGTTCCCCTTATTGGTTGATGTAGAGGATTCATCATGTCCACGAAAAGCATGTGCTTCCAATAAAAGGAACCTTATAACTTCCAATATAATAACCATTCGACCTTTATATTCCTCCTCTGACTTCTTACCACCACGGTTAATCACATGTGCCACACTTTGTCTCTAGTTTCTAAAGTCCTCATAAGCCCTCTTGGACTTATTGTGATCAATACCATTAGAGTGGGCATCAATCAATACCATGAGACAAAGAGTGGACACCCTGGACTGCTCGTCGTGGACTCGTGGTCTCGGTCTCCAGCGAGCCTTGGCCGGTGGGCGGTCTTCGGCAGCAGCGCGCACAAGGACCCAGCAGGAAGCAGAAGCCGAAGAAACAGAGAGACGAAGAGTCGGAGCCTCAAAGTGAGAACAACGGCGGACTCGTGACCCAAAGTTACGATCATCAATTCGAGCGAACGTGCAAGGCAGCGGTAGTGATTTCTTCTCTTCCTTTCTGGTTTCCTTCTTCTCACTGGGCCAACATTTTTGGCCCAATGCATACAGCCAGGCCGAAAATCTACTAATTTTCTAAAAAAATTTTGGGCTGCGACTAGGGTCGTGGCCCTAGTGGCCCAAGCCCAATATCTACCCCTGGCAGCTGGAGCAGTTCTGCGACACTTGTGTCCTCACCAAGCAGTGGTGGCTCCTCTTCCCTCACTAGGTGAGCTTCTGTGCCAAGGAGAAGCTAGAACTCGTGCACAACAACCTCTATGGCCTCGTGACTCTCCAGCTACACTGGAGGACGATGCTACTTCCTCCTCGTCGACGACATGTCCCGCTGCATGTGGGTTGTCCTGCTCGACACCGAGAGGCAGCTGCAGATGCCATCAAGCTGGTGCGGAGGAGTGCGGCCGCAAGCTTCGAGTGCTGCGTACGGACAACGACGGTGAGGTCACGACGGCTGACTTCGTGGTGTACTGCGCCGACAAGGGGATCTAGCGCCACTTCTCCGCCCCGTACACCCTGCAGTAGAACGACGTCGTCGAGCATCGCAACCAGACGGTGATGGCTACCACCTGCGCCCTCCTCAAGCACAGAGGGATGCCGACAATCTTTGTTGGAAATAATAGCAATTTAGTGATGCATAAATTAATTCCGACAACTAGGAAAAGATAAACAACATGTATCGTAGATATGTAATCTACCACTAGCAGTATGATCCGATACATATCGAGACTATGTATCGCTAATAACACGAAGAACATAAAATAGAGGAACAGTGAGATGGAAGACATGCTTACAGTGGGATTGCGAGAAGACGACGCAGACCGTTGATGAAGACCGGCGAAGTCGGCGTAGAGGGAAGAAGACGTCCAGCGAGCAGTCGCGACGGCGCTTCCCAAAAACCTTATACGTCCCCTACCCCGTGCAGGGACGCGAGGAGACGTAGGCTTCGGAGATCCTGCTCTCCCAGCACCGATGGCACGTCGGCGGCGGGACGGGGTCGACAGCAGCAGCGCAGCACTAGGGCAGAGGAGGAGGAGAATGTGATATGAAGAGGACGACGTCTCGTCTCTATTTATACACACGCCGCGGCTGCATCTTTAGAAAGAGACAACCGCGTAATCACAATATTAATGTGATTGAACCTACCATTAGTGGACGAATCAATCACCATTAATACGAGAATAATTGCTTGCCAAAACAGGCCAGCGCAATTTTCTCCATGCATGCAAAATATTGAGTGGCAAAAGGAAGCCGCGCACCCGCAAGGCCTCGGTCGGACCATTCACGCGCATGTCGTGCGTGCCCGCGCGAGTAGCCACGCCACGCCCCGCCCGGCCCGGCGAGGCGAGGCGAGCGAGCGCGCGTGTGGGTTACTTCATTTGCCTCTCCTCAATAGCTTCAACCAGTTGGAGATAGCTCAACTATATAAGCTGGCCTCCCTCCTTCTGGAGTAGCAATGTGGGACTAAAGTCCCCCACCATACCATGCATGTGTGATGGGCCTTTGGGATTTATTTGGAATATTTATTTGGGCCAGGCCCAAATCTTCTAACAATCCCCCACCATATCCCAGAGGCACTCTTCATCCTCCCTATACCAAAGTAATGTTAATATACCAGCTATTCAGTGGAGACCGGTTAAGGTTGAACATCCACCTAGAGCGACAAGCTAGACTCGTTCACAACTGCACAATGGACTAGGCCTTGAATTGGCAGTTTGGTGCGAACGAGCTTCACCTGACGTCTTGACTGATACTAGGCTGCCATTTGCCTACCCCGCGAGTGGAGCGTATAAGTCATGCTCCTATCTCACTTCATGAGCTTCTTAGAGAATTCCCAAATCTCACAAACTGCGACTAACAGTTAAGCTCACATAGGTGTGTTCTTGCACAGATACTCTGTAGGACAGTATCTTGCTATAAAGCCTCAGAACACATTAAGACAAAGTCATCCTGCCTTACAGAAATGAGAGTACTGCATCTCCAACGGAGTGGGTTAAGTAAAAATGTACTCTCCCGTCAACCAACAGCTTGTTTTTCCCAGGTCCTAATTCACGGGATCTCCGATCACATAGGCTAGGTTACTACTGACGTTAACTCACATGGGTCTTAGTCCCTTCTCCTTCGATGCATTATCAATCACAGTACGTGATAGTCCCTTGGTAAAGGGATCTGCCAGGTTCTTAGCTGTCTGGATGTAGTCCACAGCTATTACTTCGGAGTTTCTCAGTTTCCTGACAGACTTCAGTCTACGTTTCACATGTTTGTTGGACATCATATTATCCTGTCTATTCTTCACCTTCGTAATAACTGTTTGGTTATCACAGTTTATGAGAATAGCCGGAATTGGTTTTTCAACCACAGGTAAGTCCATCAACAGTTCTCTTAACCATTCAGCTTCAGTAGAAGCTGTGTCCAGAGCTGCGAGCTCTGCCTCCATTGTCGATTTTGTAAGTATTGTCTACTTACAAGATCTCCAAGAGACGGCATCACCTCCTAAAGTGAATATATATCCACTAGTGGCCTTTAGCTCATCTGCATCTGTAATCCAATTTGAATCACTATATCCTTCAAGTACACCTGGGTACCCTAAATAGTGAATCGCATAGCTCATTGTACCCTTTAGATAGAGCATTACTCGATCAATACCGCGCCAATGATCATCTCCTGGACTAGATGTGAATCTACTCAACTTGCTTACAACAAATGAGATGTCAGGGCAGGTTGCGCTAGCTAAATACATCAATGAGCCAATAATCTGGGAGTATCTCAGTTGATCCTTTCCTAGCCTTCGATTCTTTCGAAGAATTAGACTAGGATCATAGGGTGTTGGAGAAGGTTTGCTATCCATATAGCCAAAGCGGCTCAAAACCTTTTCCACATAATGAGACTGCAAAAGAGTAATCCCATTCTTGCCCTTATTGAGTTTAATATTAAGGATCACATCAGCTTCTCCCAAATCCTTCATGTCAAAGTTTTGGGATAACAATGATTTTACATCATTAATCTCATCGATGCTTGTCCCAAAGATCAATATGTCATCAACATACAAACACAGGATCACTCCTTTGCCCCCACCATAACGGTAATACACACAGGTATCGGCTTCATTTACAGTAAACCCAGCAGAGGTTAAAGTATTATCAAACTTTTCATGCCACTGTTTGGGTGCCTGCTTTAGACCGTACAAGGATTTGAGTAACCTGCACACCTTGCCCTCTTGTCCTTGTGCTATAAATCCATCAGGCTGATCCATATAAATTTCTTCCTCTAACTCTCCATTAAGGAAAGTTGTCTTCACATCCATTTGATGAACAAGAAGACCATGGGAAGCAGCCACGGATAATAGCACTCGGATTGTAGTTAATCTGGCAACAGGTGAGTAGGTATCAAAGAAATCCTCGTCTTGCCCTCGTCTTGCTTTTGTGTGTAACCTTTAGCCACAAGCCTCGCCTTGTACTTTTCAATAGTACCGTCAGGCCTAAGCTTCTTCTTAAATACCCATTTGCAGCCAACTGGCTTACAACCCACTGGTCTATCTGTCACTGCCCAAGTACCATTTGCCATGATGGAGTCCATCTCGCTACGGACTGCATCCTTCCAATATTCTGCATGAGGTGATGCATATGCTTCAGCAATGGTCGTCGGTGTGTCATCCACGAGGTAGACAGTGAAGTCTTCACCAAAGGATTTTGCAACCCTTTGTCTCTTACTCCTTCTAGGAGCTACATCACTGTCATCCTCTTCATTACCAAGTGGGTTTACAATTGGTTCAATTACGGGTATGGGTTCAGGAGTAAATTCAGATGACGAACTAGGCAAAGAATAAGTATCGTTCATCGAGAATATATTTTCAAAGAAAGTAACATCCCGTGACTCTATAAGTGTATCAACTAAAATATCAGGCGTCTCTGATTTTATCATTAAAAACTTATATATCGTGCTGTGGTACGCATATCCTAAAAGAACACAGTCAACTGTCTTAGGTTCGAGCTTGCGCTTCTTATTAATTGGTACACTAACCATTGCCAAACAGCCCCACGTACGCAAGTAATGTAGTGAAGGTTTTCTTCCTTTCCATCCTTCATACGGAGTCACATCACTATTTTTAGTGGGAACTCTATTCAGAACATGACATGCTGTCAAAACAACCTCCCCCCACCATGCCTTGGTCATACCGGACGTTCCTAACATGGCATTCACCAAGTCCATTAGCGTTCGGTTCTTTCTTTCGGCAACCCCATTAGATTGAGGTGAATATGGAGGTGTCCGTTCATGAATTATTCCATTCTCCGAACAGAACAGTTCAAACTCATTGGAAAAATATTCACCACCGCGATCAGACCTAACACGTTTTATTTTTTTCCAATTGATTTTCCACCTCAGCTTTATAAGTCTTAAAACATTCTAACGCCTCATCTTTCGTTTTTAGAAGAAACACATAATAATATTTTGTTGCATCATCAATTAAAGTCATAAAATATCTTTTTCCTCCTTTTGTCAACACACCATTCATCTCACAAAGATCAGAATGTATGAGCTCTAATAATGTCGTGCGTCTCTCGTCTACAGCCTTGTGTGACTTACGAGGTTGCTTCGCTTGCATGCATGCTTGACATTTAGAGCCTTTGATAGTCGAAAAATTTGGAATTAAATTCATGCTGAATAGACGCGACATACAACCAAACCTCAACCACTGAATGGTTTGAGTCACAAATATGGTTCACCACTTTATTACAAAAATCGGAGAGAGAAAAGCGGAACAAGGCTCCGCTATCATAGCCTTTGCCAATGAATTGGCCATACCTCGAGATGACTACTTTATTAGACTCAAATACCAGTTTGAATCCATCTCGACACAAGAGGGATCCACTAACGAGGTTCTTCTTTATTGAGGGGGCATGCTGCACGTTCTTGAGCCGCACGATCTTTCCCGAAGTGAACTTCAGATCGACCGAACCAACACCAAGAACAGTAGCATGCGAGTCGTTCCCCATCATGACGGTTGAACCTCGTGCGTCCTGATCAGTACAAACATGAATATTGGCTCCTGTATCTATCCACCAATCATTAGATTGACATACAGAAAATACGCTTGGTAAATAATTACCGTACCGAGATCCGCTAGGATTGCCTATAGTCACGTTGGCAGATTTCTGCCCTTGCTAATTCTTCTTTCCTTTGCGGTTCTTGCACTTCTTGGTGAAGTGCCCAGTCTCACCGCAAACGAAGCACACAACCTCGTCCATGTTCATCTTCTTCTTCTTGAACTGAGTAGTCTGATTAGGCCTTTGCTTGTTCTTACCAGCGTGCTGCATCACGTTGGCGCTGGACTGCCCTTCAGGTGCTCTTGGTGGAGCATCCTTTGCCCGAGCCTTCTCTTCAACATCAAGACCAGCCAATAAATCTTCAACGGAGATTTTCTGTCTTTTATGTTTCAGAGTTGTGGCAAAGTTCCTCCATGTAGAAGGCAACTTGGCAATAAGACCACCCGCCACGAATTTATCAGGCAAAACATGACCGAGCTGTTCGAGTTCCCTCACAATGAGTTGGAACTCATGAGCCTGTTCCACGACAGAACGGTTATCAACCATTTTGAAGTTGTGGTACTGCTCCAACACGTACAGCTCACGCCCAGCGTCTGAGGCCGAGAACTTATGTTCAAGCGCCTCCCACAGTTCAACAACACTTTTGATGTTCATATAAACATCACACAGCTGGTCCGAGAGAACGCTAAGAACGCCTCCAACGAAAATCGTCGTAGCCGCAGTGAAATCCCGCACCTCTTTCTCATATCCGAGAGGTAGTGCGGGAGGATCACTAACGACCCAAAATACGCCCATAGCCGTGAGCCACAACTGAGCTCTCGTCTGCCATCTCTTAAAATTCACACTAGTGAATTTCTCCGGTTTCATCGCATCAGTAAAACCAGCAATCACTAAATGCCTATAAGGTTTTTTGGATTGTTGGAAATAATAGCAATTTAGTGATGCATAAATTAATTCCGACAACTAGGAAAAGATAAACAACATGTATCGTAGATATATAATCTACCACTAGCAGTATGATCCGATACATATCGAGACTATGTATCGCTAATAACACGAAGAACATAAAATAGAGGAACAGTGAGATTGAAGACATGCTTACAGTGGGATTGCGAGAAGACGACGCAGACCGTTGATGAAGACCGGCGAAGTCGGCGTAGAGGGAAGAAGACGTCCAGCGAGCAGTCGCGACAGCGCTTCCCAAAAACCTTATACGTCCCCTACCCCGTGCAGGGACGCGAGGAGACATAGGCTTCGGAGATCCTGCTCTCCCGGCACCGATGGCACGTCGGTGGCGGGATGGGGTCGACAGCAGCAGCGCAGCACTAGGGAAGAGGAGGAGAATGTGATATGAAGAGGACGACGTCTCGTCTCTATTTATACACACGCCGCGGCTGCATCTTTAGAAAGAGACAACCGCGTAATCACAATATTAATGTGATTGAACCTACCATTAGTGGATGAATCAATCACCATTAATACGAGAATAATTGCTTGCTAAAACAGGCCAGCGCAATTTTCTCCATGCATGCAAAATATCGAGTGGCAAAAGGAAGCCGCGCACCCGCAAGGCCTCGGTCGGACCATTCACGCGCATGCCGTGCGTGCCCGCGCGAGTAGGCACACCACGCCACGCCCCGCCCGGCCCCGCCCCGCCCCGCGAGGCGAGGCGAGCGAGCGCGCGTGTGGGTTACTTCATTTGCCTCTCCTCAATAGCTTCAACCAGTTGGAGATAGCTCAACTATATAAGCTGGCCTCCCTCCTTCTGGAGTAGCAATGTGGGACTAAAGTCCCCCACCATACCATGCATGTGTGATGGGCCTTTGGGATTTATTTGGAATATTTATTTGGGTCAGGCCCAAATCTTCTAACAATCTTTTGGGGAGAGGCAGTGATGACTGCTGTCCACCTTCTCAACCGCTCACCCACCAAGACTCTTGATGGCAAGACGTCGTACGAGGCCTCGCATGGGCGCAAGCTGACAATCAGCCACCTCCACGTCTTCGGGTGTCTCGCGTTGAAAGCCCTAGTTTGGTTTTGGCTAATTGATGAAACCTATTTGGTCTAATCCTATTGCTAAGCATGTGTGTAGCTTATAAGAAAGGATTGTGACCAAGCCAAGTGGTGGAGCTAGCAAGGTGGCAACCATGGAGGTTGGTGATGGCCACAAGCACTCAAGAGATCAAGTGCTCTACCATTGGTGAATCGCAAGAAGAAGAGAAGAGATGGAGCAAAGAGGCCCAAAGGCAAAGGTATAACCTATAGGGCTCTTTGTTCTAGTGATCAAGACACTTAGCGAGTGTTATCACGTTTAGGATACATAGCCGTACTATTAAGAGGAGATTATTCACGGCTTATGCGATGTTCAAGTGCCACTAGGTGTTCTCTAACATATCGATGCTATAGACCTAGTGAGTGAATAACTAAACCCTTGGTAAATGCTTTGAAAAATGGTAACACACGTGCACAAGTGGTGAAACACTTTGGTGTTGGCACATGGGAGCAAGGGTAGAAGTTAGAGATAAAAAGATGTCAAGTTAGGGGCATCGGACGCTGGCGTCGGCAGTATCGGACGCTGGCCGTGCGTCCAATGGCAAACCCTAACTTCTGTCAGAAATCGTGGTAGCATCGGACGCTGGCAACGGACGCGTGCGTAGCACTGTTGTAGAGTCCGATGGCATTGACGTGGCGCAAGCGTGCTGACCAGGGAGCATCGGATGCTGGCCTGCGTCCGATGTCGAACCATCGGACGCGTCCGATGTGTTCTGGACCTCTCTGGAACCTTTCTGTTGTGTCATCGAACGCAGGGGTTGAGCGTCCGATGTAAAGGTACCGGCGCATCCGGTGTGTCGCTGTTTTGAGCAGAACTGATCAGAGGCATCGGTGCGTCCGATGCTAGGCATCGGCGCGTCCGATGCCACTTTAACCAGCGCGGGAAAATTAGTGACCGTTGGGATCTAACGGGCTGAATTCGTAGCAAAGGGACACGTGGTGCTCATCGGAGCATCGGATGCTGGGGCAGCGTCCGATGGCCCCGACACCGGCGCGTCCGATGCGTCTGTGTCGAGCTCAACGGATAGGCCGACTTGTGTGGCCTATTTAAGGGGCTTGGCCGGCTTGCTAGGGTCAACTCTTGCACATTTTGATTCCTAAGCATACTAGTGAGCTTTGGCAAGCCTCCCAACTCATCTCCCAAGTTGATTTGATCAAACCTAGTGAGATTGAGTGATCTAGTGCGTGATTTGATAGAGTTCAATCTAGTGGCACTAGTTCTTCGCATCGGCATTGAGTTTTCTTGTTACTCTTGGCATTTGCTGGTGCCTAGACGGCTTGGAGGTGTTGAGGTGGTTGTTGGCAAGATTGGTGATTGTTCTTGGCCACCACCAATCGAGATTGTGAGAGGTTTTGGAGCCTCACCTCGCCGGAGCGGCAAGAGGCATCCTTAGTGGATTGCTCGTGTCATTGAGCTACCTCACTAGTGGTAGATTCTTGTGGCGCTCTTTGTGAGCTTGGCTTTGCGCCGATTAGCCACCGGGTCACCTAGTGTTGGTCGACACAACGGGGAGTAGCGTGCCGGTAAGCACGTGAACCTCGGGATAAATCTTGGTGTCCCGTGTGCTTTTTGTGATTGCTTTCACATCTTGGTGATTGGTCTTCATATTCACATCTTGGTGATTGGCATCACAAGTGGACTTCACCGGTGATTGGCTCTCTACTAAGCGATCCCGAAGGCTCGGTGAAACCATCTCTGTCTAGCTCGTTTACTTTGTGTATTTACATTGAACTATTGCTCTTGTATAGATACTATCACTTGTTGTATATCTCTTGTGTAGCTAGTTGTGATTAGCTTGCTTAGTCTATCTATTGCACACACTTGTCTCATATACTTTTTGTATATCTTACTTGTACTAGAGCTACATAGCTTTATTCCGCATTTGATATTAGCTCTAGTTGATTGTGTGACATAGAAATATTAGGTAGAATTTGTGGATAGGTGGCTTGCAACACACTATTAGGCTAGCGCAAGAAGCTTCGCCATTTGTTATACTAATAGTGTTTGCCTAAGTAATTTTGTAGATTTTTTATTAGGCTATTCATCCCCCCTCTAGCCAATTTGGACCTTTCAAGTGGTATCAGAGCCGTGGTCACCGTTTGTTTGAGGCTTAACATCCTCCGGTGTTAAAATGGCTCAAATCAACTATATGGGGAAGCCACCACATTTTGACGGCACCAACTTCGATTGTTGGAAGAGGAAGATGTGTGCATTCACAAGAGGAATGAATAGAAAGATTGGGAAGTAATTGAGCATGACTTTGCGATAATTGATCCCACGAGTCTCACTCCTAGAGAGAAGAGAAGCTTCAATGGAATGATGTAGCAATCAACTTGTTCTATGAAGCATTTGACACAAAGGTGTTTGAGCAAATCAAGGACCTTGAAAGAGCAAGTGAGATATGGGAGAGATTGGAGGAAACATATGAAGGCACCAAGGCGGTCAAGGGAGCCAAGCTATTTTCTCAAGGACAAGCCTGCCATGTCAAGATGCAAGATGATGAAAGCATACCGGAGATGTTTCACCGGTTGCAAGTCATTGTCAATGACTTGAAGGTTTGGGAGAGAAGATAGAGGACAAGGACTTTTCTCACAAGTTCTTGAGATGCTTGCCACCAAGGTTTGATACTTTGGTGACCATCCTTGTGAGAGAAGGTTTGGATACGGTAACCCCAAACCAAGTACTAGGTGATGTGGTCACACAAGACACATACCGTGTGGAACGGGATGGGGGAGCCCAAGAGGAAGAAAAGAAGAAGAAGACCGTGGCATTCAAGGCTTCATCTTCCAAGAGCAAGAACAAGGGCAAAGCAAAGAAGGAGGAAAGTGATGATGAAGCAAACACAAGCTTGAGTGAAATGGATGATGAAGAGATGGCTCTATTTGTAAAGAGATTTGGCAAGTTCATGAAGAAGAAGGGCTATGGAGCTAGAAAGAGAAGAGATGCAAACAAGAGCAACCAAAAGGTGCTATAGATGCAAGAGCAAGGATCACTTCATTGTGGATTGTCCATACTCTAGTGATGAAGATGATGATGACCGCAAGAAGAGCAAGAAGAAGGACAAGAAGGAAAAGAAAGAAAAGAAGGAGAAGAAGAAGGAGAAAAAGAAGGGTGGATCCTATGTTGTGACATGGGATAGTGATGCTTCCTCAAGCGATGATGATGATTCTAGTGATGATGAGAGGAAGACCACCAAAAGAAGGCTATGGCTAGTCTTGCTATATCAAGCAAGCCTTCTATTTTCAACACTCCATCGACATGCTTCATGGCTAAGGCCACTAAGGTATCATCCGATGAGAGTGATAGTGAGAGTGATAGTGATGATGATGAGGAGTACTCAAAGGAGGACCTCATGAGCATGCTACAAGATGCTCACTCTTACATTGAGAAGAGGAAGGAGTGCAAAGATTGCGCAAGGCCAACAAGGCTCTTGAGCAATCCTTTGATGAGCTCAAGTCTACTCATGAGAGGCTAGAGGAAGCCCATGTCACACCCTGAAATTTGTGTTTCTTAAATTAGAGCTAAAATGCTTTAATTATGAATTTTTGTGCTCATAAAATATAGGGAAATAAAATTTTCTCTCTAAATTAAAATTTATCCTAGGGTTTAGAAACTTGTTTGTGCATTCATGTTGGAGCATTTGAGTTTTTGTGATGTGTGGTTTTGGTTAAAACTCAAGTTGAATTCAAAATGATTTAGAAACCAATTTAAAATGTATTTCCTAGAAAGGGATTTAAAAATAAAGACTGTTTGTTTTCAAAAAGTTTGGAAAGTTTAAAGTTTCAAATCTTTCTGTTTCTCTCCAAAGATTCAAAATCAAATTTCAAAAGGAATTCAAATTTTGGTTTAAAAATACTTTGAAAAGGTTGTGAAATAAAGAAAATGGCAAAACCTCTTCTTCCCTCTCCTCCTTTGGTTTCTGGCCCGAAGGCCATTTTCCTTTCTCCTGGCCCAGCGCCCGGTCTCCCTCTCCCGGCCTTGCCTTTTACCGCACCGGCCCAGCTCGGGATCCGGCTGGTGGCCCGCTCGGCATCTCCCTCCCTTCTTCTGCCATGGGCCGCGCCCAACACATCGGCCCAGCCAGCATCGCCGAAGCCCAGCGAGACCGCGCGCTTCCCTCCCTCCGTCTGACTGACCTCCGGTCCCACGCTCTGTCTCGCTTACAGGTGGGCCCGAAGCGTCAGCTCCGTCCCCCTCCTCCCGTCAGCCGCAAGGACTCTGCATCCCGAGTTCGTCCCGCTCCGGCCTCCTCTCTGCCGTGTCGAGCCCCGAGTCTTCCCTATAAAGCTCTACGACCCTCCGCCGCCTCTCCTCTTCCAAAAATCACGAGCTCCCATGCCCTGCCTTGCCCTAGCCAAGAGCTCCGCCACCTGCCAAGATCCCGCCGCCGTCGGTTGTGCTCTACGCCGCTCCGCCGTCGCTTCCAGGTCATCCTCGAGCTCCGTATCAACTTCCCGAATCCATCTGAACCATTTTCCCTCTTTTTCTCCCTCGGTTTTGCCTAATCTATGCTCGCCGTCGTATGCAGAGGAACCGCTGCCGTCTCACCGAGCCATCCACCACCACTGAGCCGTCCTCGTCGTCCTTTGTACGCCAGGTGAGATCCCCGTGAGCTCCTCGTTCGATTGGACCCTTCCCAAGCTCTCTAACCGTATCTAAACCCTAACCCGAAGCGCTCCGCCGCTCTCCGGCCATGGAGCCACCGCGAGCGCCATCCCCTCCTTCCCCTCCGGCGTCAGCGCCGCCGCTCCCTCGCCCATCTAATCTGCGCCGTGCGGATCTGATCCAACGGCTGGAATCCATCCATACCCTTTCGGCTACCGTTTTGCAAAAAGGACCTTATAACTAATAAGGCCTCAACCCGCGGTCCAACCGGACTACATTTCATGTGTCTTGGAAAACTTTCATTCAAGCCCCTGAGCTTTCTCCCTAATGAGGCGCAGTCCAGCCGCAAATTCAGATTTGTTTTATTTATTTAAATCTGCAAAATCAAGTTCGATTTATTTACAAGTTTGCCATCAGATTTCAAAAGCTTATAACTTCTTTGTTTTAACTCCGATTTAGTCCGTTCAACTTGCGTTAGATTTGTTTCAAAAAGTTCTTTCAAAATGTATAACTTTCACCACTGTTTTCTGTAATTAAAATTTGAGTTAAATCTAATCTAGTAATTAGTGTCTTTAATCTTGTTTAGTTATATCTTTTCCGTTATAGCTCCGATTAGAGTGATTTCGCGTCTGTGTGTTCATAGCGAAGCGTAGATCAGTTTTCAAACTCTTTATTTTTGTTTTATTATGTATGTATGTTCTAATATAGGCTATGTTTGCTTTGCATGACTGCTTTGGATGCTTGTGTGGTGTTGTGATCGTATGTCCAGTCGGTGAGTTGTACGTTGGTGATCAAGAGTGAGATCAAGAGTCAACCTTTGGAAGTATAAGTCAACAGAAGAAGGATCTTGAGTTTAAGGCAAGTATAGCAATCGAGTTTCTTTTCGCAATCATGATCATGTTACTTAATTAATGTATGCATCGAATGATAAAAATGACTTATTAGCAACTTAAGAAATTATCTGTACGAACCTTCGGGATTTACAGTGCAACTGTTGGGGTTATATGGCTCTGGCTTTAGCTCAGTATGAGGACCTTTTCTAGCTTGTTAGAGGTTACCGAAAGGCGCAAGAGGGGCTCCGATCTGTATGGTCTTGGCCGACCAAGTTGGTGCATTTTGTCTTTTGTTAGTCACCGCTTGGAGGGGAGATTCATGCTTATTGATGGGGAAACCTAGCGGCCCTAACTTGTTAGACGAACCTTTGAAAGGCTTCATCGTGAACCCTGCCGACTTTCCTTGGAAGTGAGTTAAGAGGCTGATCACCTCGGGCGAAAGGGCAATTCACGTCTCGCAGTGAAAGTGTACACCTTTGCGCAAAGTTTATTAAACTGATATATCAGCCTTGCTCAAGGACACGAGCGGCCTTGAAGACTTTTACATTTATGACTTTGTTGGTTAACATGTTCATTATTTACCGTTTTATGCTATTCATTATTATGTTACATTGATCATGAGACTTGGGATCTATATCACTTGTTGCTATACTTGTGGAGTTCGACATGGACTCACTCTTGCTTTTCCCCACACCTCAGAGAGTTAAGCTTTGGAGAAGCTTAGGCTTGTGGTCAACCAGTCAGTTGTTCCCTGTGAAGTTGGTGTCTCCATCTGAAGATCGGAGTGTCTTTCCGCTGTCTGCTCTTTAAGGTTATGTTCTTTTGTTTTATATACGTTATATGAGCATTGTCTTTCGATATTACCCTTTATTTGGCTATATGTGAGATTTGACTTCCTGGGCTCACATATGGTGTATACCTGGTTTTGTTCTTAAAACCGGGTGTGACAAAGTGGTATCAGAGCAATGCTGACTGTAGGACGCAAGCCTAGTTAGAAACTGGTCGTTTTAAAGTTTTGAAAATTGCTATAGAACTCTTGTTCTATCAACCTTGGTATTTTCTCCTATTGTATCTTCTACCCTTGTTATTGTCTCCTCCTTGTTGCTTAAATTTTAAATTTTGCTCTCACCTTCACTCCTTGCCTTGAATTGCTTTTGAAAACTTCCCTCTATCTAAGTAGACGGATCGTTGACCAAGCTATGTCATCCTGACCGCAGTTAACAAACTAAGCTGATCTCTATGCAAAGTCAAGACCTGGGAAGAATGACGCACACGGCAAGACGCAACACAAGGACCAACCAACATGGAAGGAAAGCCATAAAGAACAGTTACAGCAAGATTACTCCATGGAAGATTGAGACATGTGAAGTGACCACTATTCATGGAGCAAAGAAAGCTGTGTATGGCATGATCCCAGTTCAATTCGGTACATGCCATGGTTCTTTTTGACCCTAGTTCCTCGCACTCGTTCATCTCTGTCAAGTTTGTAGCTCGCCTAAGATAAGGGAATGGCCAACAAAGAAGCTCATAGTAGTTCGTACACCAACTGGAGAAGTTGAGACAAACCGTGTATGTCGAGATGTTAGAGTCCAGATAAAGGAGAGTGAATTCATAGTGAAGCTGAATGTTTGGAACTCTCCGGAATCGATGTTATCCTTGGACAAGGAGGTTAAAGGGTCATAAAAGTGAGGTCCATTATTCCCGACGTCAGTGTTTTTTAAGAACACCATCAGCGAAAGGATTGAATATCGAGGTATGCGTTATCACCCAATGAATGTGAAACAGGTCTGTTGGAAGATAGCAGCAGTAAGGTTCAAGAGGGTCAGGATCGATGTCTATGTTGCAAGCATTATGGGAATTCTTGTCTTCAAAGAGAAGTCAACCAAGGATGAGGTCAAAGTGAACCCAAGTGGTGAAGTCAAGGAAGATAGAAGAGGAAAGCAAATTCCATTCGAGCCACCGTTGATACGTCACCAACAGTTGAGTTCTACCCCAGTATCACATCCAGTTTCAACCCTTGTTCAGACCAGCCTAGATCAGCAGCATCTAGAAGCTCCTCCAGTTAAGAACTTTCCACATGAGGTTTGCATAGATGGATGGACAATCACCTACAAAGAATTCCAACCACGGAAGCGAGTTAAGAAGCAGAATAAACTGGTAAAAGTCAATCCTCTGAGTCAGCAAGATGGCAGCACATCAAAACAACACTTCTACCGCAGCAGATCCAACCAAAGGAAGATGTTATCATTGTCGACAGGAAGGACACTACGTAAGATCCTGCCCCAAAAGGTCAACAACCGACTCAAGGAAGTAGCCACAACCCAGTCACTACAGAATAGCCACCAACAAGTGATGTCAGTGCCTGATGCAAAGAAGTCCCTGATAGCAGTTGATAGATGAAGAGTGTACAAGAAAAGCTACCCTTGATGTTCTTGCAGATGTATCATGTGCTAGTAGTTCTTGTGCCCTTATGTAATGAAACGTTAGTAACAAAGTTAAGTCAAGTCCTTGGCCCATGTGTGGCTTGTGAACCTGTGATGTTTGTTGCTTGTCCTTATGATGATGTTGTTTGCATCTTTGTAATGAGTGCAATGATTTTGTGGGTTTCTCACAATCTCATTTAGGTTTAGTTGATAGGTTATATGCATAGATAGTGGGGTTTTGCTCTTCTCTTGTCTTCCCTATCCTGTCTTTTCGGAGCAGTCTGTCTTTGTCAGCTTATATCTGTTTATGGATGTTCAAAAATCATGGAATAATTCTGGACACAAGTAGACTTCATGATCTTTCTCTGAGCGCAAGAACCACCCTGATAGCTGTTATGGTTTTGGAGTTATGAAATTCACAAGTTGATGCATCTGTGCTGTCTGGAATCTGGAACAGTTACTGTTGTCTGCTGTTTTCGACGACCTTAACTACAGAATCTGGAAAAGTGTTCTACATGAAAGTTGTAGAGGATTTCATAAGCTTTCCAGAAAGGTAAACTGCAACTTCATTGGATAAGCAGAGCTCGAGTTATGGCTGTTTTACTGCACTGCTGTTTTGCTACTCGCGAGAAATTTCAGAATTCTTGTTCTTACCTTCGCATATGAATTTCTCTGGGATGTCAGAAGGTCTTTATGCTAGTTAGCTTAACTAGAAAAAGGTGGAATGCTATCCTTTTATTGTTTCTCCTAGTTGATCCTTTCTTAAGGGGGGTAGCATGATGAAGTTAACTTTGAACCGTTTTCAAGATGAAGTTTCTTACCATCTAGTGTTTTAATCGGAAGAATCAGTCATGGATGAGTCTTCTCTTGTCTCTCTTGCTATATCAACCTTGTCTTGTCATCTCATGAAGCTATGGTTAAGTGTGTTATGAAGAGCTGAATCCTAACACATACATGTTGAAAAACAGATGGTTGCTACCAGGAGAAATGACTACGATGATGCTACAGGAAATGCTCACAACTCTAATCCACCGCCATCAAATCCTTCAGCTATAGAGCAAGTTTTGATAATGCAGACTCAACTATTACAGACCATTGCTCAAAATGTGTTACACAATCAGTATCAAGAACCACCTATTGACAAGCGTGGTGAATTTATGAAAGGACACCCACCGACATTCTCTCATACTAGCAACCCAATAGAAGCTGATGACTGGCTTAGAGCTGTGGAACGACAACTTGACATAACACAGTGTGATGACCATGAGAAGGTGCTTTATGCTTCAGGCCAACTTCAAGGAACTGCATTAGATTGGTGGGAATCGTTCCAGTTTGAACATCCAAATAAGAATCAAATTGGTTGGGAAGAATTCAAGAATGCTTTTAGATCTTACCATGTTCCAGCTGGAATAGTGGCGATTAAGGAAGAGCAATTCCTCAACTTGAAGCAAGGATTTATGTCAGTGTGTGAGTATCATGACATGTTCACCCAGTTGTCACGCTATGCTCTGGAAGAAGTGAATAGTGATGCTAAGAAGCAGAAACGCTTTCTGAAAGGACTCAATGATGGTCTGCAATTACAACTGATGACGGTTGAATATGCCAACTATCAAACATTGGTGGACAGAGCAATTGTGATTGAGAACAAGCGTCGAGAGATGGAGGAGAAGAAAAGGAAAAGAGAAAGCCAATCTGTAGGTAGCAACATACACCACCCCTACGCTCATGCACCAGAATTCCAACAATGGAACCAGGAATCAAGTGATCAGTGGAATCTTGAACCTCCTCATGAACTCCATCAGTATCAGCAATCAATGATGAAGTACTTCACTCCAATTCCCAAGAGCCATGTCTGTCACCTCCTAGTGACACCTTGACGAAGATTAATACTCCCACTAGTGAGGGTTGTAACGATTGTGATGAGGTTAATCACTATGAGAATGACTGTCATAAGAAGTTTATGGAGAGCAATAAAAGTCAGGACGACGAACCACATCAAATACAAGAACAGGAGAAGCAGGAGCCAGGAAGTAAAGTAAAAAGAAACTACATCCAAGGAATGTTAAATCATGTGTATATGATTAACAAACGTGGGGCTAAGGAAGTCGTGTATGGTTTCATTCAAGTAAACTCTGCTCCCGCCATTGTGATGTTTGATCCTAGAGCTTCACACTCGTTCATCTCTAGCCTATATGTACAAGAACATAGGATGACTATGCTTCCAATGAGGAAACCAGTGATAGTTAACTCTCTAGGAGGCGAAATGAAAGCAAACCGCATATGCCCAAAAGTTAGCCTTGACATAAAGGGAGTAAACTTTGAGGCGAACCTTACTGTTTTGAAGTTGATGGAAATGGATGTTATCCTTGGAAAGGGTTGGTTATCTGCTTGTAAAGGAGTGGTTAAGTATGCCCAAGGTTTGGTGCTTCTAACAACACCGACAGGTGAAAGAATTGAGTATCAAGGTTTTCACCCTGTACCTGAGGAATACGAGAATGACCCATTAGAAGGGGTACCCATCGAGGACAGTAAAGTGGACTGTGAGTTTTCAGATACCAATATAAAGGAACAAACACAGGCAGAGAAGCTCAGTATGAGAGATGATCACACTTGAGAAGATTTTCTACACAGGATCGTAGAAATTACCGATGGCTTTAATGAAGTACTTAAAGTTTGTAAAGTGCAATGGAATGATATACAAATAAAGATGTAATGGAAAAGGGAGGATCAAACAAAAGCAGAAATCTATATACCTTTGATCACCGTCTTTCGAATCTCGGGACGAGATTCTCTTAAGGGGGGTAGATTTGTCACACCCTGAAATTTGTGTTTCTTAAATTAGAGTTAAAATGCTTTATTATGAATTTTTGTGCTCATAAAATATAGGGAAATAAAAATTTTCTCTATAAATTAAAATTTATCCTAGGGTTTAAAACATGTTTGTGCATTCATGTTGGAGCATTTGAGTTTTGTGATGTGTGGTTTTGGTTAAAATCAATTGATTCAAAAATTTAGAAACAATTTAAAATATTTCTAGAAAGGGATTTAAAAATAAAGACTTTTGTTTTCAAAAAGTTTGGAAAGTTTAAAGTTTCAAACTTTCTGTTTCTCCAAAGATTCAAATCAAATTTCAAAAGGAATTCAAATTTTGGTTTAAAAATACTTTGAAAAGGTTGTGAAATAAAAGAAAATGGCAAAACCTCTTCTTCCCCTCTCCTCCTTTGGTTTCTGGCCCGAAGGCCATTTTCCTTTCTCCTGGCCCAGCGCCCCGGTCTCCCTCTCCCGGCCTTGCCTTTTACCGCGCCGGCCCAGCTCGGGATCCGGCTGGTGGCCGCTCGGCATCTCCCTCCCTTCTTCTGCCATGGGCCGCGCCCAACACATCGGCCCAGCCAGCATCGCCGAAGCCCAGCGAGACCGCGCGCTTCCCTCCCTCCGTCTGACTGACCTCCCGGTCCCACGCTCTGTCTCGCTTACAGGTGGGCCCGAATCGTCAGCTCCGTCCCCCTCCTCCGTCAGCCGCAAGGACTCTGCATCCCGAGTTCGTCCCGCTCCCGGCCTCCTCTCTGCCGTGTCGAGCCCCGAGTCTTCCCTATAAAGCTCTACGACCCTCCGCCGCCTCTCCTCTTCCAAAAATCACGAGCTCCCATGCCCTGCCTTGCCCTAGCCAAGAGCTCCGCCACCTGCCAAGATCCCGCCGCCGTCGGTTGTGCTCTACGCCGCTCCGCCGTCGCTTCCAGGTCATCCTCGAGCTCCGTATCAACTTCCCGAATCCATCTGAACCATTTTCCCTCTTTTTCTCCCTCTGGTTTTTGCCTAATCTATGCTCGCCGTCGTATGCAGAAGAACCGCTGCCGTCTCACCGAGCCATCCACCACCACCGAGTCGTCCTCGTCGTCCTTTGTACGCCAGGTGAGATCCCCGTGAGCTCCTCGTCCGATTGGACCCTTCCCAAGCTCTCTAACCGTATCTAAACCCTAACCCGAAGCGCTCCGCCGCTCTCCGGCCATGGAGCCACCGCGAGCGCCATCCCCTCCTTCCCCTCCGGCGTCAGCGCCGCCGCTCCCTCGCCCATCTAATCTGCGCCGTGCGGATCTGATCCAACGGCTGGAATCCATCCATACCCCTTTCGGCTACCGTTTTGCAAAAAGGACCTTATAACTAATAAGGCCTCAACCCGCGGTCCAACCGACACTATTTCATGTGTCTTGGAAAACTTTCATTCAAGCCCCTGAGCTTTCTCCCTAATGAGGCGCAGTCCAGCCGCAAATTCAGATTTGTTTTATTTATTTAAATCTGCAAAATCAAGTTCGATTTATTTACAAGTTTGCCATCAGATTTCAAAAGCTTATAACTTCTTTGTTTTAACTCCGATTTAGTCCGTTCAACTTGCGTTAGATTCGTTTCGAAAAGTTCTTTCAAAATGTATAACTTTCACCACTGTTTTCTGTAATTAAAATTTGAGTTAAATCTAATCTAGTAATTAGTGTCTTTAATCTTGTTTAGTTTATATCTTTCCGTTATAGCTCTCGATTAGAGTGATCTTCGCGTCTGTGTGTTCATAGCGAAGCGTAGATCAGTTTTCAAAGCTCTTTATTTTTGTTTTCTTATGTTTGATGTATTGTTCTAACTATAGGCTATGTTTGCTTTGCATGACTGCCTTTGGATGCTTGTGTGGTGTTATGTGATCGTATGTCCAGTCGGTGAGTTGTACGTTGGTGATCAAGAGTTGAAGATCAAGAGTCAACCTTTGAAAGCCTGCAAGTCAACAGAAGAAGGATCTTGAGTGTAAGGCAAGTATAGCAATCGGGGTTTCTTTTCGCAATCATGATCATGTTGCTTAATTAATGTATGCATCGAATGGTAAAAATGACTTATTAGCAACTTAAGAAATTATCTGTACAAGAACCTTCGGGATTTACAGTGCAACTGTTGGGGGTTATATGGCTCTGGCTTTAGCTCAGTATGAGGACCTTTTCTAGCTTGTTAGAGGTTACCGAAAGGCGCAAGAGGGGCTCCGATCTGTATGGTCTTGGCCGACCAAGTTGGTGCATTTTGTATTTTGTTAGTCACCACTTGGAGGGGAGATTCGTGCTTATTGATGGGGAAACCTAGCGGCCCTAACTTGTTAGACGAAACCTTGAAAGGCTTCATCGTGAACCCTGCCGACTTTCCTTGGAAGTGAGGTAAAGAGGCTGATCACCTCGGGGCGAATGGGCAATTCACGTCTCGCAGTTGAAAGTGTACACCTTTGCGCAAAGTTTATTAAACTGATATATCAGCCTTGCTCAAGGACACGAGCGGGGCCTTGAAGACTTTTACATTTATGACTTTTGTTGGTATAACATTTCATTATTTACCGTTTTATGCTGTTCAATTATTTACGTTACATTGATCATGAGACTTGGGATCTATATCACTTGTTGCTATACTTGTGGAGTTCGACATGGACTCACTCTTGCTTTTCCCCACACCCCAGAGAGTTAAGCTTTGGAGAAGCTTAGGCTTGTGGTCAACCAGTCAGTTGTTCCCTGTGAAGTTGGTGTCTCCATCTGAAGATCGGAGTGTCTTTCCGCTGTCTGCTCTTTAAGAGTTATGTTCTTTTGTTTTATATACGTTATATAAGAGCATTGTCTTTCGATATTACCCTTTATTTTGTGGCTATATGTGAGATTTGACTTCCTGGGCTCACATATGGTGTATACCTTGTTTTGTTCTTAAAACCGGGTGTGATAGCCCATGGAGAAGCTTGACCAAGCTCACACTAGGCTTTAAGGAAGCCCACTCCATCCCTCCTTGATCAAAGTAAGATTGAGGATGTTGTAGAAACATGCAACATAGGAGTAACATGTGATATTCTTGATGAATGTTTTTATGCTCCTATCATTGTTGCTCCCACAAATGCATCATCATCATCTAGCTTCAACTAAAAACGCCTACTTCTACTACATGTGATTCATCATTAGTGGTAGAAAAATGAGAACCTTAAGAACAAGATGTATGAGCTCACTCATGCTTTAGACAATGCCTATGGTGGAGATGCCCGCTTGCTTAAGTGCTTGGGTAGCCAAAGGTGTCCACTCAACAAGGAGGGACTTGGCTATACCCCCAAGAAGGGCAAAGCCGTCTTTGCTCCTCACAAGACTAGTTTTGTGAAGAGCAATGGTCCGGTATTGCTATAATTGCAAGCAATCCGGGCACATAGAGCAAATTGCTTTAACAAGAACAAGAACAAGAATGTTGCATCATGTTTCCATCCATTAGACTTGATTCTTGTTATATGCTTACAAAGGGCACTAATGGTGTGAAGGCCTAAGTATATTGGTGCACCCATAGTTGGCCTAAAGAAGAAGGCAATTTGGGTGCCCAAGAGCTTCGTAACTAACCTTGGAGGGACCCAAAAAAGGTTTGGGTACCTAAAAAGAATTGATCTCTTTGTAGGTAAACTATAAAGAGCGGGAGGAAGGCATTGGGTGCTTGATAGTGGTGCACTCAACACATGACCGGAGATGGTAGAAATGTTCAAATCAGACAACACTAGTGGCAATGATCATGCGGATGCTATCACACATTTGGTGACAACAAGAAAGGCAAGGTCAAAGGCTTGGGCAAGATTGCAATATCAAATGACTTGAGCATCTCCAATGTGCTATTGGTGGAATCTCTCAACTTCAATTTATTGTCCGTGGCACAATTGTGTGATTTGGGATTCAAATGCATATTTGGGTGTGGATGATGTGGAGATAGTTAGTGTTGAATGGAAGTGACTTGGTAGTTCAAAGGATTTAGATATGAGAATCTTTATTTGGTGGACTTGATGGAAGTGAAGCTCAATTGACAACATGTTTGTTCACCAAATCAAGTATGGGTTGGCTATGGGCATAGGCGCTTGGGACATGTTGGAATGAAGCAACTAAAGAGGCTAGTGAAGCATGACATGGTTAGAGGACTAAAAGATGTTCACTTTGAGAAGGACAAGCTATGTAGTGCATGCCAAATGGGAAAGCAAGTTGGAAACACCATCCAAGCAAAGGAATGATGAGCACTACACATGCACTTGAAGTTGTTGCACATGGACTTGTTTGGACCAACTACATATGCAAGTATTGGGGGAAACAAGTATGGGTTTGTGATAGTGGATGACTATACAAGATACACATGGGTCTTCTTTCTCGTTGACAAGAGTGAAGTGTTTGGCATATTCAAAACCTTTGGTCAAGAGAAGTCAAAATGAGTTTGATAGAAGAATCAAGAAAGTGAGAAGTGACAATGGAAGTGAGTTTCGAAACACAAGAGTTGATGAGCTATGTGATGAATTTGGAATCAAACATCAATTCTCGGCCAAGTATACACCTCAATCCAATGGGATAGTAGAAAGGAAGAATAGGACACTCATTGATATGTCAAGATCTATGCTTAGTGAATACAATGTGAGTGATTCCTTTTGGGCCGAAGCAATCAACACGGCATGCTATTATAGCAACCGGCTCTATTGTCACCCTCTATTGAAGAAAACACCATATGAGCTTCTCAATGATAGAAAGCCCAACATTGCTTATTTCCGAGTCTTTGGGTGCAAATGCTACATATTGAAGAAGGGCACAAGACTTGGCAAGTTTGAGAAGAAATGTGATGAAGGGTTTCTACTTGGTTACTCCACTACAAGCAAAGCATATGCGGATACATGGGTGTATGCCGAGTCTCTGTGTGATGAGTGATTGTCAACGGAGATGATGCGCATGTTCTTTGGCTTGTGTTGTGCAGGTGTCGAGCACGGAGACAGTGGTCGATGGCGGGTGAAGGTCAAGTTGCGACGTGCCGTGCCGACGGACCGGGCACGATGAAGGATGGGCGTGCCGTGCGGCGGACGTGCCATGCCGATGTATCGGACGGTGAAGGGCGGACGTGGACTTGGACTGATGGACTGGAGGCCAGAGGATCAGCTGTGGTGGCTGGCAGCCTGTGACAGCGACAAGCGGAGAAGTGCGATCATGTCGGTGGAAGGGGTGCACAGGCGGTGCATCCCCTCTACGACGCCGGTTTGTTGGTAGAGCCCGGGAAAAACCAACGGTGGACGGTTTCCAGGTTTGGGCCTCAAAACCTGGGTGCTGGGTTTCCAGGTTGAGCCACAAAACCTGGGCGTGACGGTTTCCAGGTTTGGGCCTCAAACCTGGGTGCTGGGTTTCCAGGTTGAGCCACAAAACCTGGGCGTGACGGTTTCCAGGTTGAGCCTCAAAACCTGGGCGTGGGCCGGTTTCCGAGTTTGGGCCTCAAAACTCGGGCGCTGCGGGTTTCCGAGTTTGGGCCACAAAACTCGGGCTGGAGGCTGGTTTCCCGGTTTGGGCCTCAAAACCGGGGGCTGATGGAAAAGGCTGGTTTCCCGGTTTGGGCCACAAAACCGGGGGTGCAGAGTGGTGGCGGCACGTGGCGGCGATCTGAAGGTTGCGTGGAGGCGACGCGGAAGACCGTGCGGGCGTGGCCGTCGGATCTACCTACCACCAGCGGGTGGACTAGAATAGCCTTAGGGTTAGGCTGGTCCGCTCTGTAAATACAGTAGGGAGGGGTAGAGTAGGAAATAGGCTTAGGCTAGGTTAGTATAAGTAGTCTAGGGGAGACACCCTCCTCCCTATCTCAGTTTTAGCTATTTCAGTTAGTGCCTTCATTTGCTAGGGTTTCCCACTCTCCCATCCCCTGCTTTAGCTAGTTGAGATCCGCAGAGAGACTCCACTCTGTGTACTATTGATTCGAGGAAGTGAGGCCGTATCCTCACCTTGGATCCCATCTCTTGGTGTCAATTCGCGTTTTGATTTCATGTTCATCAGGTTCTTCGCGGATTGCTTTGTGCCTTGAGTTTTCCCGTCGCTTGATCTTTGTGCTCGGTTCATCTTTTGTGATTCCGTTTGAACTGAGTTGTTCTAGATCGTGAGGCACTTCTTTCCACCAAAAGAAATCATCTCTAACCTCACGGTCTAGGAGATCGATCAAGTTTTAGTTTCGGGTCTCTTTTTCTTCCTTCCCCCGAATTCCTTCGATTCACCGATTTGAAGTTAGGTCGAGCCATGATCTCTTAGAGATAGCTCACTAACCTCCTTGTGACTCCTCAGATCGAATCCCAAGCCTAGAGCACTTGATTCGGAGGAGATCGGGTTGAATCGCCGGAGTTTCAGTGCAGTTTCGGGGTGACCGGACGCCGGTCACGACTTGACCGGACGCGTCCGGTCGTTGAAGGTTTGAGCGTGTTCTGGTTTTTTGCTCTGACCGGACGCTGGAGTTTAGTGGTGACCGGACTCGCCCATAGTCCTGTTCACTACTCGAACGAGCTTGTGACCGGACGCACGGGGATCGACCGGACGCTCGCAGTCACTGCGTCCGGTCAGTTCCAGAGAGGTCCAAAACCGGTTTTTGGCTGACCGGACGCGTCCGGTCCCTGCTGACCGGACGCAGGCCAGAGTCCGGTCGATCCAGTTTCGCGCGTTTTCGTTCGCGGTTCGTTCGTTCTTGATCGGATTCGAGTTCCGTCTTTTGCGTTGGCTTCCTAGGGTTGTCTAGTGTCCCGCTGTGCTTCTAGGAAGCATCCACCCTACATCTAGGGTCGTGGACATTAGCAAGCTCTAGGGTTCGCTTTTGGGGTTGAGTTTGGGACAGTGGCATCTAGTTTCCGAAAGGAAATCTTGAAGCTCCCATTCACCCCCCCTCTGGTCGCTTTCGAGTAGCTTCTCGGTCCTTCAATTGGTATCGGAGCAGGTTAAGGATCTTCCACCTTAGCCGGTTCCAGATTCACCGAAGGCGACATGGATCGCGGCGTGGGCAAACCGCCGTTTTTCGATGGGACGAACTATGCGTATTGGAAGATACGTATGTCAGCCTATTTGCAGAGCTTGGGCGCTTCGATCTGGGATATTTGCAACTCCCCTGATTACGTGGTCTTGGCTGCTCGTGTGACTCAACAGCAGATCGATGAGCACGATGCCAATAGCCGAGCCCGTAATGCTCTTTTCTCTTGTTTGAGCATGGGTGAGTTTGATCGTGTTTCTCACCTCGCTACGGCTCGGGAGATCTGGGACACTCTCATGCGTTTTCATGAGGGCACCTCTCAAGTCAAAACCCGACTCTACGAGTCGTTCAAGCGAGAGTATGAGAACTTTAGACATCAACCTGGCGAGAGCATAGAAAGTTTATTCGCTCGCTTTCAGGTGATTGTCAACAGGATGAGGGCTAACAAAGAGCAGTTGCCATTTGATGATCATGAGCGTGCTTTGAAGCTTTTGCACACTCTTGACCGTTCGGTGTGGGACTCCAAGGTTCAGGCAATCATCGAATCGCCGAACTATGAGACCCTCACCTGTGACGAGCTCTTCAGTAAGCTCAAGTCCAGTGAGATTGATGCTATGGCGAGGGCTTCTTTTGAAAATCCTTCTCGCCCGTCCATGGCTTTGGTTTCCGGCTCTTCCTCTAACCCCTCAGCTGGCTTTGCGCTTTCTTCTCTCTTTTCTGTGACAGAGGACCAGCTGGAGTCTTTGGGAGACGATGAGTTGGCTTTGCTTGCCAACCGGTTCTCGCGGTTCCACAACAACCGCATGAACCGTCGTCGAGGAGGAGGACGCACGGGATGCTACGAGTGCGGCGACCCCGACCACTTCATCGCCGACTGCCCCAAGAAGAAGAACAAACATCTGGGGAAGGGCGATCACGGCCACAGGCGCGACTCCAAGTACAAGGAGAAGCACGTTCCCCCAAGGCACAAGAAGCGGGGCGGCTTCGACAAAGAGTACATCAAGAAGAAGTACTTGGAGAAGCAGCAAGCTGAGCAGCGTGCGTTCTTCGCCACGCTCAGCGACGTCGACGGCTCGGATGACGACTCCGCTGGCTCCAGCGATGACGAGTCCGTGAAGAAGAAGCTGGAAGACAAGTTCAACGGCTTGTGCTTCTTCGCCGGTGACGGAGGCCTGTGCACCATGGCGCTCGGAGATGAGGTCGACGACGAGCCGGAGCGTACCCCTCGGAACGACGACGACGACGACACCTCCCAGGTATCTCTCACCTACGACGAGCTTTCCTCCGAGGTTGAGAAGTTGATTGCTGCCCTCCTTAGCCAAGATAAGTTGCTTAGGCGTGCCGCTAGAGAGCGCAAGGAGTTTAGGCAGAAGTGGGAGGACACGGTGAAGGAGCTTGAGTTCGCTCGGTCCACCGTGGTAGTGTCGGAGGAGACGGAGTGCGAGTCGTGCACCGCGCACATGACTGACCTTCTCACTCTGAGAGGTAAGTATGCTGCGTTGGTTGGAGAGGTGGATGAGCTCCGTGCTAGGCCGCAGCTGTTGGGTGCATGCAAGACTTGTCCTGTCTTGCAATCTGAGTTGGCAGAGAAAAATGCCAAGCTTGAGTCTTTAGAGAAGGCCAGCTCAGATAGCACTTGTGTCTCGAGGTGTGCTTTGTGTGAGGGCCTGGAGATGGAGATTGCAAATGTGAAGCATGGCAAGATGCAAACCGAGGAAGAAAACACATACCTTCGGTCCATCTTGTCATGGGTCTCCAGTAGTGAGCCGCAGCTCGGGATGATGATCTCCCAATTCAAGCGAGCTGTTGGTGCCCCTGGTGTAGGTCTTGCTCAGAGTGTTGATCTCTCAGCTTTTGGGAAGATTGGAGAGTCTAGTGGTCTGAACCCATGTGAGAAGCCCAATTCCACCACTACTCCCAAACTTGCCAAGCTTCCACTCAAAGAGCCAGCCAAGCCTATCACCAAAGATGGTGTGGTTGAGGAACCCCCGAGAGCTCCTCCCAAGAACCCAGTTTGGGCACCCAAGCCAAACCACCTCAGAAACAAGCTTGATGCTATGCCACCCATTCGTGAGGAGTTGCCACAGAAGGGCAAAGGCAAAGTGAGCCACACCCACAGCCCTGGTCACCAACAACCCCCTTTGCGTGCGGTGAGGTACCAGTGTGATTTCTGTGGGAGAGATGGTCACTTGAGTGAGTTCTGCTTTCGGCGCAAGCGAGAGGCGCGCAGGGCTCGGGAGATGGAGAACCCGGACATGTACCATCCAGCTCATGGTGGACATGCTCCGAAGGGCAAGAGGAGAGCAGCTAGGTCTGGAGGTCAGGCTCCCAGGCCTAGGCAGGAAGTGAGAGCTCCGAGGAGAGACGCTAGAGTTGAGCCCCAGGCTCCTAGGCGTAGACCTCGTAGAGAGCGTGCCCGACGGGGTCCTGCTTTTGCAGGTAACGGACCCCGTGGCGGAGGCTTTGCTGAGCACTTTCCCCCACCGCAGTTTGGGTATCGCGGTGAGCGCTTCTTCCCCAGCGGACCACGTTTTTCTCAGCGTGGTGATCGCTTCCCTCGTAGTCGTGCTAGGAATGGTTTTTCTGCTAACCGTTCTTTTGAGCAGCCGGCCCAACACTGGTATTACCCTTATTTCACTAACCCCAGTGTTGGACCGTATGCTCACCCTATGTCTTTCTATTGATGTAGGTAAGACGGTTGGAGGACGTTTGGTTGGTAGATTCCGGTTGTTCGAGGCACATGACCGGAAACACCAAGTGGTTCTCCAGCCTTAGCCCGGTCGCCGGAAAGGAGTACATAACCTTTGGCGATAATAGTAAAGGTAAGGTATTGTCTCGTGGAACTGTGCGGGTTAATGAGCATTTTGTGTTGCGCGATGTTGCTCTTGTTTCTAACCTGCATTTTAACTTGCTTTCTGTTTCGCAACTTTTTGATGATGACTATGAGATTCGATTCAAACCGAACCTTAGTCGCATCTTAGATCCTCAGGGCGATCTTGTATGTCTGATTTCGCCCTTTGGGAAAGTCTTTTGTGCGAATTTCTCGGAGTCGTTTGGTTCTTCTCGCTGTCTTTTGGCTAGTCCTTCTTCCTCCGATCTTTGGAAGTGGCATAGGAGGCTCGGTCATTTAAGCTTCGACTTGCTTGCAAGACTTAGCTCACTTGGCCTAATCCGAGGATTGCCCAAGCTTTCGATGGAGAAGGATCTAGTTTGCCATTCTTGCAGACATGGGAAGATGGTTGCCGCTCCCCACCATCCAGTGACTAAGGTCATGACCTCGCACCCCGGAGAGCTTTTACACATGGACCTTGTTGGTCCGGCTCGGGTGAGCTCGGTTGGTGGCAAGTGGTATGTTTTGGTTGTTGTTGACGACTTTTCGAGATATTCGTGGGTCTTCTTTTTGACTGAGAAGACCGAGACTTTCTCATTTGCTCGCAATCTGATTTTGCGTCTTCAGAACGAGTTCCCTTTGAACTCGATGCGAGCTATTCGGAGTGATAATGGTTCCGAGTTTAAAAATTCGGATTTTGAGAAGTTTTGTAACCGCCTTGGTTTGGAGCATCAGTTTTCTTCCCCCTATACACCACCCCAAAATGGTGTTGTAGAGAGGAAGAATCGGACCCTTGTTGAGATGGCCAGGACGATGCTTGATGAGCATAGGACTCCTAGGCGCTTTTGGGCCGAAGCTATGAACACTGCATGCTACATTTCGAATCGCATTTTTATGAGAGCGTTTTTGAAGAAGACCTCTTATGAGTTGCGTTTTGGTCGCCAGCCCAAGGTGAGTTATTTTAGAGTCTTTGGTTGCCACTGTTTTATATTGAAAAAAGGCAACCTGGACAAGTTTGAGTCTCGTTCTTCTGACGGTGTGTTTTTGGGTTATGGCACTCACACTCGAGCTTATCGTGTACTTAACCTTGACACTAACCGAGTCATGGAGACATCAGATGTCACCTTCGACGAGACTCTTGTTTGTCCATCTTCTCGTTTTGAGCGTGCAGGTGATCATGAGGTTGGAGAGCCTCTTTTTGATGACGAGGACGAGGGTGCCGAAGGTATGGATGATCCAGCACCCCCTCCACCTGCCGTGCCGCAAAGAGCGGCCTCGACGACGACTCACGGCCCCGACACCTCTTCTTCCTGGGGGCCGTGGGATCCTCCACCTCGCGCAGTACCTTTTGTACCCGGGGTGGAACCAGCTGCTGTTGAGGGGGAGGTCACTTCTTCCCGGGAGGCGCCACGACACATCTAGCGCCAGCACCCTCCTCAGCAGATGATCGGCGACATTGACGAGCGAGTTACTCGCTCCAGGTCACAGCACATCTCGCACTTTGCTCATTCTGCTTTTGTTGCGTCTTTTGAGCCCCGAGATGTTGGACACGCATTGACGGATCCGGATTGGGTAAATGCCATGCATGAGGAGCTAGAGAACTTTGAGCGAAATCGGGTTTGGGTTCTAGTGCCTCCACCTCCTGACTGTAAACCTATTGGGACAAAATGGGTATTTAAAAACAAGCAAGGAGAGGAGGGCCACATTGTGAGAAACAAGGCCCGGCTTGTAGCGAAGGGTTATAGTCAGAAGGAGGGGATAGATTATGAGGAGACCTTCGCTCCTGTAGCTCATTTGGAGGCTATTAGGATACTCTTGGCTTATGCTGCATCCATGGGTTTCAAACTTTTTCAAATGGATGTCAAGAGTGCCTTCTTAAACGGCTACATTGAGGAGGAGGTCTATGCCCAGCAACCCCCCGGTTTTGAAAATCCCAAGTTTCCAAACCATGTCTTTAAACTCCACAAAGCTTTGTATGGTTTGAAACAAGCCCCTAGAGCCTGGTATGAGAGATTAAAAACCTTTTTGCTAGCTAAGGGTTTTAAAATGGGATGTGTAGATAAGACGCTCTTTCTCCTCCGGCAAGGCAAAGATACTCTCTTGGTCCAAATTTACGTGGATGATATCATTTTCGGTGGTTCTTCTCACGCTTTGGTTGCCAAGTTTGCAGATACTATGAGCAGGGAGTTCGAGATGAGCATGATGGGCGAGCTGACTTTCTTTCTCGGGTTGCAAATTAAGCAATCCCGAGAGGGGACGTTTGTGCACCAGGGCAAGTACACGAGGGACTTGCTGAAGCGGTTCGACATGGGCGAGGCCAAGCCTCTTCCGACGCCCATGTCGACGACGACTGCCCTGGATGCCGACACGGATGGAGAAGCAGTGGACCAGAAGGAGTACCGCAGCATGATTGGATCGCTGCTCTACCTGACGGCGACACGGCCAGACATTCAGTTCGCCGTGTGCTTGTGCGCGCGCTTTCAGGCTTCGCCACGCACTTCTCACCGTTAGGCGGTGAAGCGCATCTTCAGGTACCTTCGTTTCACGCCTGAGCTCGGGATTTGGTATTCTGCTTCCTCCACTCTCTCGCTTTGCGGTTATTCCGATGCCGATTTTGCTGGTTGTCGCATTGAGCGCAAGTCCACTTCTGGGACTTGCCAGTTTATTGGGTCTTCTCTTGTATCGTGGTCTTCTCGCAAGCAGTCTAGTGTCGCCCAGTCTACCACGGAGGCTGAGTATGTTGCTGCGGCTAGCTGCTGTTCCCAGTTACTCTGGATGATGGCCACTTTGCGTGATTTTGGTTTGAGCTTTACTCGAGTGCCTTTGCTTTGTGACAGCACGAGTGCCATTAGCGTTGCTAAGAACCCCGTGCTTCACTCGAAAACCAAACACATTGATGTGCGCTTTCATTTCTTGCGAGACCACCAGGAGAAGGGTGATATCGACCTTCGCCATGTTGATACTCATCACCAATTGGCTGATATTTTCACCAAGCCTTTAGACGAATCAACCTTTAATAGGTTGAGGGGTGAGCTTGGTGTGTGTTTCCCCTTTTAGATGGGGGAAGCATTTTGAGATGTACAGACTGACTCTTTTATTTTGAGGATCTTTTCTTTTGAGTTTCTTGAGTCTTTCCAATTGGTATCTTCCTTCTTTCAGTTTTGTGTCGGGCATACGCATTTACATTCTGAAGCTTCATGTCTATATTCACTAGAATGAAATTATACTCTTGTTAGTATTGCTCCGATACTTATGATGATGCTTGTAGCTTATGCTCTTTCTGATCACTGTTACATGTTATGAGCGAGCTATTTTTGGAATGGTGAATTATGCCTAATGTATATAAATCTGAAAATGTTCACCATTGAGATATGCAACTAGCATGTGTAGGGTGTGTTGAGTCCATTCCTGCTTTTCATATATGCTGGGTTGCTATGTCTCTAGTTCTGAGTCATTCACTTGCTTGGTTGTTCATAACTTGCTTAAAATCTGAACCAAGTATTGTTGAATTGAAAAGATCGAGATGGGATTGCTTGTCAACACCTCATGGTATTGAGACTGTTTCTCATTGCACCTTGAGTTAAACTTGAGCCATGTAGTGTATGACCGAAACCGTTGCTTTAAGCTTCTGATTGCTTCGGCATAGGCTTCGCACGGTTGAAAAGTTAGGCAATGACAAGCTTTCAACCTCTCGCAATCACATGCCAAAAATGAACTTGTGAATTCTTTTACCGCTGCAACTCCGATTTGAATTTGAAATCACAAGTATATGCTTCATTCCTATGCATGATGATTGAACTTTGCTAGGGGTAGTTCACCTTGTATATATGCTTAGCACTTGTTTGGATTCCTTCTATACATGTCTAGTGCTATTTTGATGGTGACTATCCTTTTGGCTTAAAACTGCTCACATGCTCATATGCTTCATATTTCGTATAAGTGATCAGTTTGAGCCTTTGCTATTTGAGTGCTTAATTGAGATATTGGAGCTATACTGATTAGAGCATCTTTGCAATCTCTTGACTATATACTTGAAGCTCCTACCTTGCATTTTGACTTCATATGCATTTTGGAAGGAGATCTTGTGTTCAGGGGGAGTTTATGTGAAGGGAGTTGCTTCTCCGATATCTTTTGGCCTTGATAAGTGCATTTTCAACTAGGGGGAGAATTTTATGCAAATCATATGCTCCTGTGTTGATCAACTAAGGGGAGAATCGTTTGTCCTAGTTGCTTGCATTTGTCGAGGGGGAGTTTGCTAGTTGTGTTGAGCCGTTGCCTCTGTCTTGAGGGACTAGCAAACGTTCCTAGCTTTTCATGAGCTTTCATAAGCTTTTTCTTTTGGCTTTCAATTGGTATCGTCTGGTGTGCTTTCCCATTTGGTTTGGGTTGATTTCCAATTGGTTCGGAGTGATTTTCTTGCTAGTTGTGTTGAGCCTCTGTGCCTCTATCTTGAGGGACTAGCACTTTGCTTCTGTTGTCCTCCGATCTTCAATTGGTATCTGCTAGCGGTGTTGAGCCTGTTCTACCTCTTCTTGAGGGCTAGCTTTGCTTTGCTTGGTTGTGTCGAGCCGTTGCCCATGTCTTTGGGACCAAGTTTTCGCTTCATCCACTTGACCTTCTTTGGCTTTTGTTAGGCTTTTGGGTCATTTGGTTGGGTTTTCTCTTCTCACTCCTTCCTACCTCCTTCTTCTTATTCATGATTTGTTGTGGAGTTGACAATGCACTCATCAAGGGGGAGATTGCGGATACATGGGTGTATGCCGAGTCTCTGTGTGATGAGTGATTGTCAACGGAGATGATGCGCATGTTCTTTGGCTTGTGTTGTGCAGGTGTCGAGCACGGAGACAGTGGTCGATGGCGGGTGAAGGTCAAGTTGCGACGTGCCGTGCCGACGGACCGGGCGCGATGAAGGATGGGCGTGCCGTGCGGCGGACGTGCCATGCCGATGTATCGGACGGTGAAGGGCGGACGTGGACTTGGACTGATGGACTGGAGGCCGGAGGATCAGCTGTGGTGGCTGGCAGCCTGTGACAGCGACAAGCGGAGAAGTGCGATCATGTCGGTGGAAGGGGTGCACAGGCGGTGCATCCCCTCTACGACGCCGGTTTGTTGGTAGAGCCCGGGAAAAACCAACGGTGGACGGTTTCCAGGTTTGGGCCTCAAAACCTGGGTGCTGGGTTTCCAGGTTGAGCCACAAAACCTGGGCGTGACGGTTTCCAGGTTTGGGCCTCAAAACCTGGGTGCTGGGTTTCCAGGTTGAGCCACAAAACCTGGGCGTGACGGTTTCCAGGTTGAGCCTCAAAACCTGGGCGTGGGCCGGTTTCCGAGTTTGGGCCTCAAAACTCGGGCGCTGCGGGTTTCCGAGTTTGGGCCACAAAACTCGGGCTGGAGGCTGGTTTCCCGGTTTGGGCCTCAAAACCGGGGGCTGATGGAAAAGGCTGGTTTCCCGGTTTGGGCCACAAAACCGGGGGTGCAGAGTGGTGGCGGCACGTGGCGGCGATCTGAAGGTTGCGTGGAGGCGACGCGGAAGACCGTGCGGGCGTGGCCGTCGGATCTACCTACCACCAGCGGGTGGACTAGAATAGCCTTAGGGTTAGGCTGGTCCGCTCTGTAAATACAGTAGGGAGGGGTAGAGTAGGAAATAGGCTTAGGCTAGGTTAGTATAAGTAGTCTAGGGGAGACACCCTCCCCCCTATCTCAGTTTTAGCTATTTCAGTTAGTGCCTTCATTTGCTAGGGTTTCCCACTCTCCCATCCCTGCTTTAGCTAGTTGAGATCCGCAGAGAGACTCCACTCTGTGTACTGTTGATTCGAGGAAGTGAGGCCGTATCCTCACCTTGGATCCCATCTCTTGGTGTCAATTCGCGTTTTGATTTCATGTTCATCAGGTTCTTCGCGGATTGCTTTGTGCCTTGAGTTTTCCCGTCGCTTGATCTTTGTGCTCGGTTCATCTTTTGTGATTCCGTTTGAACTGAGTTGTTCTTGATCGTGAGGCACTTCTTTCCACCAAAAGAAATCATCTCTAACCTCACGGTCTAGGAGATCGATCAAGTTTTAGTTTCGGGTCTCTTTTTCTTCCTTCCCCCGAATTCCTTCGATTCACCGATTTGAAGTTAGGTTCGAGCCATGATCTCTTAGAGATAGCTCACTAACCTCCTTGTGACTCCTCAGATCGAATCCCAAGCCTAGAGCACTTGATTCGGAGGAGATCGGGTTGAATCGCCGGAGTTTCAGTGCAGTTTCGGGGTGACCGGACGCCGGTCACGACTTGACCGGACGCGTCCGGTCGTTGAAGGTTTGAGCGTGTTCTGGTTTTTGCTCTGACCGGACGCTGGAGTTTAGTGGTGACCGGACTCGCCCATAGTCCTGTTCACTACTCGAACGAGCTTGTGACCGGACGCACGGGGATCGACCGGACGCTCGCAGTCACTGCGTCCGGTCAGTTCCAGAGAGGTCCAAAACCGGTTTTTGGCTGACCGGACGCGTCCGGTCCCTGCTGACCGGACGCAGGCCAGAGTCCGGTCGATCCAGTTTCGCGCGTTTTCGTTCGCGGTTCGTTCGTTCTTGATCGGATTCGAGTTCCGTCTTTTGCGTTGGCTTCCTAGGGTTGTCTAGTGTCCCGCTGTGCTTCTAGGAAGCATCCACCCTACATCTAGGGTCGTGGACATTAGCAAGCTCTAGGGTTCGCTTTTGGGGTTGAGTTTGGGACAGTGGCATCTAGTTTCCGAAAGGAAATCTTGAAGCTCCCATTCACCCCCCCTCTGGTCGCTTTCGAGTAGCTTCTCGGTCCTTCAGCATATAGAGTGTGGAACAACACAACAAGGATAGTTGAAGAAGTCCATGATGTTGAGTTTGATGAAACCAATGGCTCTCATGAAGAACAAGATAATCTAGATGATGTGAGAGGAACACAATTGGTGGAAGCAATGAAGAACATGGACATTGGTGATATAAGGCCAAAGCAAGTGACTGACATAGAAGATGACAAAGATCAAGTGCTCTCTCATCCAACCGTGCATGGCAATGATGTTGCAAGCTCTAGTGGTTCTCATGATCAACAAGATGCTAGTAGCTCTCAAGTGGCTCATCCAAGTGCTAGTACAAGTGTCCAACCGCAACAAGTGCTCCAACCAACACATATTGCAAGAGATCATCCTTTGGATCAAATTGTTGGTGACATAAGAAGAAGTGTGCAAACAAGATCAAGATTGACTTCATTTTGTGAACACTACTCTTTTGTATCATCTATTGAGCCAACCAAGATTGATGAAGCTTTGATGGATGTTGATTGGGTAAATGCAATGCATGAAGAGTTGAACAACTTTACCCGCAATGATGTTTGGGAGTTAGTGGAAAGACCAAAGAACACAAATGTTATTGGTACCAGATGGGTCTTCCGGAACAAGCAAGATGAAGATGGCATTGTTGTTAGAAACAAGGCAAGATTGGTTGCACAAGGGTACACTCAATTGGAAGGCATTGATTTTGGAGAAACCTATGCACCGGTTGCTAGATTGGAAGCCATTAGAATCCTACTTGCATATGCTTGTTCTCACAACATCAAGCTCTATCAAATGGATGTGAAAAGTGCTTTTCTCAATGGATTCATCAATGAGCTAGTGTATGTTGAACAACCTCCCAGATTTGATGATTTGAAGAAGCCCAACCATGTGTACAAGCTCAAGAAGGCATTATATGGATTGAAGAAAGCACCAAGAGCATGGTATGAAAGATTGAGAGATTTCTTGCTATCAAAGGGTTTCAAGATGGGGAAGGTTGACACCACTCTCTTCACCAAGAAGATTGGAAGTGACTTGTTTGTGTTGCAAATCTATGTGGATGACATTATCTTTGGATCAACCAACCAAGACTTTTGTGAAGAGTTTGGAGAGATGATGGCTAAAGAGTTTGAGATGTCTATGATTGAAGAGCTTAGTTACTTCCTTGGGCTACAAATCAAGCAAATGAAGAAAGGCACATTTGTTAGTCAAGGCAAGTACATCAAAGACATGCTCAAGAAGTTTGGGTTGGATGAAGCAAAGGCAATAACCACTCCAATGGGCACAAATGGACATTTGGATAGTGACTCTAGTGGTGACATGGTGGATCAAAAGTTATATCGGTCTATGATTGGAAGTCTACTCTATGTGACCGCATCAAGGCCGGATGTCATGTTTAGTGTGTGCATGTGTGCAAGGTTCCAAGCTTCACCAAGAGGAAGTCATTTGAAGGCAACCAAAAGAATATTAAGATATTTGAAGCACACTCCAAATGTTGGACTATGGTATCCCAAGGGCTCTCAATTTGAATTGATTGGATACTCGGATTCCGATTATGCGGGATGCAAGGTGGATAGGAAGAGCACATCGGGTACTTGTCAATTGCTTGGAAGATCACTTGTCTCATGGTCATCAAAGAAGCAAAATAGTGTTGCACTCTCTACCGCCGAAGCCGAATACATATCCGCGGGTAGTTGTTGTGCACAATTGCTATGGATGAAAGCAACATTGCAAGATTATGGAGTCAAGTTTGGACAAGTCCCATTGCTATGTGATAATGAGAGCGCCGTCAAAATAGCCACCAACCCGGTTCAACATTCAAGAACAAAGCACATTGACATAAGGCATCACTTCATTAGAGATCATCAAGCAAAGAAAGACATATCTATTGAGGGTGTGGGCACCGATGATCAACTTGCCGATATCTTCACCAAGCCACTAGATGAGAGAAGGTTTTGCAAGCTAAGAAATGAATTGAATATCCTAGACTTCTCCAACATGAGTTGAATGCACCTCTACTTATGACATGCCTCTCCTCCAAGAAAGCAAAGGTGAAATTGTTTGGCATGTGCATTCATTCTTATTAGTTTGTGATCTAGTTCATATAGTCATCATATTGCTTATTTAGGCTCATTCATGGTAAATCAAATGAATTTAAAGTATATATGGTACCACTATTGCTTCTATGTTTGACTTGATCTAGTGGTAGCATATAACTTGTTTGTGAGCTTGTAACTCTAGTGTTTGGTCTAGTAAGTGAGCAATGGGTGTTTAACCAACGTGAGTAAGATAACCATTGCAAGATGTGTGAAGAAGCTTACTCTAGAGCAAACCGTGTTAAATATTCTATGCTCATAAGCTAGATTAAACCATAACTTAACTTAGTTTAATCCCCACATATGGATCTCATAATGCAAAGATTGTCTCCTTCCATTAAAACTTGCTCCACCTTTATGGTAATTGTTGGCAAAGGGGGACAAAAAAATGCAACAAAGATAAAAGAGACATGCTAAGTCTAAGTAAGTTCAAGTGGGATCGGAGCATACAAATAGGGGGAGCAAGCTCATAAACATGATTGTTGCATTTGAAATGTGCATATTCATATGATTGATTGCTTTGCATAAGCTTTCTAAATTCAAAATTTATGCTTATGTGGTGAATGCTAGTGTTAGAACATGATTGATGATATGACTCACTAGCATGAATAGGACGATAACTAGACATACTTGTATTTTTGTATTTTCAAGTGTTTCAAGAGCCTCTTTATTATGTTGATCTCACGGGGTTCTTGAGTTTTGATGTATGTCTAGTGACAAATGATGCTAAGGATGGTTTAATATGTGCACTCCGGTTGGTATCACGCTTCAAAGGTCCATTCTTATGCCTTAGCATCATCATTGGTAGTATTGCTCATCCTCATTTCATATCCATACATATGTGCCAATTCTAGAACCAAACTCTATAACACATATGTAGGGGGAGCTAATACTGTCAATGTGGTTACTAAAATTTAAATCACATATCTTTGTATAGGTTGTCATCAATTACCAAAAAGGGGGAGATTGAAAGCCCTAGTTTGGTTTTGGCTAATTGATGAAACCTATTTGGTCTAATCCTATTGCTAAGCATGTGTGTAGCTTATAAGAAAGGATTGTGACCAAGCCAAGTGGTGGAGCTAGCAAGGTGGCAACCATGGAGGTTGGTGATGGCCACAAGCACTCAAGAGATCAAGTGCTCTACCATTGGTGAATCGCAAGAAGAAGAGAAGAGATGGAGCAAAGAGGCCCAAAGGCAAAGGTATAACCTATAGGGCTCTTTGTTTTAGTGATCAAGACACTTAGCGAGTGTGATCACGTTTAGGATACATAGCCGTACTATTAAGAGGAGATTATTCACGGCTTATGCGATGTTCAAGTGCCACTAGGTGTTCTCTAACATATCGATGCTATAGACCTAGTGAGTGACTAACTAAACCCTTGGTAAATGCTTTGAAAAATGCTAACACACGTGCACAAGTGGTGAAACACTTTGGTGTTGGCACATGGGAGCAAGGGTAGAAGTTAGAGATAAAAAGATGTCAAGTTAGGGGCATCGGACGCTGGCGTCGGCAGTATCGGACGCTGGCCGTGCGTCCGATGGCAAACCCTAACTTCTGTCAGAAATCATGGTAGCATCGGACGCTGGCAATGGACGCATGCGTAGCACTGTTGCAGAGTCCGATGGCATTGACATGGCGCAAGCGTGCTGACCAGGGAGCATCGGACGCTGGCCTGCATCTGATGCCGAACCATCGGACGCGTCCGATGTGTTCTGGACCTCTCTAGAACCTTTCTGTTGTGTCATCGGACGCAGGGGTTGAGCGTCCGATGTAAAGGTACCGGCGCGTCCGGTGTGTCGCTGTTTTGAGCAGAACTGATCAGAGGCATCGGTGTGTCCGATGCTAGGCATCGGCGCGTCCGATGCCACTTTAACCAGCGCGGGAAAATTAGTGACCGTTGGGATCTAACGGGCTGAATTCGTAGCAAAGGGACACGTGGTGCTCATCGGAGCATCGGACGCTGGGGCAGCGTCCGATGGCCCCGACACCAGCGCTTCCGATGCGTCTGTCTCGAGCTCAACGGATAGGCCGACTTGTGTGGCCTATTTAAGGGGCTTGACCAGCTTGCTAGGGTCAACTCTTGCACATTTTGATTCCTAAGCATACTAGTGAGCTTTGGCAAGCCTCCCAACTCATCTCCCAAGTTGATTTGATCAAACCTAGTGAGATTGAGTGATCTAGTGCGTGATTTGATAGAGTTCAATCTAGTGGCACTAGTTCTTCGCATCGGCATTGAGTTTTCTTGTTACTCTTGGCATTTGCCGGTGCCTAGACGGCTTGGAGGTGTTGAGGTGGTTGTTGGCAAGATTTGTGATTGTTCTTGGCCACCACCAATCGAGATTGTGAGAGGTTTTGGAGCCTCACCTCGCCGGAGCGGCAAGAGGCATCCTTAGTGGATTGCTCGTGTCATTGAGCTACCTCACTAGTGGTAGATTCTTGTGGCGCTCTTTGCGAGCTTGGCTTTGCGCCGATTAGCCACCGGGTCACCTAGTGTTGGTCGACACAACGGGGAGTAGCGTGCCGGTAAGCACGTGAACCTCAGGACAAATCTTGGTGTCCCGTGTGTTTTTTGTGATTGCTTTCACATCTTGGTGATTGGTCTTCATATTCACATCTTGGTGATTGGCATCACAAGTGGACTTCACCGGTGATTGGCTCTCTACTAGGCGATCCCGAAGGCTCGGTGAAACCATCTCTATCTAGCTCGTTTACTTTGTGTATTTACATTGAGCTATTACTCTTGTATAGATACTATCACTTGTTGTATATCTCTTGTGTAGCTAGTTGTGATTAGCTTGCTTAGTCTATCTATTACACACACTTGTCTCATATACTTTTTGTATATCTTACTTGTACTAAAGCTACATAGCTTTATTCCGCATTTGATATTAGCTCTAGTTGATTGTGTGACATAGAAATATTAGGTAGAATTTGTGGATAGGTGGCTTGCAACACACTATTAGGCTAGCGCAAGAAGCTTCGCCATTTGTTATACTAATAGTGTTTGCCTAAGTAATTTTGTAGATTTTTTATTAGGCTATTCACCCCCCTCTAGCCAATTTGGACCTTTCACGCGTTCGTCAAGGAGCTCGGCCACGTCAGCAAGCTCGACAACCGGAGTACACCAGGGGTCCTCATCGGCTACGCGGAGGGCGTTAAGACCTACCGCATCCTCGACCTTGCGACACAACGCATCTGCATCTCGCGTGACGTCGTGTTTGATGAAGGACAAGGTTGGACGAGGGACAAGGCGGTGGATGACGGCTTGACTTAGACTCTCAAAGACTTCATTGTCAACTATGTCCACTTTGAGGGAGCTGAGGGAGCTAGCAGCTCATCTTCGCAAGCTTGCCTACCTCGACACCACACTTGCCACCAGCTTTGGCGAGTCCTCCACCACCTTCGGCATCGGCCACGCCCTAGTCTTCACCACCTTCGGCACCGACCATGCCCCACTTTTCACCACCACGCTCTCCCGCACCGGCTTCCGATTCTCCTGCACCGGCAGCCACACCACCAGCGTCGGCCCCAGCAGCTTCAGTCCATGACAAGCAGTGCATAGTGGAGTTCGCTACTCCGCTGTCCCACGACAACGACCGTGTCGATGCGTACCATGACAAGCCTCTGCGCTAACGTACCATGGACAACATCCTTAGCGAGTCGCCTGTCCTTGGACTGGCGTAACATGACTTTGAGGGAGAACTGCACTTGGAGCATGACGATGACGAGGCCCGCTCCTTTGTTGAGGCGGAGGGAGACACGGCATGGCGTGCAGCGATGAAGCAGGAGATGGATGCCGTTGAGCGGAACCGGACGTGGGAGCTGGCGGATCTTCCTACTGGCCACCACGTCATCACTTTTAAGTGGGTGTTCAAGCTCAAGATGGACAAGGTCGGGGCAGTGATCAAGCACAAGGCGCGACTCGTGGCACACGTGTTCATTCAGCAGGAGGGGGTCGACTTCGACAAAGCCTTCGCACCCGTCGCATGCATGGAGTCTGTTCGTCTTCTCCTCGCACTGGCAGCCTAATTGAAAGCATTGATCCCCCTAATCGAATGTGTATTTTCAAGGCAATTTTGGTACTATATCTTGAGACAGGTCGGTCTACACACTCTAGCTCCGTAGGCATCTGACACTTCATTCGATGGTTGTGGGAAAAGGCAAGTGAAGCAACTTCAGTTTTAACGCAAAAAGGTTTGAACTCCCTAATAGTTCTGGGAGCATGGATAATTTGGAATCATCACAATAGCTGTCTTTGATGGAGCAATTCCTAACATAGCTGAAACCTTGAAGTTGGCCAGTGATGAGCGCCGACGGTGGACAATGGCAGGGGCTCGTGGGCTATCCCACTTGACTGTCCCTGCCCAAGCTGTTAGTTGATTTGTTGTAGGTGCAGGGTCGGTTTTTCTTTCTTTACCGGCGCAAATGTATCTAATGAGCTAAAGACAAGAGTGTGTGGGTGTGTGTTGCATTAAGGGTTCTTTACCCACTATTTCTTCTTAATATAATGAAACGCAGCTCTCCTGTGTTTTTGAGAAAAAAAATACTTATTCATTGCTATTGATGATCTTTTACTATATTATATAGGAGTTTTTGCTTACCTTGAATGATGTGACAAAACTGACAGTAAAATGGGTGCCATCTTGGTAGACAACCTTGAGATACCAAGCATGAATGTCATTAATAATGCAATGCAAAGTGGCGAGCGTGCTCTTATGCTTGCTGAATTCAAGCTGTCACTCAACTCCTACTTATCTGAGCTGGCCACTTCACCTGTTAGATCATTATCAGACATAATTGAGTTCAACAAGAAGCACCCCGTTGAGGTAAATATTGGTGACAGGAAGGATTTCATTTTCATACATAATTATCATGCACATTTAACTTCCTATGTATTTTCGTTGAACATAAACATACAATTATTGCATTATTGGTCACAGGAAAGGATGGCTGAATTTGGACAAGATTACCTTCTACAATCTGAAGCAACCAGTGGCATTGGTCCAACTGAGGAGCACGCTATTTTGAAACTGAATAGACTGTGCAAAAGAGGCCTTGAGAAAATAATGCAAGATAACCAATTGGATGCAATTGTATCCCCAGGTGCATCTGCTCACAGCCTGCTTGCCATTGGCGGTTATCCGGCAATAACTGTTCCGGCTGGGTATGCTGCAAATGGCGTTCCTTTTGCCATCTGCTTCGGAGGGTTGAAAGGATCGGAGCCGAAACTTATTGAGCATATTCATTTGAGCAGGCAACGGAAGTAAGGAAACCTCCGTCACTGCAGCATTTTGTCATTTGAATGTAACTACGGAGATGAATCATGTCAAATATTTTTTGCAGTATTTTTGTTTAACTTTGAAAAACATTTATTTAGGGAAACACGCATGTATTGAATGCTATAACACTTAGTGATGTAGTACATTTAGTCCTTTAACCAAACTCTTTGAACTCAAGCATTTTGTACCTTGATCGTTCCTGGTATGTACTCCCTCCATCCCAAATTATAAGACATTCCAAGAATCTTGGAGAGTCAAAGTTTTTCAACTTTGACCAAATTTATATAATAAGATAATAATATTTATGATATCAACTAAGTGCAATTAGATTCTTCATTAGTTATATTTCCATAATATGTATATTTGATGGTATAAATCTTTATATTTTTCTCTATGATTTTGATCAAAGTTGAAAAACTTTGACTCTCCAAGATTCTTGGAACGTCTTATAATTTGGAATGGAGGGAGTACTTTACAACTTATGAAATATAGTCTTTTCGGGAAAGAAGTAGAAGACAGATTCAAAGCCTGAAATTTGCATGAATAGCAGTCTGGTATGCATCTGTTTTTTTTTTTATCGGTGGTATGCATCTGATGTTTGTGACAAAGGACAAGACGGGAGTATTACTGCAACGTGACGCTATAACAAGTGATCAAAAGCATTAGTTTCACAGCCCTTCTAATTAAAAAATTTATAAATCTACCTTGATTATTCTCTGGTTCCATGACAAGAGCAAAATACAATCATTATCACATTTTATTCTTCTGCTCGTTTATTCATTCAACATGTTTTAGATCCATTTGTGCTGTCCAATCACTATTCACTCAGAACTCAAACAGCATAGTGTGCTTGTACTTCTCACCAGGCTGAACAACTACAGAGGGAAAGTTAGGTTGGTTGATGGCATTAGGGAACCCCTGGGTTTCCAAGCATACTCCAGCATGCTTCTCATAGACAACATCCCCTTTGCCACTGATGCCATTCACATAGTTGGCAGTGTACAACTGCATGCCAGGTGCATCAGTCCATAGGTCTAGTGTCCGCAAGCTTGATGGATCTCTCAGCTTGGCTGCATGCTTCAGGCCATTCTTCTCATCACCACAGTCCAGCATGTAGTTATGATCATACCCTCCAAGAACATCATTGATGTGCTCTCCAATCTTGTGCTCTGTTCTGAAATCAAAAGGAGTGCCGTTGACGGGCATTATCTCACCAGTGGGAATTGTGTTTTCATCAACTGGAGTGATGTGTTGCCCCCATATCTGTATTGAATGATTTAAGATGTCACCAGAGGCATGGCCTGCAAGGTTCCAATAGGTGTGGTGCGCCAGGCTTATAGGAGTTGCTTTGTTTTCTGGTGTAGCTTCCATGTCAAGTCTTAGAGTAGTAGCTTCAGGAAGAGAGTATGTTGCCCTAATGGCTACATCGCCTGGATAGCCTGAGGGATGTTGAATTGGCTGAGTAATTTAAGGTTGCATGGAATGTGCAATCAAAGCAACAATGCTAACAGTGTACCTTCTTCACCATCCTTACTGTGATACTGAAAAGTTATTGATGGGTATTCACCATCTTTGTGCTCTACGACATCCCACACAACCTTATCAAATCCCTTCAACCCACCTGGCATTCAATTGAGCAACAAAATGAAAAGTTATAGCTATATCACATAAACACAAACCACAAGCAGACATTAATGTTGAGCACTATTGACTTAAAGATGTTTTTGCCCTTTTTCTCCAGACATCTATTGAGATGGACCATAGAATTCATTCATCTAGTCACTTACAAATGATGGGTGTTCAAAATTTTCTACAAAGTTGCTTTATAAAAGTAGGGTTTTCCTCCATCAAAATAAAATTCTACCAAGTGTACTGATGATAAAGATATTAGATATGCATGCAATAGTTTTCTGCTGACCATCAAAGAAATTGTTACATATAGACAATGGTGTTCCTTCAAAATAAGTCACTGATCTAAAAAAAGTCACACTGTTTCTGAAAGCATACCATGAAGGCTGTTAGGTCCATTGTTGACAGGCAATGAATACTCAACTTCGTTTAGTGTAAACTTCCCATCTTTGATCCTATTCGCAACTCGGCCAACTATGCAGCCAAAATAAGGTGACATGCCTTTCTGAAAAAAAAAGAGAGAAGAAAAAAATAAACTCACACTATTCATTTGATTGTTGATTGGAAGTTCAAAACGATTTACATGAAAATTTAACATAACATATTAGTCAGTAAACATCTCAATGATTACAATTATTTGATTTTGGGTTATGGAATGATAGTCAGCTGTGGTTTACAGACACAGCTGTAGATCTGTTTTGAACCAATAGACATGAACAGAACAAATTATGTCTGGACACCTTTGGATGGAGCATCTTTAGGGGTGGTAACAAACACCCAAATATCTTTGAGGTTGGCTTGGTAAGAAGGACCAAAACTGCCATTGAGGTTGTTAACAAACACCAAAACTAAGAACAGATACCTACAGATCTGCATCTAATTTATTTAAGGTGTGATTCGTTGCTTCAATTAGCATTAGACCTTATGCAGCACAAGAAAATATTCAGGGCAAACTACACTTCGATGGAATCATGAAAACCCCTTAGAAAAACATACTTAGGAGTTTGCAAAAAAAATGAAATGTTGCACATCAATAGTTCATCTTAAGATGTACATTTCTACTAAAATTGAGATTCAAACTCATATTTAAAAATTCATACAAAAATAATAAATTCAGGTGCATATTCACTTGACAAAATTTATTTTCGTATGATTTTTTTATATTTAGTCTGAATCCCAAATTTTGTGACCCAATTATAAATGTCCATGCAGCTCGAGACACAATGGCACGGCACGAGGCACGATTTTTTATCCTGGCCCTAGCCCGACCCGGCCCGGGAGATACCAGGCCCGGGCTGGCCCGGCCCGCAGCTACAGGTCGTGACGACGGTGGTGGTGTAGCGGCAACAGCTACTGGCACAACAGTCGGCTCGTCTGGTTCTGTTGATGTTGATAATGCTATTCCTTCCTCATCAACGCTTGGTAAGAGTAAGCGTAAATCTCCTGTTTGGGATGACTTTACTGAGGTATATGAGACCATTAATGGTAGGAAGATTTGCACTAAAGCTATCTGTAAAATGTGCAAAAACACACTCTCTGCTAGATCTAATGTTGGCACTGGTCACTTAGAGACCAGAAATCATGTAAGCAAAAAACTAATCAAGTTGCTATGGTTCAGTCAAAGCTAGCTTTTAGTTCTGATGGTTTTTTGCATAACTGGAAGTACAAATCTGATGTTGCTAGATCTGAGCTATGTCGTTTGATTGCTAGACTTGATCTGCCTTTAAATATTGGTGAGACAGAGGCGTTTGAAGGGTACATTGTTCGTGCTCATAACCCTAGATTTGTTAAGGTCTCTAGACAAACCATAACTAGAGGTTCACTGAATGTCGTGATGTGATTAAAAAGTGTGTATTGTCTTGCATTGACTTCCGATATCTGGTCTGGTAATGCTAAGGAAGATTATATCTTTGTTGTTGCTCATTACATTAGGGTTGATTGGGAATTGCAAAAAAAAGTAATTGGGCTTAGATTGATTGAGGTGAAGTACTCTGGTGAAAATATTGATGATAGAATTACTTGTGTTGTTCAAGAGTTCGGCTTGATTGATAAGGTGTTCTCTATTACTCTAGACAATGCATCTTTTAATGCTAAGGCTATGGATACTCTTACAACTATTTTTGCTATGTATTTGGATCCTGATCTTGAACCTGTTCCTTCATATGTTAATTTGCCTGCAAATAGAGGTAAGGATAAGAATAATAATTCATATGTGCATCAACGTTGTGCTTGTCATATCATCAATCTGATTGTCAAATTTGGTCTAAAAAGGCTTAAACCTTACATTGAGGACTTTAGAACTGCAATTAATTTTTTGAATTCATCTAATCTAAGAATTGTTAAGTTTAAGGAATTCTGTCAGGCTAGGGGTCTTAGGCCTAGAAAATTTGGATTGGACATGGATGTTAGATGGAATACTACGTACCTTATGCTTAAACAATTGGTTCCTTACCAAGATGTATTTTGTGTTCATTAATTCAAACTTTAGTGTTGAATTGTTGTCTTGCTAGGCACCGGTATGTTGCTAAAAAATATTGGAGTTCCTGGAACTCTTCTATGATTCCATTGTTGTTCTTTCTGGTGGTACTATCCAACCAGTCCACTTATTCTGCACCATGTTCTAGAAATTGCTTTTCACATACATGCTTGTGAAATAGATCAAAACCTAATGTTTGTTGTCTATCCAATGAAGCTTAAATTTCTTAAGTACTGGAAGAAAATACCACTGTTGTTGATATTTTGTTAAGTTTAAATTTTTTTGTCAGGCTAGGGGTCTCAGACTAGGGGTCCTAGCCTCATCCAATGACTTTGATATTTTGTTATGGTGGCGTGACCACAAACTAACCTATCCAGTCTTATCTATTATGGCAAGAGATATTATGTGTATTCCTGTTTATACTATATCTTTAGAATCAACATTTAGCTTGACAGGAAGGATCATTGAAGAGTGTCGTCGATGCTTGTTGCCTGAACATGTGGAGATGCTTACTTGCATCAAGGTAATGGGCACTTACCTGAACATTTAGCTTACTTGCTTGTAATTTGTAGAATTCTATTCATTTACTTGTAATTGTAATCTGATTTTTACTCAGGATTGGGAGTTGGGAGAAAGAAGGCTGCAACATTCTGTGGTCAACACAGAATTGGAGGAAGCATCCAAGAACCTATACCTTGATGATGAAGGTCAATCCTCTACTGATGTTTCTGCTCCTTCTGGTTCTTCTGATTCTGTGAGATAGTGAGTGATTGAGTGTGAGACTGAAATACTAAATGTTTTGTGTAAGTTGTGTGTATCTTGAATTATGTATGACATTGGTACATTCTATTGGTATTCAGACTTAAGAGCTGTGCTGCACTCTCTCTTTGTAGGGTTTCTCACAAGGGTGAGTTTTACCTACAAAGGTTTTTAATGAGGCAGCATTGCACATACAACTCATTTTGTTAAATTTCTGAGTTTCTCTCTTATTGTCTTGTGCTTAACAACTTCTCTCTTATTGTCTTGTGCTTAACAGCTTAAGTGCTTTGTATGTGTGACTGCGTGATGAACTGATGAATGATGATCTTTGAAAGTTGAAAGTGAAAACTTTAGTTTTGTTCTTAAAAGTTGAAACTTGAGTTCTGGTTTTGACAAAGACGTTAGGTGTTGAAGACGGGGGTTTTATTACCGGGCCGTGGGCTGGCACGACACGTTTTTTTGTCGTGCTCAGCGAGCCATCACGGCACGCAAATAGGCCCATGGCCCGTGCCTAGGCCGACGGCCAAGCCCGTGGGCCATTAAAGCACGACACGGGAGGCCCGCAGGCCATGCTGGCCTGGCCCGATGCAGGCTGTGCCTAGCCCAGGCCCGGCCCGGCCCAATAGACATATATAGACCCAATTTACATCTATAGAGGCGCTATGGATGTGCATCAGTTCAATAGTTTTGAAAAGAGGAACTATGGATGTGCATCGGTTCAATAGTTTTGAAAACTCCCAAATATGTTTTTCTAGGGGTTCTCATGATTCCACCAAAGATGAGGTTTGCACCCAATATTATCCCATACAACACAATCCAAGCCAACAGAAACATATGCAATGTCTTGATGTTTGATTGTTTAGATTGTTCATGTTAGGCTGCATCTAGTCACCTCCATGTGCCAGTAGATAACTTATGTTCTAGCAGAGGTGGAGGAGATGAGGTGATTCCATTTTTGTGTGCACCTTCTCCAGCTTATGCAAATCAGCATTATCTAAAACATCCCCAAATCTGATGTTCTAGTTAATGCTACGTTGGGCGTGTTTTGTGCATTCCCTCAGTTTCAAAGGCGAATTTGGTTAATTTTCCAAGTTTGAGGACTATAACGGTGTGGAATTCCGAGTCTGGATAGTCACCTAATGCCTTGTTTGGATACACATGTATCTTCTCAATCCACATGTGTTGAAGTGGAACTTGAGCTAATTTCCACTCCAATTCACTTCAATACATGTAGATTAGTGTGAATACATATACATCCAAACAAGGCCTAATGTGTGACAGTAAGCTACCGGTTTGCCATTGGAAGAGTTTTCCCCTTGTCATTGCATCTGAAGCTGTACTAAAAAAATATTGTTGGGAGCAATTTGCCGCAATATCAGAGAAGCTGGTAAAGTTCCAATTTTCCTTACTAGGCTTCTAAATACAAATCACAAATTGCTTCAATTTAGTCAGGGAACATCGGCTCAACTCACTCAGGACTCAAAAGTCAAAGGACACAACACCTGACGAGCCAACCAAGATTAGAGTAGAGAATGGAGAAGATTATTCGAGTGAAGTCTCTCACCACGTACGGGTCCAAGTCATCGAATCCGAGCACCACATCCGCGATACTCCCTGCGCCGATTTTAGCCAACAGGATGGGTTACCGGGGAATCGAAGAACTTAGAGGATGCGAAACAAAGAGAAAAGCGAGCGATGCGGACCCTGGGCGTCGGGGACGAGGAGGGAGGTGATGGTGGCGCCCCAGTTGGAGATCCTCGCCGTGATCTTGCCGTTGGAGAGCTCTAGGATCTTGGGCTCGGCCGCCATTGACGCCCGTTAGGAAGAGATTCGGTTCTGACCTCGGTTTGCTTGCTTGTGGGATTACAGTGCTACAGTGGTTTGCTTTCTGTTGGGCTGCCGCTTCGATCCGTGGGCTCTCATCCAAAGGCACACACTCCAAAATGGCGTTTGGCACACACTCCAAAATTCTGTTCTGCTAAGGGGGTGTTTGGATGTCTGGCAAAAAAATTTTGCCCGTCACATCGGACGTTGTGACACTAGTTTCGTCTATTAAAAATAAACTAATTATAAAACTAATTACAGGGCCATATGCTAATTACTAAGACGAATCTATTAAGGTAAATTAATCCATCATTAGCGAATGTTTACTGTAGCACCACATTGTCAAATCATGAACTAATTAAGTTTAATAGATTCGTCTCGTGAATTAGTCTCCGGCTGACAAATTAGTTTTTTAATTACTATATTTTTAATAGGCGAAACTAGGGCCGCAACGTCCGATGTGAGAGGGTAAAAAAATTTTGCCCTGGAAACGAACACGCCCTAAAAAAACACACTCCAAAATGGCGTTTGGAAAGTGGGATAGTACTTAAGAAGTCGTTTTGACAAGTTTTTTACTCGAACCAGAATATAAATCGTGAATAATTTTTAAGTTATTGAGTTTTAAAATATAAAAATTATATAAATAGATTTATATTGATAAATATTTTTATAAAAATATACATATATCATTTCTCAATAAATATTTTTTACAGAAATAAGTAGTCAAAGTTATACTTTGTAGACCGTGTCTTTGTCCAAAACGACTTTTTTTTCCTATATGGAGAGAGTATAAAAATTCGCATATAGGAATACTCCGTATATAGGGCGTTTCCATTAGGGCCCAATGACTAGCTCGTAAACCAACTCTTATAATTTTTGTTATATTTTAATACAAGGAAGAAAAGAGTTAGCTCTTGCTTAAGAGCTAGGCTCATACACACATTTCAAGATCATGTGTGAATGTAGTGTGGGCATAATCATACTATGAGCTATTGCTAAGAGTTAACACTATTTGAGAAGTTGACTTAGAGCTAGCCCATACCAGTACGGGTGTCCTCTAGTGCTGGTAGCGCCAAGATAGTAGCTAGTTTCGCACTTAACCTAAGAAAGTCTTCTCTCTTAGCCAAGACAATATCTATGCTCTCAGTTTTTTCTTTTTGTTTATTGTTTTAAGCCTCTAGCTCAGCCGACGATTTGCTTATGTCGCTAGGACGCCCTAAGGCATGATAGAAATCGTATTTGTTTGGTTTGTAGAAAAATAAAATTAATAGGAAAAGGAATAAGAAGTTTTGTTGCTCAACGAGATAGGCATAGGTAGGTTGTTGTATACTGCGTGACATGGACCTTTTCTAGGTATTGTGTCTGGCGTGGATGAGTGATCTCTATTTTTCTTTTTTTAATTAGCAAAGCATATGTGCCTATTGATAACTCAAACCCAAAAACCCTAACGTAACCAAACAATGGATTGGACTCTAAATCTCATTTCACATTCCATAACTTCCTCTCCATATCCCATCTTATATCTATATCCTTATCCCACACTCTATCCAAAATCCACCCTTACAAGGTGTGGGACCTAGATGGCGAATATCTCCAACACTTGTGTTTGTTTGCGTATGGAGAGGAGAAGATCAATGGAATGACATGGGGTCGTCCGGCCTTGGGGATTCGGTCAACCTCAGACAAACGGGACCCCTCTCCTAGTGGAAGGGCTTAGGTCATCCTCACATTTGTAGGTGTGCATTGGTCATTTGGATGTCTTTAGTACATGACTTGTGGCCCCTCCAATCCATGAGAGATGGGTGCAAGTCATCCAGAGAAAGCGCAACACTTGTCTAAGGGTTGAGAACAATTTAGGACTCTTTTCTACAGGGGCAGTACCAAAAGTTTGTGTGCCAGAAGTACCGACAAACAATGGAATCACCGACAATTGGTGCATTAGTAGTACTGACTAATTTTGATATTGTCGATAGAAACCCCATTTCGGATTTGGTTTTAGATTCTGATCTGAATTGCTTCAGACTCGTGGGAAACTTAAAATGACACTTTGGGAATGTTTCCTACTAGGATAAGACCACCTCTCTCTATATATGAAAGGATCTAGCCGATTGAGGATCTCAACTCATAATCGCCAAAACTCATGTTTTGGGAATGTTTATCACTTGATTCGATGACCAAGGATCGTGCCTTAGGCTTGTTGACCGACCTAGAGCAACCTGACGACGTCCTTGCCCTGACAGGGTCCTTCCCGAGCGAGAGCTTTGGCAGTTCCTTTTGCTAGTGTGCTTGGAAACTAGCTGTTCTTCGCCATGTAACAGTGGTTATCCTTTGGTGGTTTGCTCATAGTAAGTGTGAGATTCTCGTTGCGTTCTTCGGATCCATAGAAATCAAGGTGGTGTAGCCCTAGTTGGTGCGTGATCCGGAATCCATTCGACATCAACCTACTTTTTGATGACTCTGTTAGGGAAGATTGCTTCGGTTCTACTTTATATCCAAATGTCTTTGCCCTAGCCATACTCTTTAATTACCATTGCATCTGAACCAAAAAGTTGATCATATTTTAACCCATTGCGATCAATCATGGATATTAGAAGGTTTTTGTTCCTTTGTCGGAGTAGTAACAAGAAAACCAACTGCATGAACGTCTTACAGTCTTCTCTTTTTAGGGTGATCGTGTCCTAACCATAGGTCTATAGCGTCTTGCATGTAGCATGTACCTAATCACAAGTATAGTCATTATTAATATTGAGGACTTACCATTGTGTTCCTTTCATTGAGATGGTCAGAAAGCATATGAAACATTTAATTCGGGGTTTGAATGAAAAAGTTATGCCTTCAGAAAGATGCTTCAACTACTGGTAGTACTGATAGCTTGCACGCCGGAAGCACCAACAAATGTCAGAATTATCGACAATTGTTGTACCAGTAGTACGATAGAAACCTTGTTTCAGATCTGGTCTTTCAAATTTTGATCCAAATCCTCCATACTCGTAAGAAAGTTGAAAAAACATTTTGGAAAGGTTTGCTATTGGGATATAAGATCGTCCTCTCTCTATATATACGAGATAATCATGACTGATTGAAGATCCCAACTCGCAATTGTCAAAATACAACATAAACCATGTCTTTGTTCTATCTCTTCCAACCTCATGTTGGTCATCACCTGATTCGACGATCAAGGATGACGTCCTGGACTTGCTGGGGGCAACCCGATGACGTCCTTACCTTGATGGGCCCCTACCGGACAAGTGCTTTGATGGTTCATTTACTTGTTTTTTCTGGAAACCAGTCGTTCTACACCACACAAGTATGAGTGGTTATCTTTGACGGTTTGCTTGTAAATCTCTTTGTTCTTCACTGTAAAAGTGTAACATTCTCACTGCGTTCTTTGATCCGTAGTGACCTGAACGGTCTAGAAGATCTGAAGGACTGAAAAAGGGCGACCAGAGGAGGGGTGAATGGGAGCCTCAATTTTTTTTCAGAAATGAGTAGCCTTTGTCCCAAATTCAAACCCTAAAAGCAAGAGCTACTTAGCGTGATGTCCACGACCCAAATGATTCGCTGGATGTTCCCTTGGAACACAGCGGGATACCACTAAACTCTCACACCCTTAGTTCACGCAAGTCAACTAGGGTTTGGATGAATTTTGGGTAAACTCAACCTCCCCCGAGCAATGCGAGAAGGTTTAGGCCTTTTAGCAAAGCGGGAAGTCTAATTTTTGTAGAGCACTGAAGCTAGGAATCCAACGCAAAAGTCAAAACGCAAATCCAAAGCCGAACGAACAAGCTACGGACCAATCAGTGCAGTTCCAGGAACATCAGACACTGGGAGAGTCCGATGCCTATACGTCAGACGTATCCGATGTGAAAAGGACCTCTCTGGAACCTTACTGCATGGACATTGGACGCATGAACAGTGTTTCTTCAACGTCTGATGCAGCGTCTGATGCTGGTCAGCGTCCGATGCCAAGCCTCCTGACACGTCCGATGCCAAATGAGAGTTTTTGGAACCTCATTGTGTGACCATTGGACGCTGGACTGTAGCTTCTGATGCTCTGGCTCGGAGCATCCGATGCCATGTACAGAACTGGACAATACGTGGCAGGCGTCGGACGCGCGTCAGATGCCTAGAACAGGCGCGTCCGATGCCCCAACGCAGCACTATTCTTCCATCGATTCACCCGATCTCCCTTAAATCAAAAGCACTTTGGCTCAAACTTTGTGTGAGGGATCACAAGCAGGTTAGTGAGCTACTCCTAAGAGATCACGACTCGAGCCTAACTGCAAATCGATGATCGAAGAAATTCGGTGGAAAGGGGCAAAAACGAGGTCCAAAACAAAATCCACCCGATCTGTGTGCTCGTGAGGAATTAGAGAAAATCCTTCGATGAAAAGATGACTCTCATGATGCAGCACAAGATGGTTCAAATAGATTTTCAGTCCATCCCTTGAAACGAAAGATCTCGTGATAGAGCCAAAGGGAGAAAACGAACAACGTGAAGAACAAAATGTGAACACAAAGATTTCAGCCAAAATCCACAACGAGGAGACAAAGAGATTACGATCTCCTTTCGTGAAATCAAAATACATAGAGAAATGATTGTCGTCTCTGCGGATCTCTTCAGCAGCTATAGAGAGAGGAACCTAACAGATGAAGTCTACTGGAAATGAACAATTGGAGAGATGAAGTGGGATGAGGGGTGCCATCCCTTATTTATAGCTTATTACACAATACCCCTTCTACCCCTAGATACATAGAGCAAACTAGTTAGCCCTAGGGGCATTCTACTCTAACTGTGTCAGGATCTCCATCGACGGTCACGCGCCTTCCCTATCAGTCGTTTCACCGCCGCAAGCTCCCTGATGCCGCCACGTGTCGTCCCGACGACCGTCGCACCTTCTCATCGCTAGCTTCGCCTCGACACAAGCCTCGTGGTGCCGCCACGTGTCATCCTGTTTCGCATAAGAACCTCCACCGAGCTTTGAGGCCCAAACCGGCAAATCCACCACCCTGAATTAAGGCCCAAACTCAGAAACTGGCCACCCCAAGTTTTGTGGCTCAAACTGGGAAACCGTCTGGGTAGTTTTCTGAGGCTGAACTACCAAACCCGCACCGAGGACGGAGCGTGGGTCTCACGCCCCGGCCGCCGACACCGATGTCGACGCATGTCCAGCCTCCACCAAGCACGACGCCTTCGCCTTCCTCCCTGACTCGACCGACGACACTTGCATCTCCCATGCAAGCCCGTGTTCGGCCTCCGTCAGGTGCCACGACGTCATCGCCTTTCGTCTTGACCCGACTGATGTCGTCGTTGCACATCCCCATGTACTCTTGCTTGTTGCCGTCAAGTGTCACCTACCGCAACTTGTCCTCCGACCTCTTGGTCCGTCAGTCCAAGCCTCATGTCCACCCTTCGCCACTCCCGGTCCATCGGCACGATACGTCTCTACTTGACCTTCACCTCGCCATCGACCATTGCCTCCGAGCTCCACACCTGCACACCAACACAGCCAAGAGATATGTTGCCCACTCACGCCAGCCTGTGAGCCTATTGATCAATCACTCATCATGGGTCGAACCATAAGAGCACATATCAACCTTGTGTTCGCAAGATCTGGTATCAATCTGGTGTGAACAGCTGCCAACTCGGATCACCCTGAAATTAAAGATTATCTATCGAAGTGTCCAAGTCCGGTTACTTAGACTCAAAGTTAGAGATAGAGTGGCGAAGCCAGAGTACATTAGAGGGGGCGTACTTAGCTTATGAGTGTATTGACATCTTCTGTGGGGTCCATATGTAGTGAAATTTTAGATATAATTATTGTTTTTACATATTTTGAGGGGTGTATGGGCACCCCCTATTTAATATGTAGCTTCGCCCCTAAGTCTCAGTCACGTTGGAGTCCAAATAGAGTCCATATACCACAAATTAAACTCCAGTAACCTGGTTATGCCCCAGCCTTTATTTTTAACTTTACCTGTATGTACATCTAAGCGGGTGTTTGCTTGTATGGACTAAAGTTTAGTCCGTGACACATCGGATGTTACGGTACTAATGTAGTCTATTAAAAATAGATTAAATATAAAACTAAGTACACCGTCATATAGTAATTAGCAAGATGAATCTATTAAGCTAAATTAATTTATCATTAGTAAATGCTTACTGTAGCATCGTATTGTCAAATCATGAACTAATTAGGCTTAATAGATTCATCTCGCGAATTATCCTCCGACTAACAAATTAGTTTTATAATTAATCTATTTTTAATAGACTAAATTTGGGCCGCAACATCTGATCTGACAAGGACCTAAGTCCTACCAAATCATCATCACCAACAAACATTAAATTAAACAGGTTGCAGTCTCGTGCAGTTAATCGTATGGCAGGTTCTCTGTCGTCTGCTCGTCTTCTCGCAGAGTTGTGCCTCTGCTTCACCGCAGAGGAAGAGAAGGCGGCCCAGAAGAATTAGGCGAAAGGAAAAAAGTCTAGATAACCCCCTGAACTACTAGCACTGGTATACTTACTCCCCTGACCTACAAAACCGGATGTTTAACACTTTAAACTTCAGTATGCAGTCTATTTTACCCCCTGGGGTGGTATTGGCAAGCGGTTTTGCCTATGTGGTTCTCTAGCTTGGCAGTCGTGGCCATCGTAGCACGCTGCCCCACCTGTCAGGTGCACATCAGCTGAAATACCCCTCTGTCCTCATTTTCATCTCCCTCTCCATCTCCGGCCATGACCCATTAGGGGGATTGTGGTAGAGGCGGCGGAGGTGCGCCGCCATGGCCGAATCAAGCGCTCGTTCGTCTCGAGACTCTACGTCAAGCGGACATGGTGGTGCTGCTGGCAGCGACGACGATGGTGAGGCAAGAATCTCCCCGTTGTCGTACCGTGTTCCCCCTCTAGGGTATGAGCCCCTAGTCTTTTGCGAGTGCCAGATGAAGGCACCTAGGTGGATCTCTTAGAGTATTGATAATCTGAGGCGTAGGTACTACAGGTGCAAGATGGCTAGGGTAAGCAGATTGAATAGCTCATTGGAATTCCTTTTGTGAATCTGGTGTGTTTGATCAATGGTGTTTATGTGTTTTTGATTTGCTAGACTTGTAGACGCCAAGGACTGTGGATATTTCAAATGGGCTGATCCACCAATTTCTACCTTTCTCAAGGAATTGCTGCTAGACTTGAAGAATGTAGTGATGAAGTTGATGAGGGAGAAAACAGAGGCTACTGCTATTCAGGGCAGGGACAATCATTTTGAGGAGTTGCGAAGGCAGTTGGTGCAGAAAGATGCAAAGTTGGAGGCCAAGCTGGAGGAGTTGGTCAGGAAGGATGAATAGCTCCAAGGCAAGGCAAAGGAGTTGGAGGCATTGCAAGCCAGAAAGAAGAATGGATGCACTATTTTCTGTGGTTTTGTCTTTGTGTTTGTGTTAGGCATGTTGGTAGGCATCCTAATCAGTGTTAGTAAGATGGCATGATGGCCTGTAGTTCAGTGTTAGATGTAGCCATCCTGATGGCAGGAACCGAAGATGGCATCATGTTGGGTTGTGTATTTTGTTGCTTGTAAGATAAATGTGGACCTAAGTGATAGTTCAATGTAAGATAATTTTTGTGAACTGGTGAATGTGATCAACCTGCTTATCATGTTGACTGTCAGTTATGATCTATGAGATGGTTATTCTTTCATGACCAAACACACCCATTGCAACAAACATAAGTGAAGTCACATAGGACTTTAGTCGTTTACATCACTGCTAGTTGTGCATTTTACATCACTGGGACTTGATCTCATTACAGGACACATGATCCACTATAGTCCAAAGATCATGTGAATCAAGACACCAGGAAGCTTGTGTCTCCAAAAGTAGGGACAAAAGACAAGCTTTTGCAAAAGACAGACATGTAGTCCAAAAGGATTCCTAGTCCAAAATACACCCCACTACTTCCTACCACTATGAGTCTCAATAGTTGTCTGCAAATAGCAGTTGTGCCAAGCCATGGCGCCTCTGACTTGGCTGGCTTCCAGTTGGCTGGCTTGAACTTGGTTGGCTTGCACTTGGGTGCCTTGCACTTGGATGGCCCCCACTTGGCTGACTGGCACTTGGCTGCCTTGGAGTGGCCTGACTGGCACATGGATGGCTCTCACTTGGCTGGCTCCCACCTGTCCCTAACTTAGCCTACAAATGGTTACCTTCTTTGTGACAACTTTTGGGTTCTTGGAAGTTTCTGTTGTCTTTCTTTTCTTGGTCCTGTCTCTCTTGATGTGAGCATTTTTCTTGTTGCCAGCTTCTAGGTTCTTGGGACACCTTCTTGAATTGTGATCTGTTTTGCCACAAAGCCTACAACTCATCTTTATGCTAACCTTGCTAAGCTTTGTTCCTTTGGGTTCTTCCCACTGCTCCCTCTTCCTTTGTGTCTTTGGCCTACCTGGCTTCTTCACATATGCTAGAGGTAGTGGCCTAGGCATATCTGAGATTGGCCAATTGCCTGCACCCTCAACTGGCTGTAACACATGCTCATATGTCTGCATGTATGCTTGTTTGCTGAAGCATGGTGCAATGAAGGCATCCAACTTTTGTGATGCTTTGTAGATGTAGCTTATGGCATGGCAACATGGAAGGCCTGAGAGTTGCCAGTACCTACAAGTGCATTCACCTTTTTGCAGGTTGACAATGTACTTCTTGTCCTCTCTCTCCTGGACTTCAAAACCATCTTCTCCATTCCATAGGACAATACACCTGCCAGACAATTCAATGTTGATCTTCAGCTTCTTGAATATATTTGGGCAAATTAGTCCAGACCACTTTTGTGCTCCAACTCTATTTTCTTGAATTCTAACCATCACCCTCTTCCTTATGGCTTCACACATTGAGATCACTGGATAGAACCTTGCTTCCATTATGTTGTTGTTGAAACTCTCACACATGTTATTGTCCATTGAATCACAGTTGGACCCAAACCTGAAAAAGGCTCTGCTCCAGTGTTCTAGTGAGGTGGTCATCATATCTGCGGCCCCTTCTGGTGTCTCCTGAGCAAGGTAAGCTCTATATAGGTTGAACAATGTCCTACTTGAAGCCTTAGCACACCTCCACCACTTCTTCTGCAGCTTTTTGTCTGTATGTTTCTTCCTTCAGTTGGCATATATATGTCTTGCACACATTCTATGTTCTGCATCAGGGAGCAATTCTTTCACTGCCTTCAACAAACCCTGCAAGGAACAAGTAATGAGAGCAATTATATGTCTTTGTTGTTTTCTTGAAGCAACATAACATGAATTGAGATGTACAACTAACCAACTCACCTTTTGCTGATCTGAAATGAAAACCCACTCCTCTCATCCATTATTGATGTTAAGATCCTTGTACAACAAAGACAGAAACCAAAACCAAGAGTCATAGTTCTCAATTCGCACTGCTGCCCAAGCCACTAGATACATCTGATTGTTGGCATCTCTACCAATGGCACATAGTAAATTCCCATTGTTTGCCCCCTTGAACCAGCAACCATCTAGACCTATGACCTTTCTACATCCTGCTAGAAATCCTTTCTTCATTGCATCAAACCAGACATAGAACCTCTCAAAGACTTGTTGGTCCTCAATATCTGGGTCTAGACAAACCACAACTGTGCTACCAGGATCACTTTATTGTACTCCCCTTTCATGGCATATAGGGCTTGCTGAAGAACTATAGACTTTGCTGTCTTGCACTTAGAAATAGAAACATCTGCAAACAAGTCCTTCAGAATTGCAGCCTTCATGAGACCTACCTTCCAAGTGGGGTTGTCCTTGATCTGATGGTAGTAGTGCTTAGCAATCAAAGTTGAGGTAACCAGCTTGTTGTCTCTCCTTGGTGGGCAAGTGTGGATGTTGACACTGGTTAACTATCATAATTAAGTGATAAATAAATATGAAAAGGGCAAGAATATGATCACCAACAAAGATTTAGGGATTCAACTGACAATATTCCATGAGTTTTGGTGAGTTATGATTCTGCAGGGACAAAACCAGGAAATCAGCACTAATAGCTTCCCATAGAAGGAAACCGACGGGAGATAACGTAACCGCCACGTTGGGATACTTCTAGAAGACTCCAGGGGACGCAAGATTGCACCACGACGAAGATCACCACTAGAGGCCGCCAGGTGGGACCGACCGGTCCCACCCTTAGACCGGTCGGTCTCCCCCTAGGCCCACCTGGCTCCGTCCTTTGCAAGCTACCTCAACCGACCCCCTAGATGCATCTCGACCGTACCCCAAGTCGGTTTGATCCAAGGGCCACGATTCATCGCCCAGGGCTATAAATACAACCCCTAACCCCCCTCTCCAGGGCATCCCTGCAATCCCAGACAGAAGCAACAGAGCAACCAGGCAATTAGGGTTAGACAATCAGAAGGAGATCAATCGGAGGCTTCAGAACTTCATCCACCTAGATTAGTAGATAGAATAGGATTAGAGGAGGCAAGCTTCGCTTGGATTCCTGATCTAGTCACGAGAAGGCTCGGTAAACCCAAGATCTTCTCTCTTGTATTAACATTATGGATCTATTTCATAATTGTTCTTCTAGTTCATCATTGTTCTTCATTGTTTATGTTCTAGTTCATCGTCTAGTTCATGTTCATCGTCTAGTTCATCATCTAGTTCATAATCTTGTTCTAGTCCGTACTTTAGTTCTTATTGATGATCTAATTCACCTTATTGTTCATTATTGTGTTCTAGATAGCAATACAATTGATATGATTAAGACATCAATGATTATATTCTTAGTTATAATGCTTATAGTTTGCTTTGATTATATATTTGGCATAGATAGTTCATCTTTATGTTTATACTCATGTTCGTATAGCGCTCATCTTAAAGTACAACGGATGGGTGATGAATGTTGTGTAGACGTGGTGTCTATACACTATTTATCTGCGAATACGTCCTATGTTCTGGATAGAGTGGTAGATCACGGGTGTGACAGACCTGTTGAGTCCTCTGTATTCCACCTCCCGAATATAGTGTTCGGTATGGCTCAGTTAACTCATGGTTTAAGGGTTACTATGCTTAACACCTTAGCTATGGAGTTGCCTCTTGATTATAAATATGATGTGACCTAGTCAATGATTGCTAAATATAATTGCACTAATCAATGTATGCTATGACTTATAATTAGAATAACTTAGGAATGTTCCTTGTTTATACCTGTTCTAATCATCATCTTGCTAGGCAGTACTGTTCTAAGTTTATCCTTGATTGATCTGATCTCTGTTATCCTTTATCATTTATCTATTATATTATTTACTCTGTACCTGTTTCCTGTCCATAGTAGTCAGTGTGTTATCAATCTTATTATTAATGTGTGCCATGATAGATGCTGTTAAGATCTTTCAATACTTTCATCACCTTGAATTGATTAGTCTCTAGGATTAATATAAATAACGATACCTGAGACTAGCTTGGGTGAAATGCTCTACAACGGGTATGTTTATCTGTGCGCTTGCAGGTAAATATATATATATATCTTAATCCAGTGCCCTGATATAATTACATTACTAGCTTCATGTTGGGGATGACAACTTGACGTTAAGTGGAGTTAGTAGTGTCCCGTACACTCTTTTGTGCTTTCACTAGTTTATTATTTTATGTGACTCATTCTTAGAGTGAATCCATTAAGGAGTGTCAACAAGCATTTCTGGCGCCATTGCCGGGGATCACATCAATTCAACTAGGGATGATACCTAGGGTTTTTCATTATAATCTTTATAAACATTGAAAGGACATTGCATTAACAGCATTTAGAACGGTAGCTAGAACATATCATATCATTTACACACATGTGATAATGCACTAATTACTTACTTTTGCAGACTTACCCTGGCCTTGTTTATCTTCATTATTTTATGCAGGGTAATGTATGACTGGTTTCCAACTTTCGAACAACTACACTGAGGATCCCGAAGCTTTACTAAGGAAAACTAGACACAAACTCAAGAGGCCCTCAGTACCACTACCAGAAGTCAACCAGATAAGAAGAATCCTGACACCAGAGTTAGACGCTATGGCCGACAAGACACTCCGCGAGTTCTCTGCACCAACCACTGCCAACATCAGGACTGGACCAACTGTCAATGTAGGGGAAAACGGATTTGAACTCAAGCCAGCTTTGATCAACATGGTGCAAGCTAATCAATTTTGCGGAAAGGCACATGAAGACGCAAGCGCTCATCTCCAACACTTTCTGGAGATCTGCAGCACTTTCACCATCAGAGGAGTCGAGAGGGACGCCATTCTACTTCGCTTATTCCCATTATCACTCTTGGGAAAAGCAAAACAATGGTTCTACGCCAACAAAGACAAAACACCTCATGGGCGATCTGTTCAACCGCCTTCCTAGCAAAGTTCTTTCCAGTGGGCAAGACGAATGCCCTCCGTGCCAAGATTTCAACTTTCCAGCAACAACATGAAGAATCAATCCCAGAAGCTTGGGAACGCTTTCAAGACTACATATCAGAATGCCCTCACCATGGGATGGAGAATTGGCTACTCATGCAGACCTTCTACCACGGGCTCACTTCGAGTACTCATGAGAATGTAGATGCCGCTGCTGGAGGATCGTTCTTATCACTCACAATCAACAATGCAACTACACTCATAGAGAAGATGGCCCCGAACCAAGGATGGAATGAGGAACGCTCTCAACCACGCAAGAGGGGAGGAATACATCAACTAAAGGAAGTAGACATGTTGTCTGCTAAACTTGACCTACTCATGAAGAAGTTCGATGAACACACCCCCAAGAGAGAAGACGTCAAGCAAATCTACGAATCTCGCATGACATGTGAAGAGTGTGGAGGCACATGACACTCAGGGAGCAACTGCCCTGAAATTCAAGAGGATACAAAGTACATCAACAACATCAATAACTATCGTACTCAACAAGCTCAAGGATGGAACCAGCAACCAAGGCCTAATTACTCAGGTAACTACTCAGGTAACTACCAAGGTAATACTTTTAAGCAACCACCTTTGAGAGAGATGATATCTAATCAAAATAAAATTATTGATAATATGTCTAAGAAGATAGCTTCCAATGATAAACTACTCGAAAATATTAATACTAGAATGGATAGCTTTACTTCTGCCATAAAGAATCAACATAGCTTTAATAAAATGATAGAATCTCAGTTATCTCAGTTAGCAGCTTCAGTCCCTGTGACTGAAAACGGTAAGATTCCAGGAAATCCAAAAGAACTAGAAACTGCAAATCTTGTAGACATCTTTGATGCAGGACATCTCATACCCAGACCTTCAAGGGAATGGATGGATGACTCCATTGCCCCAAAGAAAGGAGATCCAGGAAGACCTGTGATTCCAATTCATATTGGACCTCACAGTTTTGAAGAAGCAGTCTGTGACCTTGGAGCAAGCGTCAACATTATGCCAAAGGTAATATATGAACAAATACATGGTGCACCTCTATTATATACAACCATGTGTTTGCAGCTTGCAGATCAGACACTGTGCTACCCATTGGGAATTCTAGAAGACATCTATATACGAGTAGGGAGCTCGTATGTGTGTGCAGACTTTATGATCATTGAAACAGGTGGAAACGAAAGAGCACCCATCATTCTTGGACGCCCATTCCTAAGCTCAACCAAAGCCATCATCTACACGGACAGCGCCAAGATCTGTTTCACAATCACAGGCACAAAGAAAGATTCAGCTTCAAGAGCCGTGCACTTACTACTAAAGTCCACCCTCAGACGCACTACGAATATGCAACCATCACATCATCAAAGAGGAAGAATAAAAACAGAAGAAGGAAGAACAAGACTACACAACCACATCAAGAAAAAGTATGGATGGTCAGCTCTGCTCAAGCAGAATACGACCACCTTCTCGTATCACCATTCCTCGCTAAGAGAGATGACCCAGGTGTACCCACCATCGATTGCAAGATCGAAGGAAGTACATTCCATAAGACGTTCTGCGACATTGGCTCAAGCGTCAATATAATGCCTAAGGTAACATATGAGCAATTATATAAGAATAGACCTATGTATTCGACATATGTGCAGCTGCAGATGGCGGACCAAACCTATCGATTCCCGGATATAAGAATAGACCTATGTATTCGACATATGTGCAGCTGCAGATGGCGGACCAAACCTATCGATTCCCGGAGGGAGTAGTGAAGGACGTAATGATCCAAATTAAAGACCACTATGTTCCCACCGACTTCGTAGTACTAGACATGGGAAAAGAAGATGACGTTCACATCATCCTAGGAAGACCCTTCCTCAACACCACTGGCGCCATCATCTACATGAGATCCGAAGAGATCCACTTCCAGTTCTTTACAGAAAAGGTACGCTGTTACTTCAATAGTTATGCCACTAACGTACAGGGAAAGAAGAATCACTCACGAAGGAGACGTCGCACATTCCGACACAACAAGAATCAACAAATCAAGGATGGATGGGCTGACTATGAAGGAGAAGTCACCAGAAGCGAAGATATCCCGTTGGAGGAAACGAAGGACGAAGAAGTAAAGGAGACAAGTCCACCAGTCAAGCAAGTATGGAGAAAGAAAGAGAGTTCTACTGATGTGCAATCATCAAGGTCCTCCTTAGGATCTGCTGATGCACCCAAGGAAGAATAAAGAGCATACAAGGAGTCTTGTTCAATAGACTATAAACGTCGAATCCTCGCCGGAAGGTAACTCGGTAGTTATCCATAAATCATTAGCATTAAATTTATAATTAAATAAAGCATGATCATTTTCCATTAGCATCATTTTTACTTCTTAAGCAATTATATCTGCATCAGAAAATAAAAATATGGATACTCTAAGCCCCATGAGAGTAGTATGCTTTCTGTGGAGGCATAAAAATAATAATACAAATAGATATACATAAGCATATTTACTTCTGCATTGCATCCTGTAGCATAAAATTAAAAATAAGTTTTGAGAAGAGATCTTACTGAAATTCTAGACACCTAAGACTTGAGTGGACAACCACCACTACTTAATCTGTTCCACAAGTTTTGCTGTCTATTTGAGTTTCACAGGATTTGAAAGATCAGGAAAAGCTGACGAACAAGTAAATGTTCCATCCACTGTTTGAGCACTGTTCCAACAACTTTAACATCAATCAAAGCTCTAATAGAGGAAGGACATATCCACTGTCAGTCTGCTACATTATAAAGTGACTACGTCAACATTCAGCTTGGGGGAAGGCACCCCCATATATCCATATAAGTATCTCTATCCTTTTAAGTTTTTCATAAATAAATCCAAAACACCAAAAATATGTGAGCACATGAAGGCTCACCCTAAGAAAAAGACAAAAATATGTGGGCACATGAAGGCTCACCTTTAAAACCTAAAAAGAGACACTATAGAAACACTGCTGAACTCTGCTTAGTGGATAGAAAGAACATAAATAATTTTAAGAGTTTTAAGACAACCGGACATATGTAGGAATATTTATCACTAATCAACTTCCACTAGTTGTGTTGTCTATCTTTGAATTCAGCAGGAAGAGAAGAAGAGAAGGACTCAAGAAATTATTATCAGTCTACTCGACTTCTGAGGAAAAGTATAAGTCAAGATCTAGCTTGGGGGAGAGCACCCTCAGTTATCTCCACTACTATAAAACACACCAGTACTGAACTTTTCTAAAGTCACACAACTAATGTCCCCCGCAGTCAAGAACTCTGCTAAGTGCACCAAAACAACTGCATTTATAAATAGTACACATTACAAAAGAACGTACCAGATCAACTCTAGACTCTCCTTACTCTTAATCACTCAAATCCAATGGCCAATATTGTTTGCATCAACCTCATCACTCATCATACCGTAACCTGTGGCCACCGTGCGCCTCTCTCTCTTCCCTCTCCCACATATTCGCTGACTCCTCGAACTCTCCCCCCGAAACACGCAGCGTCGGCGCGCGTCTCCCTCTTCCCTCTCATGCGTGCTGACTCCTCAAACTCTCCCCCGAAGCACGCGGCGCCGCGACCGTGCCCACCGCGCGGGTCTCCCTCTTCCCTCTCCCACCGCGCGTGTCAACAACTACAGCACCGGTAAACCTCCCAATCCCAATCCCAGCCACCGGTAAACCTCCCAATCCCAATCCCAGCCTCCTGTTTCTCTGTCTGTTGGTAGGGTTTGCGCCACTCAGGGTGTATGGATCGATCGATCTGCTCTCCCTAGTCCGCCGATCCGTGTGTCGATGTGGCTCTCAGCGAGGGCAGCTATTCGAGGGGAGGTCGTGTGGAGCGGCGCATCTACTGGATACGTGTGCCTGTCTCCACTGGATACAGGAGCGGATGCATCACACTGGATACGTGAGCACGGGATTGAGAAATACTCTCTCCCCGGCCGTGATCTTTCCTCCCCGACCCCTGCTTCATCTTCCTCATCTTGGTGCGCTCTTAACCCGCTCCTGGTGACCGTGTCTAGTGTACAGGGTCGCCGGCACGCCGCTTGCTCCTTCCTTCGACCCTTGTTCCGTCCCGCCGAGCCCTGCCTCCGACCCATGGTAAGCACTCGAAGCCCCCGGTCTCTGCTTCCACTCCGCTTCGCCCGAGCCAGGCCTCGAGCAAGCACTCGCTCGAGCCAGGCCTCGAGCAGACACGTACCCTCGCCACTTCACCGAGCCCAGCCTCGGAGCGGACTCACACACTGCTTCGCCCGAGCCTAGCCTCGAGCGGACTCACGCACCCTCAGCTTCGCCGAGCCTAGCCTCGAGCAAGCATGCACCCTCTGCTTCGCCCGAGCCTCCCGACCAGGCCTCGGACGAAACGATCGTTTTCCGTCTCGCCCGAGCCTCCCGGCCAGGCCTCGGACGAAACGATCGTTTTCCGTCTCGCCCGAGCCTCCCGGCCAGGCCTCAGACGGCCGTTTGTTTCCGCTTCGCCCGAGCCCTGCGAGGGAGGAGCACAGTGCTCTTTTCCTTTTTGGAAGTTGTGAATAGTGTTCTTTTTTCATCTTTTTGTATGATTTTCTGTGTTGCTCCAAAAATTCTGAAAATTTTATGGTAGACTTTTTATACCTTGTAGTATTTTAGAAAAATATGAAACTTGGACTTTGTGCAAAAATTTGAAAATGAAAAATCTCCCTTTTAATTAAGAAATGAATGGTTTTAGATTTTTAGAAAAACATGTGTAGCTCCAAAAATCATGAGATAAATTTTTATGTGCTAGTTATGTCATGCTTAGTCTCTGGTAGATTTTTGAGGCCTTTTGGAGTAACTTCATAAAATGACCTTTTTATATACTTAGGAAAAATAAAAAAAATCAAGTAGAGTTCATGTTGTATGCCCTGTGTTGCATTGTTCATGCTAGCATACTCATGTGCATACATCATTGCATCCGTATAGTGACCGAAGGAGAAGGAATCAAAGTCGAGGCAGCCGCTGACGAACCTACCTCTGAGGCTACCCCGAGCTCCGACACCTGCACTGCCGACCCCGAGTCTGTCCTTTTTGCTCTTCAAGGCAAGCCCCGGTGCATTTAACCCCTTTCCTTGAATTTATAAAATGATTTCCTTAAATGCTTTTGAGTTAAATTATTGCATTAGGTTTATAGGAGTTGTGTGCTATCCTAATTGATGCACTATCCACCTTGACCACTGATACACCCGATACCTGCTTTTCAAAAGTATTTGAAAAATGCTTAGCAATGCTTATTGAATTAGACTTTGCAATAAAATGTCATTTTCAAAAGTGTGATCCCTGAAAGAATCTTTATGGGAATTTGGCTTTACTTCCTGTTCGATGACTGCTTGCCTAGCTAGCATGTGGTCATTGTCGAGAAGAGGTTGTCCGCGCGTACGGTGCCGTCATGTTGTAGTCTGGGACTCAACAGTTGACACCGACCGGGACAGGGTTGAAAAACCGACAGGACCTGTACTCTTGGGTTAGAGTCCCGAGGTGCTTGTTGCTGACGGAAAAACTTTAGGGACCATCCGTATGGGGGCCTGCTGGTCAAGACTTGTAACTATTCACATACTTCGGAAAGCTCTGGCTCCGAGGAATCCTTTATTGGACCGACAACCGCGCACTGGGAGTGGAGAGATGGCGGAAGTAGCATGTACCCACGTGGTCGTCGTACCTGGATAGGAGTGGTGTACTGTACTTCCGGGTGGCGTAGGACCGGGCCCAATCTTGGAGGAATCGTGGTAGACGAGTTGGCATATGCAAGCTTGGGTGCTACATATGCAGTGTGGATAGGGATCCTCAGCTGAGCATTATTTATCCGGATTAACGTTGCTCCTCGGTTATGGAGACTTGGTCACTGACTGTCATCGGAGAGTGGTTCTCATCTAGGAATGTTTTGAAATGTAAAATGAATCAGGAACGATGAAGAATTGAGGAATACTGAATCTTTCCAAAATAAAATAAGGTTTACAAAATGCTTTTCTGCAAAATACCTGATCTTGCTTAAGCCTTACCTTGGCTACCCTAAGCCTCTCATTCCTGAGTCTTCTCCCTTTTCTTTAGTCGGGTAAGTCTTGTTGAGTACCCCAGTACTCAGGGTTTGTTACCCATGCTGCAGGTATGACTGAGCCCCGATGTGTCTTGCGCCCTGCTGCATGACCATCGTCCAGGAAGAGGCCGATGAGGCCGAAGAATAGTTGTGCACCCTCGGGCTGGGTGATTATCAATATCTTTATTTTGTTGTACTCCGCTACGTTGCCTTTGTCTATTTCTATTATCAGAACTTGGTTTGTAATAACTGCACCTTAATTTCTATTTGGAACCCTGCTTTGTAAAACTAATGTTATTTAAGTCTTCCGCTCTTTATTCCGATGTTATTTGTAAAAGTATGCAATGCTGTAACCGAATTGTGAGATGATCCTGCGGACATTGGGCACTGATGTAGCCCAGTGGCGAACAGGTCTTAATCACATGGAACATGGGTTCGGCTGTCAGAGGTTGACAGGGACACGTGGGCCATGAGATTAGGGTCGTTCCGTCACAGAGTGGTATCGGAGCATCTCACTTTAACGTTGCAGTGTTCATTTTTGCGAAAACTTCAAAAGACCTTTTGAGTCCAAACAAACTAAACTTGACTATTTTGAGTCCAAATTGCTTCTCTCATCTTGTCTCTCATATGGCAACACTAGCTAGTGGAACAACATGTTTTAAGCCCTATGTACCTTATTTATTTATTGCATTGCTTTGTTCCATAGGAACGATTCATGCATCATGTCATAATCACTTAAGTTAACTTCCTCTCTAAGTTCGTTGGGGTAGTATGCCTTTATCTGTTATTGCTAGCCTTTCTCATCCATCTTCTCTTATCCAGACATGGCTCGCATCAAGCTGACCGCCCGCAAGTCGACTGGACCGCATGGTGTGCCACGCCACCAGCTGGCACCACGCGCTGAGGAGGAGACTGGAGAATCTTCCAACAGTCGTCGCTTTCCCCGCCGCACCCGTAAGAACCTGAAGGAGGAGATCAAGGATCTGAAGGCTGACCTGAAGAACTTGGAGCATGACTTCTACCACTCACGCCTGGAGTTTTATGAGGCACGAGCTTCCCTAGAGCAGGCCAACCGGAACACGGTTCGCGCTATCGAGCAGCGCAATGATGCTTGGATCCGCGAGGACGTCACCAGAGCCGAGCTCCACGGACTGCAGCAGTACACAGCTCAGATTGAACAGTTCAATGATATGCTTCATGAGGAAGTGCATCAGCTGTATGATCAACTCCACCCCTTGGTACCCCCGGTTATGGAAGACCCTGAGGACGGAGTAGTGGAAGAACCCGATGTGGAACAAGAGCCAGACGTGGACGAAGAAATTGAACCTGCTGAGGACGTCCACGCTGAAGACGAGGACGAGGAGGAAGAGCCTGAGCTCATCCTCGAAGAAGACGACGGCGACGACATGATCATCTTCGATGAGGATTAGGCTCGTCGTTCGGAGATGGAGATCCCGTGTGTCTGTACCACCTGCTTACCTAAAACCTTAGTCTAGGTTTGGGAGCGTTAGTCTGTCTTTTGTTAAGTCAGTCTGTATCTTTCTTTTCATACCTTTTCTCCTTATCAGTCAGTCGCTATCTGTCAGTCATCTTTATCAATCTATCAGTCTTTGTATCAGAAGAAGCTATCAGTCTGTTGATTTCAGAACCCTATCTATGAATGCTAAGTTCTAAGTTGCTTAACAGATGCCTGTGAACACTCGCACTGGAGCTGAAGGTTCTGATGATGCCAACCTTCCAAACCCTCCACCTGTTCCTGCTACGCTAGCAGATGCCATTGCAGCCTTGGCAGCCGCTGCTAACCTAATGGCTCAAAACCAAGTGCAATAGAACAATGGTCACCGTGGTCGTCACGACATCAACCGTGAGACTACATATGTGGATTTCACCGAGACCCGTCCACCAGTTTTCACCAAAGCAGATGAACCCCTGGAAGCTGATGATTGGCTCCGCACTATGGAGCAAAAGTTCAGTCTTCTCCGCTGTACCGACATCCAGAAGCCCCGGTTCGCTTCCCAGCAGCTTTGTGGTCCAGCAAGCGCTTGGTATGCCAACCTGTTGGCTGCCCAGCCAGAAGGTCATCAGTTGACCTGGGAAGAGTTCCGCACCGCTTTCCGTGCGCATCACATCCCTTCGGGATTAATGAAGATGAAGCTTGATCAGTTTCTGGCACTGCAGCAGAAGGACTCCACAGTGATGCAGTATGTGGGTCAGTTCAACCATCTTAGCCAGTATGCCTCAGAGTATGTCAACACAGATTACAAGAAGAGGGATTGTTTCCTTAGAGGTCTGCATTCTAAGATCCGCAGAATTCTGTCCAATAACCTGACCGGTTCGTATCATGATGCCGTTAATCGTGTTGTTGCATATGAAGAAAGCAACCGTCAGTATCAAGAGGAAAAGAAGAAGAAGAAAGCAGGATCCAGCAGTTTCTCTGGCGGTCACAAGCGCCAGAGGATCATATACCACCCCAGTCACCACCAAAATCGCCTACCTTACCCCTATCAGCAAGTGGTCGTCCGTACCGCGGCCACCACCCATAATGCCAACCAGCAGAGTGCCACACAGCCGAACGCCCCAGGTGTTCGTATCACCACTCCACAAACAGCCTACAACCATCCCTGCTACAACTGCGGCCAGCTTGGTCACTGGTCTCGTGAGTGCCCAAAGCCCAAGAGGTATGCCCAGAATACTCAGAAGAATCCTGGAGGATCTCAGCAGCAGCAGCAGCACCGTGTTCAACGGAGGGGGAGCTTTTGCTAAGGGGGAGTCCCGGGTTGCTTGCACTTGTCGAGGGGAGTTTGCTAGTTGTGTTGAGCCGTTGCCTCTGTCTTGAGGGACTAGCAAACATTTTCCTCATTTGGCGTCGAGGTTGATTTTGATTGGTTCAGAGACCTTTCGGTTGTTTTTCAATTGGTTCGGAGTGGTTTTCGTGCTAGTTGTGTTGAGCCTTCGTGCCTCTATCTTGAGGGACTAGCATTTTGCCATTTTTTTTAGCTCTGATTTTCAATTGGCTTTTGCTAGCGGTGTTGAGCCTATTCTACCTCTTCTAGAGGGCTAGCTTTGCTTTGCTTGGTCGCGTCGAGCCATTGCCCATGTCTTTGGGGACCAAGTTCTCGCTTCTTCCACTTGACCTTCTTCGGCTTTGCTATGCTTTTGGGTCATTTGGTTGAGTTCTCTCTTCTCCTTCCTCCTACCTTCTTCTTTCATTATGATTTGTGTGAGTAGTTGACAATGCACTCATCAAGGGGGAGATTGCGGATACATGGGTGTATGCCGAGTCTCTAAGTGATGAGTGATTGTCAACGGGTTTGATCGCATGTTCTTTGGCTTGTGTTGTGCAGGTGTCGAGCTCGGAGACAGTGATCGAGGGCAAGGTGAAGGTCAAGTTGAGACGTGTCGTGCCGATGGACTGGGTGCGATGAAGGATGGGCGTGCCGTGCGGCGGACGTGCCATGCCGATGGATCGAGCAGTGAAGGGCGGACGTGAGGCTTGGACTGAGGGACCGGAGTGCCTGAGGATCAGCTGTGGTGGCTGGCAGCCTGGGACAGCGACGAGCAGAGACTTGCGGGGCACGGTGTTGCTCGGGTCGAGGACCTGGGGACACGTGTCGGTGGACGGGGTGCACGGGAGGTGCATCCCCTCTACCAACGGGTGGACGGTTTCCAGGTTTGGGCCTCAAAACCTGGGTGCTCGGTTTCCAGGTTGAGCCACAAAACCTGGGCGCGGATGGTTTCCGAGTTTGGCCACAAAACTCGGGTGATGGGCCGGTTTCCGAGTTTGGGCCTCAAAACTCGGGCGCTACGGGTTTCGGAGTTTGGGCCACAAAACTCAGGCTGGTGGGCTGGTTTCCCGGTTTGGGCCTCAAAACCGGGGGTTGCTGGAAAAGGCTGGTTTCCCGGTTTGGGCCACAAAACCGGGGGTGCAGAGCGAGGACGGCACGTGGCGGCAATCGGAAGGTTGCGTGGAGGCAACGTGGACGAGTTGTGCGGGCGTGGCCGTTGGATCTACCTACCACCGAGTTGGTCCAGAATAACCCTAGAGTTTAGCTGGTTCGCTCTGTAATTGGAATAGAGAGGGGTAGAGTAGGAAATAGACTTAGACTAGAATAGGATAAGTAGTCAGGGGAGACACCCTCCTCCCCTATCTCAGTTGTCTCAGTTTTAGCCATCTCATTTTGCTTCCTGCACTTAGGGTTTCCTGCTCTCCCATCCCCTGCTGTAGCTGAGATCCGCAGAGAGACTTGAACTCTGTGTACTGTTGATTTTGAGGAAAGGAGGCCATAACCTCCTTGTCGTAGCGTGTGTTTGTGCTTCGGCTTGCGATTCGTGGGTGTGATTTGCGGTTCATTCGTGTTCTTCGCGGAATCCTTTTTCTCCACGATTTTCCCGTCGCTTGATCTCTTTGCTCGGTTCATCTTTTGCAAAACCGTTTGAACCAAGTTGTTCTAGATCGTGAGGCACTTCTTTCCACCGAAGGAATTAAACTCTAACCTCACGGTCTAGGAGATCGATCGATTTTCGTTTTGGATTGCGTTCTTGCTTCCTTGCCCCGAAATTTCTTGATTCACCGATTTGGAGTTAGGTTCGAGCCATGATCTCTTAGAGATAGCTCACTAACATCCTTATGACCCCTCAGATCGAATCCTAGGCCTAGAGCTTTTGATTTAGAGGAGATCGGGTTGAATCATCAAAGAACTGCGCTGTTTTCGGGGGCATCGGACGCTATCACGGGAGCATCGGACGCTAGGGTTCCTAGCATCGGACGCTCCGGTGACGCGTGTCACGTCTTCGGCGTTTTAGTTTGCATCGGACGATAGGCATCGGACGCGCCGGAGCCTTTGCATCGGACGCTGGGTGATTACTGTTCACAGCGTCCGATGGTGGAACAGTAAGGTTCCAGAACCGACCAGTTTGCATCGGACGCGTCCGGTGGTCTGGCATCGGACGCAGGCTAGCGTCCGATGCGACTGGTTTCGCACGGTTTCATCCGCGGTTCGCTCGTTCGTTGTCGGAATTGATTTCCGTCTTTTGCATTGGCTTTCTAGAGTTGTGTAGTGTCCCGCTGTGCTTCTTGGAAGCATCCACCCTACATCTAGGGTCGTGGACATCAGCAAGCTCTAGGGTTTGTCTCTTGGGGTGATTCTTGGGACAGTGGCTCTAGTATCCAAAAGGAAATTTTAAAGCTCCCATTCACCCCCCCTCTGGTCGCTTTCTGGTTGCTTCTCGGTCCTTCAGTAAGTAGTTAGGGGTAGAGTGGGAATTAGGAATAGTTAGAATTAGGATAAGTAGGGGGAGACACCCACCTCCCCATTTATCTCAGTTATTTGCTCTTTGCTTCTAAGGTTTCCTGCTCTCTCAATCCCCTGCTGTAGCTAGCTGAGATCCGCAGAGAACCATACCTCTGTGTACTGGAGATTTTGAGGAAGTGAGGCCGTAACCTCACTGTTGTAGCGTGTGGTAGCCACATGGTTGCAGATCGATGTGTTGATTCGCGTTTTGGTTCGTGTTCTTCGCGTTCTTCGTTTCTCCACGTTTTTCCCGTCACTCGATCTCTCTCTATACTGCGTCTTTTCGAAATCCACTTGAATCATCTTGTTCTTTGTAGTGAGGAGGTCATTTTGACCAAAGGAATTCATCTAACTCCTCACGAACAAGTAGATCGGGTCAATTTCGTTTTCGTGGCGCTTTTTCGGTTCATACTCCTCCCCTTTCGATTTCCCGATGTTTGAGTTGATTTGAGCGGATGATTTTTTGGGGATAGTCTCCTAACTACTCCGTGATCATCCTCTCCATGTTTGGGAATGTGGGATTTTGGTTTGAATCGATTTGGAGAAGATTTGGGTGAAGGGCGACCAAAATCGCCCTCACTGGGAGTTGGCGGACAGTCCGCCATCCCAGCCGCGGACTGTCCGCGCGTCGGGATCGAGCCAGCTCAGTGGCTGCGGGTCTCGGTCGCGTTACTGTTCCTTGACCAGCGGACAGTCCGCCGAACGAACTCGCGGACAGTCCGGGAGTCGCCCAGGAACTGTTCAGCAGCTCTGCTGTTCTTGGTGTTTGACCGGCGGACAGTCCGCCATTGGTTTTCGCGGACAGTCCAGGAACTGTCCAGGGGACTTCAGCAGCACTGCGGTTTTGCTCTTTTGGCCGGTGGACAGTCCGCGACCTGAGCCCGGATAGTCCGCCACTGGGCAGACAGTCCGCGACCGTATTGCCGGACAGTCTGGGATCCTGCTGTAGCCTCCGGTTTGGTGCGTTTGCTCTCCCGGCTTGTTCGTTTGGTTTCCGGACTTTTCGTTTGGCCCTAGAGTTGACCAAGGAACTTCTCTAGGTATCTTTGCTACTTGTTAGCACCGGTATTTGGGGATATCTCAACGTTGCCGTCTATCTACGTTTGGGACTTGGTTTTCGAGGGTCGAACTTGTGCTGGTGCTTTTGGTGCTTGGTTCGCTATCGCGTTGTGGTGCCTCGCTGTGATCCTAGGGATCATCCACCCTCTGCCAAGGGTCGTGGGCATCACGGTTTCGGTCGTAGCTTTTGGGGGTTGATTTTGGGACATTTGGCCAAAGTTTCGAGAGAAATTTTGTTGGCTCCCATTCACCCCCCTCTGGTTGCCTTGCTAGTGCATTCTCGGTCCTTCACGGACGACGGTCCAAAGGTGGCCAATTGAGCTAAGTTTTGGTGCACATGTAGAGGAAAACAAAGGGAACAACATACTAGGTTTCGCTTTCCAAGATCCCACCAAAGGCACGTCGGCCAATGTGTGTTTACATCTCTTAGCATCACTTCAGATAACAGCTCTAGAAATACAGGTAAATAAATCTAACAACATTACCTTTAACGCTAGGCTGTCACCACTAGCAGCAACACTAAAGACGTGGATTGTATTTATGATCTTGCCCTTATAAAATATGAAATAAGATTATTCGCAAGCACACAGGTAAAATACATCCGCTATAGCATTTCACCAAGGAAAATGTTTCCAAGGTATCATTATTTATAATGGAGCCATTCATATCATGAGTTATGAGAATGAAAGGAGATAAACATCTACAACTATAACACACATGTATGCTTATGATAAGAGTTTCACTAGATCTATAGCCAACACAGGAATCAATCATAAATGATAAATAAGATAAATGTAATAGAACAGAGTAAACCATAAAAGAGTTCCAACAGAGCATTCCCACCCAAGGTCGGATCGTATCTAAATCTAGAAAGAGACATATTAACTTCCTAATATGGTTCTAACTATAGGTCATAGACTACATCAATTAGTGCAATTATGTTTAGCAATCATGGTTAGAATAACTTATGTTTATACGCAGGAGACATCACGCATGGAGGATCAGATCCATAGTCTATCCCCTCCGGGTGACCAGGTCTTGCTAGTGCTATATTCACGGAGTGGACTACAAAGGACTTAACGAGGCTATAAGAATCACCCTCGCGATCTACCACTTGCTGGCCCAGAATATAGGGTGCATTCGCATGTAAACAACGTATAAGCACCACGGTTACATAATGTTGACCACTCACCCCGTGATCAACAGAATGAGCGCTATACGAACAAGAGCATAAATATAGAGATACCCGAACTATGCTAGACATATAATCAAAGTAGACGATGAACATTATTATTATGAACATGAAATAGTAACAAGTCATGACATGTATCAACTAGAATACGAACTAGAAGATGAATAAGAACTAGATGAACAATTAGAAGTAGATTAGAACACAGAGATGAACTAGAGAGATAATTAGAACTAGATTAGAACACAGAGATGAACAAGAGAGATTAGGACATGAACTACAACACAATTAGAACACAAGATAATGAAACAGAAGACAATTAGACAATTAGAAGAATAATTAGAAGAACAATGTTGATACAAGAGAGAAGACAAGGCCCATTAACTAGCTCCTCTTGACTAGATCCGGAATCCGAGCTTCCTCGACTCTTCTAATTCTATTCTAGCTACGCCCTTGGATGGTGGAGCTCCTGGTTGTCTAGGCTAGCTCTAATCTAAATGATTGATCAATGATCTAAGACTAAGATTGGATGAGATGCCGGGGGTCTAGGGTTTCTTATATAGCCCGGTGGGATCAACCGCAGCCCTCGGATCAAACCGACCTTGAACAACGGCCAAGATACAAAGTAGAGGTCGGTTAGGTCACGCCGTACGAATGAGGGGTGTCTTCCATGTGGGCCCAGGCGGGCCGGCCTCCCCCTGTTGCCGCCTGCCTCGTCCTTTGATCGAAAGTCTCCTGGTACCTTCCTTATTCTCCTAGAGTCCTAATTCGGTTGGTTTGCGCAACGAGTCATGGCGTGGATGGATTCCTTGTCGTCTTCTTCCTGTCTGGTCCCTGGGTAATTATGGTATTTTGTTGCTATTGAAATCTTGTCTGTTACACCCCTGATCTTTGTATGGATAAGGCTTCTAAAGGGTTCCAGAGTCTTCCTGGTCGTATTCATCGTGGACTCTCGCTCCGGGGCTCCAAATATGGCAAGTGGTATGTCCGTTGTCATCGTCTCAACAAGCTTGTCACAGTGGTGTGCTCTGATTCTTCACTTGAGATACTTTTTTATGATGAAATATTGAATATCTTGCAAAACAAGTGAGAACTACACAACTCGTGGAACTCGATAGAATCAAACCCCTATAGCTACACTCTTTGGATCATTGCGGGTCATTTATGAGGTTAGTTGACGGTTTAAAATAGGAGTTATCTACCGTCAACAAGTTCCCCAAGCTTAACCTTTGCTAGTCCCTTAGCAAACATTTAGATGATATATTATGATGGATCAGGAGTTGCTACTATGCTTTCACGCCTCAAAAGCACACAAGTGTTCAAACAAAAATTTTCCTCCAAATTAGAATCAATTGTTTCAACTTTCAAACTTACCTCTTCCCTTCAACTGTGGTGCTTGTAGCTTTTACGTGGGTCTTGAGCAATTTGAAAAGCAGAATGATCAAGTTAAACACTATGTCTCAAGTTCTTCGATCTACCTTTATTCTGGAGTTTAGTAAGATTTTCAAAATAAAACTCAGAGATTCCTTCATATGGTCCTTTCAAGTCTCTTATCTGTGGTATTTGTGGATTCTCTCCAAGGCAGTGGATATTGTGCCTTCTCTCACCCTATAACTAATAAGCTTTTTGTGGAGTTCATAGGTGGGAGACAACCTATACATACTTACATAGAATATATTGCAAAGTCAAAGCATGGATCCAGAGAAACTTGGCATACAATCAAATCAAGGTGTGCATGTGTGTGGATCTATATGTGGAATGGATGTGTATGGTGGAACAGTGGTGGTAAACAAGTGTGAGTGTGAAAACACAGTGATGATGATGAAAACATAATGATGGGTGATGGGTGTAGACCTTTGCTTACTTTACTCCTTGTAGATACTTCTCTCTTGTATAACTTCTGCTAGAGGCAACATGGGCTATCATCATTTTTTTAAGGTGGGTGTCGAAACACCCCTAATTCTACTTTCGAACACTTGTCCATTTTTTCTTTTCTCTTTTTCTCTTTTCTTTCTCTTTTTTAGATAACTTTGGCATAACCCATCTATCTTTTTGCAGAATAATATTTGAAGAGATAGTAATGATAAATTGGAGCATTTATGAATGGCGATGAAGGCATAAAAAGGTCATATGGATGAAGGGAATATATATATTTTTTATTTTTTTTGGTTGTTCACTCCTAGGATAGAAGTAAAACATTTTTGAGTGGATCTAAATGGACGACATGTTGTTGCGTACTCCCAGTGTAGAAGCAGCATATATGGGTGGAGTGTACGTGATCTTGATTTTAACTGTATGATGAGTCTCTAAGGGTCAACACAATTTGACAATACTCAATGCATATGCCAGTAGTAAATATAAAGAGTGGACTTCCTAGTCTATCAGACATGTATATCAGGTTGTGGTAGGAATTTTAAACACTCATCATAGAGGATCTCTGTGGATACATGGGTGTATGCCGGATCTTGAGATGATGAGTGATTGTCAACTGAGATGATACGCATGTTCTTTGGCTTGTGTTGTGCAGGTATTGAGCACAAATACGGTGATCAAAGGCAAGGTGAAGGTCAAGTAGAGACGTGCCGTGCCGATGGACCCAGAGCGGTGAAGGGCGGACGCGAGGCTTGGACTAACGGACCGGTGGCCTGAGGATCGGCCATGGTGGCTGACAGCCTGGGACAGCGACAAGTGAAGACTTGCGTGTGGATGGGGTGCACGGGCGGTGCATCCCCTCTACGGCTCGGTTTGGTGGTTGAGCCACAGAAAAACCACCGAGTGGACGGTTTCCAGGTTTGGGCCTCAAAACCAGGGTGTGGCCGGTTTCCGAGTTTGGGCCACAAAACTCGGGCTGAGGACGGTTTCCAGGTTTGGGCCTCAAAACTTGGGTGTTGGCGGGTTTCTGAGTTTGGGCCACAAAACTCAGGCGACGGACGACAGGTTTCCCGGTTTCGGCCTCAAAACCGGGGGATGGTCCAGGTTTCCCAGTTTTGGCCTCAAAACCGGGGGGGAGGTCCGTGAAAAGGACGAGCAGAGCGGTGGCGGCACGTGGCGGAAATCGGGGAGGTCGCGTTGAGGCGAAGCTACCAATCGTGCGGGCGTGGCCGTTGGATCACCACCTACCTCGAGTTGGTCAGGAATACCCTTAGGGTTAGCCTGCTCGCTCATTAGCTGTAAGGGTAGAAGGGGAATAATTGTATTAGGCTATATAAGGAGAGGCCACCCCTCCCTCCAGACTATCTCAGCCATTGCTATTTCATTCTAGGTTTTCCTACCTCCCATTCCCTGCTGTAGCTATTGAGATCCACAGAGACGGTGAACAATACCTCTATGTATTTGGATTTTATGGAAACAGGACCGGATTCCCGTTGTCTCCTCGGGGGGACGAATTTCGGCTGGCAATTCGTGGTCTTGATTCGCGTTTTGAACTTGTTCTTCGCGTTCTTCGTTTCTCCACGATTTTCCCGTCACTCGATCTCCCTCTACGCTGCGTCTTTCTCGAATCCACTTGAACCAACTAGTTATTTGATGTGAGGAGATCATTTCCACCGAAGGAATTCATCTAACTCGTCACGAACAAGTAGATCAGGTCGATTCAAGTTTCATGACGCTTTTTCGGTTCATACACCTTCCCCTTCGATTTCCCGTTGATTGAGTTGATTTGAGCGGATGATTTCTTGGGGATAGTCTTCCAACTTCCTTGTGATCCTCTTCTCCAAGTATGGGAACAAGGGATTTTGATTTGGATCAGATTTGGGGAGATTTGGGTGAAGGGCGACCGAAATCGCCCTCACTGGGTGGTCGCGGACAGTCCGCCACCCACCCCACGGACAGTCCGTGCATCGGGGGCGAGCCAGGTCAGTGGCTGTGTTCTTCGGCTGTGTTGTTTTTGTTTGAATGGTGGACAGTCCGCAGTGCTAGGTCGCGGACAGTCTAGGCCTGAGCAGAACGAGTTCAACAGCAGTGCGGTTTTGGGGACTTTGCCAGCGGACAGTCCGCCCTTCCCTCGCGTACAGTCCGGTAGTACTGCGGATAGTACGGGACCGTACACGCAGACTGTCCAGGACTTCTCAGACTTGTCTTTTTCAGTGCATTTGGTCTCCCAACTTTAAAGTTTGATTTTCAGACTTCTCATTTGGCCCTAGAGTTAACCAAGAAATCTCTCTAGGTATCTTTGCTACTTGTTAGCATAGGTATTTGGAGATTTCTCGACGTAGCCTTCTATCTACGCTCGAGGGTAGGTTTTTGGTGTTGAACTTGTGCTGGAGCTTTTGGCGTTGGGTGTGCTCTCGTTTGGTCGTGCCTCGCTGTGATCCTAGGGATCATCCACCCTCTTCCAAGGGTCATTGGCATCACGTTTTCGATTGAAGCTTTTGGGGGTTGATTTGTCGGACAAAGGCCAGAGTTTCGAGAGAAATTTTTAGGCTCCCATTCACCCCCCTCTGGTTGCTTTCTATTAGAGTTCTTGGTCCTTCAATTGGTATCAGAGCGGGTTAAGGATCTTTCACCTTAGCCGGTTCCAGATCTACAGAAGGCAACATGGATCGCGGCGTGGGCAAACCGCCGTTCTTCGATGGGACGAACTATGCGTTTTGGAAGATACGCATGTCGGCCTATCTTCAGAGTTTGGGTGCTTCCATTTGGGATATTTGCAACTCTGCTGATTACGTGGTCTTGGCTGCTCGTGCGACTCAGCATCAGATCGATGAGCACGATGCCAATAGCCGAGCCCGTAATGCTCTTTTCTCATGTTTGAGCATGACGGAGTTTGATCGTGTTTCTCACCTCGCTACGGCTCAGGAGATTTGGGCTACTCTCATGCGTTTTCATGAGGGCACCACTCAAGTCAAGACCCGTCTCTACGAGTCGCACAAGCGATACTGTGAGAACTTTCGACACATGCCTGGCGAGAGCATAGAAAGTTTACTCGCTCGCTTTCAGGTTATTGTCAACAGGATGAGGGCTAACAAGGAGTTGTTGCCTTTCGACGATCATGAGAGGGCTCTCAGGCTTTTACACACTCTCGATCGGTCGGTGTGGGACTCCATGGTTCAGGCGATCATCGAATCGCCTAACTATGAGACTCTCACGTGCGACGAGCTCTTTAGTAAGCTCAAGTCCAGTGAGATTGACGCCATGGCGAGGGCTTCTTATGAAAATCCTTCTGGCCTGTCGATGGATTTGGTTTCTGTCTCTTCTGCTAACACCTCTGGAGGCTTTGCTTTGTCATCTCTTCTTTCTGTCATAGAGGAGCAGCTGGAGTTCATGGCGGACGACGAGTTGGCCCTGCTTGCCAACCGGTTCTCGCGGTTCCACAACAACCGCACAAACCGTCGCCGCGGAGGAGGACGTGGTGGTGCTACGAGTGTGGAGGTGTTGACACTAATTAACTCTTATTATTAAAGGTCAATTAAACATTAAAATGGATAAATATATAAACTACACCTTAGTATAGGGATTAAAACTAATGAATTCCATGAGTTTTGGTGAACTGTGAATCTGCATGGATTAAACCGGGAAACAACCCTCAATTGCTTCCCCTAGAAGGAAACCGACAGGAGATAACGCATTCGTCAAGTCAGGAATCTTCCAGAAGACTCTAGAGGACACCTAAAGACACAACGAGGCGGGGCACCCCGAGCCACCTCCTGGTGGGACCGACAGGTCCCTGGGTCCCACCGGTCGGTCCCCCCAGGGCGCCGCCGGCCTCCCCCTTCTGGACTCTTCTTCCACTACCTTTGAGAATCAATCTCAGCCCTACGTGAAGTCGGTTTGATCCAACGGTCGCGGTTGATCCCTCAGGGCTATATAAACAGGCCCCCAGGCCCCACGCCAGACAGAAGGTCCCTCTTCAGAAGACTACGCTTCATTTAGAAACCCTAGAAGAGACTTCAGGAGTCAGCTTTCAAGTAGAAGACTAGATACCCCTCTAGTTAGGATTAGAACCTAGTCTTATACTAGAACTAGAAGAGAGAGAGAGAGATGAAGAGATCAAGAAGGAGCCCCGGCCTGTCAGATCAACTTCTTCATCTTGTACCTATGGATTCAAGTTCTTCGTCAACTTGCTTTAACGATTGTTTCAGTAATCAACGTCTATATTTAAGTTTGAGCTATTGTTCTTATTATTCTTAAGGTTTATGACTCTGTTTTGAGTACTTTATTTCTAGTTGCTCTAGAGTTACAGTAGTTGGATAGTGTAAGCGTGGTGCTTAGACTTGATAGCTCATAATTGCCTCCTATAACGCCGGTAGTAGTGGTTGTTCGCAAGGGTGACTCTTATAGCCTTGTTGATTCTTCTATAGTCCACTTACCCGTGTGTAGGCTCGGTAGGATTATACATTTGCATAAAAGAATCATACTCTGTTTGTGACCTTTTCTGGCAACTTCCCCACTAAGAATAATATAAACATATAACTCTTAAGTTGGATTTAGATAACCTTAGTGATCCCCTCTATGCTTTTAGCTTCTCCGTCCTTGCTAGCTACTCAGGGGTTATTCTCTTTAAGACTTAACACTATCCGTTCCATTGGGTTCGATATTAAAACTGGGTTACTCCGGTGAAGTGCTGCATCGGTAGATTTTATCTGTGCGCTTGTGGATAAAGTAGAGTGTGCGTTAATTTATACCAAGAAGCATTTCTGGCGCCGTTGCCGGGGAACGGTAGATCATTTTAAGTCTTAAGTATAACCTTGTATTATACTTTATCTTTTATCTTTTATATCTTTTATATCTTTTATTCTGTTCACAATGGATTTCTCAGAGCCAATCACTAGCTCCACATATTCCATTCCTCTGAACCAGTATACCTATCGCACTGTCGTAGACATAGAGTTGCCCAAATCTGCTAAGCCTATCCTTTCAGACAACTACGACCTACGCCCATGCTTGATAGACATGGTTAAGAATCAAACTTTTTCTGGCTTAGAAGACAAAAATCAACACATTCATTTAAATGAGTTTGAACAAACCCGTGCGTGCCTACACATTGCAGGCATGTGTGACGAAACCCTTAGATGGAAACTTTTTCCATTCTCTTTAGAGGGAAAAGCCAAAACATGGTACCTTCAAACTCCACCAAGTAAAAATGGGGATTGGAAAGAACTCTGCTCTAGCCTTTGCTTATAATACTTCCCTGTCTCCAAAATTGTTTGTCTTCGCTTAGAAATTTTGTCCTTCATCCAAGAAGATGATGAGTCTCTAATTGCAGCCTGGGAAAGATTCGATAATCTTGTCCGCTCTGGTCCAACCTTATCTATTCCAGACCCTGTTTTGCTTCAACACTTTTATAATGGTCTGAATAGAAAACCTTCTAATTACCTTAACTTAGCTTCAAACGGATCATTCCTACATACCCCAGCCTCCAAGGCAAGGGAAATTTTGCAAAACTTATCTCAAATTACTCCCACTCCCGAAGTTAAACCACAAGAATCACTTGAAGTAAATCCAGAAGCTGAGCCTATATCCATTCTTAATCATGAACAAACCTCTGCCTTAATTCCTAATGAGAGGGAAACCTCAATCTTAGGAGACACCTTTGATTTCGAGGATGAATATTTTACCGAATTTGGCAATACCTCGAAATATCACACAATTAGGAAACCACAAAATCAAAAATCATCACTTGAAAAACTTACTGATAAGGCTTTCCTAAAAGAGACTACGAAGGGGCTAGCCTCTATAATAAGTCATGAATTGTTAGAAGAATCGGAGCTTTCCACTGATATAATCCGCTTAAATTCACCTTCTACACATATTCAATGCCAAATCCATCAACAACCCTTCGAAGCTCTCTATAATCCTGTTGTGGGATCCAACATTATGTCTGAAACCTTTGCTCAAGATTTATTAAAACAAATTCCACTTACCCTAACAGCTAACTTATTAAAAAGCCCTTCAGGACATGTTATTCCTAGCCCAAGAATCATGTATGTCCTGCCTGTCACTGTTGATAACACTCCAATACACTTAAGCTTTTATATCTTTGATATTAAAGAGTTCAATCTTCTGATAGGCCGACAACTTAAACAACTCATTCATGAAGGTCAAACAGGGATCTTAAACTTCTATCTTGGGAAAAATCTTAAAGGAACCATGCCTATCACTCACTCTCTAAATGTTGAAAATGAGTCATGTCCCAAGCAAAATCCTATGGAAGAAACTAAGGAAGCATCTCTTGAAATAATAAATGAACCTAAATATGAAGAAGATGCACAATTTTTCACTGAGGAAGAGGACAACACACCAGATCCCAATCCTCTAGATTCCTTAGAAGAACCTCCTAAACCTCCCATAGATTTAAAACCCTTACCTTCTGCGCTTCGATATGCTTTCTTGAATAATGATCTTGAGTTTCCTGTGATCATAAATGACAATCTTACTCAGTAACAGACTTCTAGGTTAATCACGGTTTTAGAAAAGCATAAATCAGCTTTTGGTTATTCACTCCATGACCTAAAGGGAATCAACCCCGCTTTCTGCACCCAACGCATTCCTACTGATCCTAACATATCACCATCTAGAGAGCCACAATGCAGGCTTAACAATGAGATGAGAGAGGTAGTAAAGAAGGAGGTTTTGAAACTCTTGCACGTCGACATCATTTATCTTGTGCCACACAGTGAGTGGGTGAGCCCTGTCCAAGTTGTGCCTAAGAAGGGAGGCATGACTGTGGTAAAGAATGAGAAGAATGAATTAATTCCACAAAGAACTATTACTGGTTGGAGAATGTGTATTGATTATAGAAAATTAAACAAGGCAACTAAGAAGATCACTTCCCGCTACCTTTCATAGATGAAATGTTAGAACGGTTAGCCAATCACTCTTTCTTTTGTTTTCTTGATGGATATTCTCGATATAACCAAATCCCAATACACCCAGATGATCAAAGCAAAACCACTTTTACATGTCCATACGGAACTTATGCTTATCGCCGAATGTCTTTTGGATTATGTAATGCACCTGCTTCTTTTCAAAGATGTATGATGTCTATATTTTCTGATATGATTGAAGAAAACATGGAAGTTTTCATGGATGACTTTTCTGTTTATGGAAAAACTTTTGATGATTGTCTTGAAAATTTAGACAAGGTTTTGCAAAGATGTGAAGAAAAGCACTTAGTCCTTAATTGGGAAAATGTCACTTTATGGTTAAAGAGGGCATAGTGCTAGGTCACTTAGTGTCTGAACGTGGAATTGAGGTAGACAAAGCTAAAATTGAAGTTATTGAACGTTTGCCTCCACCGATTAATGTCAAAGGAATTTGAAGTTTTCTTGGCCATGCTGGTTTTTACCGTAGGTTTATAAAAGATTTTTCTCACATTGCTAGACCACTTACAAATCTTTTAGGCAAGGATGTTCCTTTTGAATTTGATGATGCATGCTTAGAATCTTTTAACACTCTTAAGAAAGCACTCACTTCTGCACCTATCATTCAACCTCCTGATTGGTCTCTACCTTTTGAGATCATGTGTGATGCAAGTGATTTTGCTGTGGGAGCTGTGCTAGGACAATATAAAGATAAAAACCATCATGCAGTCGCTTATGCTAGTAAAACTTTAACATGACCTCAACTTAATTATGCTACTACTGAAAAAGAACTTTTGGCTGTTGTTTTTGCTATAGACAAGTTTAGATCTTATTTAGTGGGATCAAAGGTGATTGTTTTTACTGATCATGCTGCACTAAGTACCTGCTCACTAAGAAAGATGCTAAGCCACGCTTGATAAGATGAGTTTTGTTACTCCAATAATTTGACTTAGAAATAAAAGATAAGAAAGGAGTAGAAAACTCTGTAGCTGATCACTTGTCTAGAATGCATTTTGAAAATCCTCTAGAATTGCCTATAAATGACTCACTCAGGGATGACATGCTTTTTCAAGTCTATAGATCTGACCCCTGGTATGCAGATATTGTCAATTTTATAGTTGCAGGGTACGTACCACCAGGAGCAAATAAGAAGAAGCTGATCTATGAGAGTAGGATCCACATATGGGACGATCCATATCTATTCAGAGTATGCTCTGATGGATTACTCAGAAGATGTGTGCCAGCTGAAGAAGGAATCAAGATCATTGAACGCTGTCACTCTTCACCATATGGAGGACATTATGGGGCATTCCGAACACATGCGAAGATCTAGCAAAGTGGATATTTCTGGCCTACCATGTACCAAGACACAAAAGACTTTGTCTGGAGGTGTGGACCATGTCAGAAGCACGGCAGCATCAACACCAGAGATGCCATGCCACTCACCAACAACCTTTAGATTGAGCTCTTCGATGTCTGGGGAATTGATTACATGGGACCATTCCCTAAATCAAGGAACCTTGAGTACATCCTGGTTGCTGTCGACTACGTCTCAAAATGGGTCGAAGTGGTGTCATGCTAGTCTGCTAATGCAAGAAACTCTCAGAGGATGTTCGAGGAGGTGATATTTCCAAGATTTGGAGTGCCAAGGATGGTAATTAGTGACGGGGGAACACACTTTATTGACAAAGGCTTTCATAAATATCTGATAAGTCATGGGATCCATCACAATGTTGCCACTCCTTATCACCCTCAGACAAGTGGCCAAGCAGAAACGTCGAACAAGCAAATCAAGAATATTCTGCAGAAAATGGTCAACGAGATGCGAACACAGTGGAAAGATAGACCACCCGAAGCACTGTGGGCTTATCGTACGGCCTACAAAACACCACTGGGAATGTCTCCATATCAACTCGTCTACGGGAAGACTTGTCACTTACCAGTGGAACTAGAATTTATGCGGATACATGGGTGTATGCCGAGTCTCTGTGTGATGAGTGATTGTCAATGGAGATGATGCGCATGTTCTTTGGCTTGTGTTGTGCAGGTGTCGAGCACGGAGACAGTGGTCGATGGCGGGTGAAGGTCAGGTTGCGACGGGCCGTGCCGACGGACCGGGCGCGATGAAGGATGGGCGTGCCGTGCGGCGGACGTGCCATGCCGATGTATCGGACGGTGAAGGGCGGACATGGACTTGGACTGATGGACTGGAGGCCGGAGGATCAGCTGTGGTGGCTGGCAGCCTGCGACAGCGACAAGCGGAGAAGTGCGATCATGTCGGTGGAAGGGGTGCACAGGCGGTGCATCCCCTCTACGACGTCGGTTTGTTGGTAGAGCCAGGGAAAAACCAACGGGTGGACGGTTTCCAGGTTTGGGCCTCAAAACCTGGGTGCTGGGTTTCCAGGTTGAGCCACAAAACCTGGGCGTGACGGTTTCCAGGTTGAGCCTCAAAACCTGGGCGTGGGCCGGTTTCCGAGTTTGGGCCTCAAAACTCGGGCGCTGCGGGTTTCCGAGTTTGGGCCACAAAACTCGGGCTGGAGGCTGGTTTCCCGGTTTGGGCCTCAAAACCGGGGGCTGATGGAAAAGGCTGGTTTCCCGGTTTGGGCCACAAAACCGGGGGTGCAGAGTGGTGGCGGCACGTGGCGGCGATCTGAAGGTTGCGTGGAGGCGACGCGGAAGACCGTGCGGGCGTGGCCGTCGGATCTACCTACCACCAGCGGGTGGACCAGATTAGCCTTAGGGTTTTCCTGGCCCGCTCTGTAATTAGAGTAGAGAGGGGTAGAGTAGGAAATAGGCTTAGGCTAGGTTAGTATAAGTAGTCTAGGGGAGACACCCTCCTCCCTATCTCAGTTATCTCAGTTTTAGCCATCTCATTTGCTTCCTGCACTTAGGGTTTCCTGCTCTCTCATCCCCTGCTGTAGCTAGCTGAGATCCGCAGAGAGACTCCACTCTGTGTACTGTTGATTCGAGGAAGTGAGGCCGTATCCTCACCTTGGATCCCATCTCTTGGTGTCAATTCGCGTTTTTGATTTCATGTTCATCATGTTCTTCGCGGATTGCTTTGGGCCTTGAGCTTTCCCGTCGCTTGATCTTTGTGCCCGGTTCATCTTTTGCGATTCCGTTTGAACTGAGTTGTTCTAGATCGTGAGGCACTTCTTTCCACCGAAGGAAATCATCTCTAACCTCACGGTCTAGGAGATCGATCAAGTTTTAGTTTCGGGTTTCTTTTTCTTCCTTCCCCGAATTTCTTCGATTCACCGTTTTGGAGTTAGGTTCGAGCCATGATCTTTTAGAGATAGCTCACTAACCTCCTTGTGACTCCTCAGATCGAATCCCAAGCCTAGAGCACTTGATTCGGAGGAGATCGGGTTGAATCGCCGGAGTTTCAGTGCAGTTTCGGGGTGACCGGACGCTGTTCACGACTTGACCGGACGCGTCCGGTCGTTGAAGGTTCGAGCGTGTTCTGGTTTTTGCTCTGACCGGACGCTGGAGTTTAGTGGTGACCGGACTCGCCCATAGTCCTGTTCACTACTCGAACGAGCTTGTGACCGGACGCACGGGGATTGACCGGACGCTCGCTGTCACTGCGTCCAGTCAGTTCCAGAGAGGTCCAAAACCGGTTTTTGGCTGACCGGACGCGTCCGGTGCCCTGTGACCGGACGCAGGCTGAGTCCGGTCAGTTCTGCAGCAGCGTGTTTACGTCCGTTGCTTGCTCGTTCGTCGACGGATCTGAGTTCCGTCTTTTGCGTTGGCTTTCTAGGGTTGCCTAGTGTCCCGCTGTGCTTCTAGGAAGCATCCACCCTACATCTAGGGTCGTGGACATTAGCAAGCTCTAGGGTTCGCTTTTGGGGTTGATTGTTTGGGACAGTGGCTTGACTTTCCGAAAGAAATTTTGAAGCTCCCATTCACCCCCCCTCTGGTCGCTTTCGGGTAGCTTCTCGGTCCTTCAATTGGTATCGGAGCGGGTTAAGGATCTTCCACCTTAGCCGGTTCCAGATCCACCGAAGGCGACATGGATCGCGGCGTGGGCAAACCGCCGTTTTTCGATGGGACGAACTATGCGTATTGGAAGATACGTATGTCGGCCTATTTACAGAGCTTGGGCGCTTCGATCTGGGATATTTGCAACTCCCCTGATTACGTGGTCTTGGCTGCTCGTGTGACTCAACAGCAGATCGATGAGCACGATGCCAATAGCCGAGCCCGTAATGCTCTTTTCTCTTGTTTGAGCATGGGTGAGTTTGATCGTGTTTCTCACCTCGCTACGGCTCGGGAGATCTGGGACACTCTCATGCGTTTTCATGAGGGCACCTCTCAAGTCAAAACCCGACTCTACGAGTCGTTCAAGCGAGAGTATGAGAACTTTAGACATCAACCTGGCGAGAGCATAGAAAGTTTATTCGCTCGCTTTCAGGTGATTGTCAATAGGATGAGGGCTAACAGAGAGCAGTTGCCATTTGACGATCATGAGCGTGCTTTGAAGCTTTTGCACACTCTTGACCGTTCGGTGTGGGACTCCAAGGTTCAGGCAATCATCGAATCGCCGAACTATGAGACCCTCACCTGCGACGAGCTCTTCAGTAAGCTCAAGTCCAGTGAGATTGATGCTATGGCGAGGGCTTCTTTTGAAAATCCTTCTCGCCCGTCCATGGCTTTGGTTTCCGGCTCTTCCTCTAACCCCTCAGCTGGCTTTGCGCTTTCTTCTCTCTTCTCTGTGACAGAGGACCAGCTGGAGTCTTTGGGAGATGACGAGTTGGCTTTGCTCGCCAACCGGTTCTCGCGGTTCCACAACAACCGCATGAACCGTCGTCGAGGAGGAGGACGCACGGGATGCTACGAGTGCGGCGACCCCGACCACTTCATCGCCGACTGCCCCAAGAAGAAGAACAAGCACTCGGGCAAGGGCGAACATGGGCGCAAGCACGACTCCAAGTACAAGGAGAAGCACGTCCCCCCAAGGCACAAGAAACGGGGCGGCTTCGACAAAGAGTACATCAAGAAGAAGTACTTGGAGAAGCAGCAAGCTGAGCAGCGCGCGTTCTTCGCCACGCTCAGCGACGTCGACGGCTCGGATGACGACTCCGCCAGCTCGAGCGATGACGAGTCCGAGAAGAAGAAGAGGATCGAGGACAAGCTGAACGGCCTCTGCTTCTTCGCCGACGACGACGGCTTCTGCACCATGGCGCTGGGCGATGAGGTCGACGGCGAGCCGGAGCGTACCCCTCGGAACGACGACGACGACGACACCTCCCAGGTATCTCTCACCTACGACGAGCTTTCCTCCGAGGTTGAGAAGTTGACTGCTGCCCTCCTTAGCCAAGATAAGTTGCTTAGGCGTGCCGCTAGAGAGCGCAAGGAGTTTAGGCAGAAGTGGGAGGACACGGTGAAGGAGCTTGAGTTCGCTCGGTCCACCGTGGTAGTGTCGGAGGAGGCGGAGTGCGAGTCGTGCACCGCGCACATGACTGACCTTCTCACTCTGAGAGGTAAGTATGCTGCGTTGGTTGGAGAGGTGGATGAGCTCCGTGCTAGGCCGCAGCTGTTGGGTGCATGCAAGACTTGTCCTGTCTTGCAATCTGAGTTGGCAGAAAGAAATGCCAAGCTTGAGTCTTTAGAGAAGGCCAGCTCAGATAGCACTTGTGTCTCGAGGTGTGCTTTGTGTGAGGGCCTGGAGATGGAGATTGCAAATGTGAAGCATGGCCAGATGCAAACCGAGGAAGAAAACACATACCTTCGGTCCATCTTGTCATGGGTCTCCAGTAGTGAGCCGCAGCTCGGGATGATGATCTCCCAATTCAAGCGAGCTGTTGGTGCCCCTGGTGTAGGTCTTGCTCAGAGTGTTGATCTCTCAGCTTTTGGGAAGATTGGAGAGTCTAGTGGTCTGAACCCATGTGAGAAGCCCAATTCCACCACTACTCCCAAACTTGCCAAGCTTCCACTCAAAGAGCCAGCCAAGCCTATCACCAAAGATGGTGTGGTTGAGGAACCCCCAAGAGCTCCTCCCAAGAACCCAGTTTGGGCACCCAAGCCAAACCACCTCAGAAACAAGCTTGATGCTATGCCACCCATTCGTGAGGAGTTGCCACAGAAGGGCAAAGGCAAAGTGAGCCACACCCACAGCCCTGGTCACCAACAACCCCCTTTGCGTGCGGTGAGGTACCAGTGTGATTTTTGTGGGAGAGATGGTCACTTGAGTGAGTTCTGCTTTCGGCGCAAGAGAGAGGCGCGCAGGGCTCGGGAGATGGAGAACACGGACATGTACCATCCGGCTCATGGTGGACATGTACCGAAGGCCCAGGGGAGAGCTGCTAGGTCCGGACGTCAGGGTCCCAGGCCTAGGCAGGAGATGAGAGCCCCGAGGAGGGAGACTAGGCCTAGAGGTCCAGCACCTCAGTTTGTTAGGCCTAGGCAGGAGAGAGCTCCGAGGAGAGACGCTAGAGCAGTTGAGCCCCAGGCTCCTAGGCGTAAACCTCGTAGAGAGCGTGCCCGACGGGGTCCTGCTTTTGCAGGTAATGGACCCCGTGGCGGAAGCTTAGTTGAGCGCTTTCCCCCACCGCAGTTTGAGTACCGCGGTGAGCGCTTCTTCCCTAGCGGACCACGTTTTCCTCAGCGTGGTGATCGCTTCCCTCGTAGACGTGCTAGGAATGGGTTTTACACTAACCCTTCTTTTGAGCAGCCGGCCCAACACTGGTTTTCCCCTTATTTCACTAACCCCAGTGTTGGACCGTATGCTCACCCTATGTCTTTCTATTGATGTAGGTAAGACGGTTGGAGGACATTTGGTTGGTGGATTCTGGTTGCTCGAGGCACATGACCGGAAACGCCAAGTGGTTCTCCAGCCTTAGCCCGGTCGCCGGAAAGGAGTACATAACCTTCGGCGACAATAGTAAAGGTAAGGTATTGTCTCGTGGGACAGTGCGGGTTAATGAGCACTTTGTGTTGCGCGATGTTGCTCTTGTTTCTAACCTGCATTTTAACCTTCTTTCTGTTTCGCAACTTTTTGATGATGACTATGAGATTCGTTTTAAACCGAACCTTAGTCGCATCTTAGATCCTCAGGGCGATCTTGTATGTCTGATTTCGCCCTTTGGGAAAGTCTTTCGCGCGAATTTTTCGGAGTCGTTTGGTTCTTCTCGCTGTCTTTTGGCTAGTCCTTCTTCTTCCGATCTTTGGAAGTGGCATAGGAGGCTCGGTCACTTAAGCTTCGACTTGCTTGCAAGACTTAGCTCACTTGGCCTAATCCGAGGATTGCCCAAGCTTTCGATGGAGAAGGATCTAGTCTGCCATTCTTGCAGACATGGGAAGATGGTTGCCGCTCCCCACCATCCAGTGACTAAGGTCATGACCGCGCACCCCGGAGAGCTTTTACATATGGACCTTGTTGGTCCGGCTCGGGTGAGCTCGGTTGGTGGCAAGTGGTATGTTTTGGTTGTTGTTGACGACTTTTCGAGATATTCGTGGGTCTTCTTTTTAGCTGAGAAGACCGAGACTTTCTCATTTGCTTGCAATCTGATTTTGCGTCTTCAGAACGAGTTCCCTTTGAACTCGATGCGAGCTATTCGGAGTGATAATGGTTCCGAGTTTAAAAATTCGGATTTTGAGAAGTTTTGTAACCGCCTTGGTTTGGAGCATCAGTTTTCTTCCCCCTATACACCACCCCAAAATGGTGTTGTAGAGAGGAAGAATCGAACCCTTGTTGAGATGGCCAGGACAATGCTTGATGAGCATAGGACTCCTAGGCGCTTTTGGGCCGAAGCCATGAACACTGCATGCTACATTTCGAATCGCATTTTTCTGAGAGCGTTTTTGAAAAAGACTTCTTATGAGTTGTGTTTTGGTCGCCAGCCCAAGGTGAGTTATTTTAGAGTCTTTGGTTGCCACTGTTTTATATTGAAAAAAGGCAACCTGGACAAGTTTGAGTCTCGTTCTTCTGACGGTGTGTTTTTGGGTTATGGCACTCACACTCGAGCTTATCGTGTACTTAATCTTGACACTAACCGAGTCATGGAGACATCAGATGTCACCTTCGACGAGACTCTTGTTTGTCCCACTTCTCGTTTTGAGCGTGCAGGTGATCATGAGGTTGGAGAACCTCTTTTCGATGACGAGGACGAGGGTGCTGAAGGTATAGATGATCCAGCACCCCCTCCACCTGCCGTGCCGCAAGGAGCGGCCTCGACGACGACTCACGGCCCCGACACTTCTTCTTCCTGGGGGCCGTGGGATCCTCCACCTCGCGCGGTACCTTTTGTACCCGGGGTGGAACCAGCTGCTGTTGAGGGGGAGGTCACTTCTTCTCGGGAGGCGCCACGACATATCCAGCGCCAGCACCCGCCTCAGCAGATGATCGGCGACATCGACGAGCGAGTTACTCGCTCCAGGTCACAGCACATCTCGCACTTTGCTCATTCTGCTTTTGTTGCGTCCTTTGAGCCCCGAGATGTTGGACACGCATTGACGGATCCGGACTGGGTAAATGCCATGCATGAGGAGCTAGAGAACTTTGAGCGAAATCGGGTTTGGGTTCTAGTGCCTCCACCTCCTGACTGTAAACCTATTGGGACAAAATGGGTATTTAAAAACAAGCAAGGAGAGGAGGGCCACATTGTGAGAAACAAGGCCCGGCTTGTAGCGAAGGGTTATAGTCAGAAGGAGGGGATAGATTATGAGGAGACCTTCGCTCCTGTAGCTCGTTTGGAGGCTATTAGGATACTCTTGGCTTATGCTGCATCCATGGGTTTCAAACTTTTTCAAATGGATGTCAAGAGTGCCTTCTTAAACGGCTACATTGAGGAGGAGGTCTATGTCCAGCAACCCCCCGGTTTTGAAAATCCCAAGTTTCCAAACCATGTCTTTAAACTCCACAAAGCTTTGTATGGTTTGAAACAAGCCCCTAGAGCCTGGTATGAGAGATTAAAAACCTTTTTGCTAGCTAAGGGTTTTAAAATGGGATGTGTAGATAAGACGCTCTTTCTCCTCCGGCAAGGCAAAGATACTCTCTTGGTCCAAATTTACGTGGATGATATCATTTTCGGTGGTTCTTCTCACGCTTTGGTTGCCAAGTTTGCAGATACTATGAGCAGGGAGTTCGAGATGAGCATGATGGGCGAGCTGACTTTCTTTCTCGGGTTGCAAATTAAGCAATCCCGAGAGGGGACGTTTGTGCACCAGGGCAAGTACACGAGGGACTTGCTGAAGCGGTTCGACATGGGCGAGGCCAAGCCTCTTCCGACGCCCATGTCGACGACGACTGCCCTGGATGCCGACACGGATGGAGAAGCAGTGGACCAGAAGGAGTACCGCAGCATGATTGGATCGCTGCTCTACCTGACGGCGACACGGCCGGACATTCAGTTCGCCGTGTGCTTGTGCGCGCGCTTTCAGGCTTCGCCACGCACTTCTCACCGTCAGGCGGTGAAGCGTATCTTCAGGTACCTTCGTTTCACGCCTGAGCTCGGGATTTGGTATTCTGCTTCCTCCACTCTCTCGCTTTGCGGTTATTCCGATGCCGATTTTGCTGGTTGTCGCATTGAGCGCAAGTCCACTTCTGGGACTTGCCAATTTATTGGATCTTCTCTTGTATCATGGTCTTCTCGCAAGCAGTCTAGTGTCGCCCAGTCTACCACAGAGGCTGAATATGTTGCTGCGGCTAGCTGCTGTTCCCAGTTACTCTGGATGATGGCCACTTTGCGTGATTTTGGTTTGAGCTTTACTCGAGTGCCTTTGCTTTGTGACAGCACGAGTGCCATTAGCGTCGCTAAGAACCCCGTGCTTCACTCGAAAACCAAACACATTGATGTGCGCTTTCATTTCTTGCGAGACCACCAGGAGAAGGGTGATATCGACCTTCGCCATGTCGATACTCATCACCAATTGGCTGATATTTTCACCAAGCCTTTAGACGAATCAACCTTTAATAGGTTGAGGGGTGAGCTTGGTGTGTGTTTCCCCTTTTAGATGGGGGAAGCATTTTGAGATGTACAGACTGACTCTTTTATTTTGAGGCTCTTTTCTTTTGAGTTTCTTGAGTCTTTCCAATTGGTATCTTCCTTCTTTCAGTTTTGTGTCGGGCATACGCATTTACATTCTGAAGCTTCATGTCTATATTCACTAGAATGTAATTATACTCTTGATAGTATTGCTCCGATACTTATGATGATGCTTGTAGCTTATGCTCTTTCTGATCACTGTTACATGTTATGAGCGAGCTATTTTTGGAATGGTGAATTATGCCTAATGTAAATGTTCACCATTGAGATATGCAACTAGCATGTGTAGGGTGTGTTGAGTCCATTCCTGCTTTTCATATATGCTAGGTTGCTATGTCTCTAGTTCTGAGTCTTTCACTTGCTTGGTTGTTCATAACTTGCTTAAAATCTGAACCAAGTATTGTTGAATTGAAAAGATCGAGATGGGATTGCTTGTCAACACCTCATGGTATTGAGACTGTTTCTCATTGCACTTTGAGTTAAACTTGAGCCATGTAGTGTATGACCGAAACCGTTGCTTTAAGCTTCTGACTGCTTCGGCATAGGCTTCGCACGGTTGAAAAGTTAGGCAATGACAAGCTATCAACCTCTCGCAATCACATGCCAAAAATGAACTTGTGAATTCTTTTACCGCTGCAACTCCGATATGAATTTGAAATCACAAGTATATGCTTCATTCCTATGCATGATGATTGAACTTTGCTAGGGGTAGTTCACCTTGTATATATGTTTAGCACTTGTTTGGATTCCTTCTATACATGTCTAGTGCTATTTTGATGGTGACTATCCTTTTGGCTTAAAACTGCTCACATGCTCATATGCTTCATATTTCGGATAAGTGATCAGTCTGAGCCTTTGCTATTTGAGTGCTTAATTGAGATGTTGGAGCTATACTGATTAGAGCATCTTTGCACTCTTTTGACTATATACTTGAAGCTCCTAACTTGCATTTTGACTTCATATGCATTTTGGAAGGAGATCTTGTGTTCAGGGGGAGTTTATGTGAAGGGAGTTGCTTCTCCGATACCTTTTGGCCTTGATAAGTGCATTTTCAACTAGGGGGAGAAATTTATGCAAATCATATGCTCCTGTGTTGATCAACTAAGGGGAGAATCATTTGTCCTAGTTGCTTGCATTTGTCGAGGGGGAGTTTGCTAGTTGTGTTGAGCCGTTGCCTCTGTCTTGAGGGACTAGCAAACGTTCCTAGCTTTTCATGAGCTTTCATAAGCTTTTTCTTTTGGCTTTCAATTGGTATCGTCTGGTGTGCTTTCCCATTTGGTTTGGGTTGATTTCCAATTGGTTCGGAGTGATTTTCTTGCTAGTTGTGTTGAGCCTCTGTGCCTCTATCTTGAGGGACTAGCATTTTGCTTCTGTTATCCTCTTCTGTTATCCTCCGATCTTCAATTGGTATCTGCTAGCGGTGTTGAGCCTGTTCTACCTCTTCTTGAGGGCTAGCTTTGCTTTGCTTGGTTGCGTAGAGCCGTTGCCCATGTCTTTGGGGACCAAGTTTTCGCTTCATCCACTTGACCTTCTTTGGCTTTTGCTAGGCCTTTGGGTCATTTGGTTGGGTTTTCTCTTCTCACTCCTTCCTACCTCCTTCTTCTCATTCATGATTTGTTGTGGAGTTGACAATGCACTCATCAAGGGGGAGATTGCGGATACATGGGTGTATGCCGAGTCTCTGTGTGATGAGTGATTGTCAACGGAGATGATGCGCATGTTCTTTGGCTTGTGTTGTGCAGGTGTCGAGCACGGAGACAGTGGTCGATGGCGAGTGAAGGTCAGGTTGCGACGGGCCGTGCCGACGGACCGGGCGCGATGAAGGATGGGCGTGCCGTGTGGCGGACGTGCCATGCCGATGTATCGGACGGTGAAGGGCGGACGTGGACTTGGACTGATGGACTGGAGGCCGGAGGATCAGCTGTGGTGGCTGGCAGCCTGCGACAGCGACAAGCGGAGAAGTGCGATCATGTCGGTGGAAGGGGTGCACAGGCGGTGCATCCCCTCTACGACGTCGGTTTGTTGGTAGAGCCAGGGAAAAACCAACGGGTGGACGGTTTCCAGGTTTGGGCCTCAAAACCTGGGTGCTGGGTTTCCAGGTTGAGCCACAAAACCTGGGCGTGACGGTTTCCAGGTTGAGCCTCAAAACCTGGGCGTGGGCCGGTTTCCGAGTTTGGGCCTCAAAACTCGGGCGCTGCGGGTTTCCGAGTTTGGGCCACAAAACTCGGGCTGGAGGCTGGTTTCCCCGGTTTGGGCCTCAAAACCGGGGGCTGATGGAAAAGGCTGGTTTCCCGGTTTGGGCCACAAAACCGGGGGTGCAGAGTGGTGGCGGCACGTGGCGGCGATCTGAAGGTTGCGTGGAGGCGACGCGGAAGACCGTGCGGGCGTGGCCGTCGGATCTACCTACCACCAGCGGGTGGACCAGATTAGCCTTAGGGTTTTCCTGGCCCGCTCTGTAATTAGAGTAGAGAGGGGTAGAGTAGGAAATAGGCTTAGGCTAGGTTAGTATAAGTAGTCTAGGGGAGACACCCTCCTCCCTATCTCAGTTATCTCAGTTTTAGCCATCTCATTTGCTTCCTGCACTTAGGGTTTCCTGCTCTCTCATCCCCTGCTGTAGCTAGCTGAGATCCGCAGAGAGACTCCACTCTGTGTACTGTTGATTCGAGGAAGTGAGGCCGTATCCTCACCTTGGATCCCATCTCTTGGTGTCAATTCGCGTTTTTGATTTCATGTTCATCATGTTCTTCGCGGATTGCTTTGGGCCTTGAGCTTTCCCGTCGCTTGATCTTTGTGCCCGGTTCATCTTTTGCGATTCCGTTTGAACTGAGTTGTTCTAGATCGTGAGGCACTTCTTTCCACCGAAGGAAATCATCTCTAACCTCACGGTCTAGGAGATCGATCAAGTTTTAGTTTCGGGTTTCTTTTTCTTCCTTCCCCGAATTTCTTCGATTCACCGTTTTGGAGTTAGGTTCGAGCCATGATCTTTTAGAGATAGCTCACTAACCTCCTTGTGACTCCTCAGATCGAATCCCAAGCCTAGAGCACTTGATTCGGAGGAGATCGGGTTGAATCGCCGGAGTTTCAGTGCAGTTTCGGGGTGACCGGACGCTGTTCACGACTTGACCGGACGCGTCCGGTCGTTGAAGGTTCGAGCGTGTTCTGGTTTTTGCTCTGACCGGACGCTGGAGTTTAGTGGTGACCGGACTCGCCCATAGTCCTGTTCACTACTCGAACGAGCTTGTGACCGGACGCACGGGGATTGACCGGACGCTCGCTGTCACTGCGTCCGGTCAGTTCCAGAGAGGTCCAAAACCGGTTTTTGGCTGACCGGACGCGTCCGGTGCCCTGTGACCGGACGCAGGCTGAGTCCGGTCAGTTCTGCAGCAGCGTGTTTACGTCCGTTGCTTGCTCGTTCGTCGACGGATCTGAGTTCCGTCTTTTGCGTTGGCTTTCTAGGGTTGCCTAGTGTCCCGCTGTGCTTCTAGGAAGCATCCACCCTACATCTAGGGTCGTGGACATTAGCAAGCTCTAGGGTTCGCTTTTGGGGTTGATTGTTTGGGACAGTGGCTTGACTTTCCGAAAGAAATTTTGAAGCTCCCATTCACCCCCCCTCTGGTCGCTTTCGGGTAGCTTCTCGGTCCTTCAATTTAAAGCTCATTGGGCAATCAAAAGGTGGAACATGGACTTAGAAGCTGCAGGAGTCAGGAGGAAAATGCAACTATCTGAACTAGATGAATAGCGCGAAAAGGCATATCATAATGCAAGAATTTACAAAGAGAGAACAAAGAGGTGGCATGACAAGAGAATCAAGAAGAAGAGCTTCACTTCGGGAGACAAGGTATTACTCTTTAATTCCAGGGTAAAGTTGTTCGAGCATGGAAAACTACGAAGCAAATGGGAAGGACCTTTCATGGTGGTAGCCACTTCATCACATGGAGCTATTACACTCCAAAATGACGAAGGTACGCTCTTTAAGGTAAATGGGCAACGTCTTAAGATTTTTCTAGAACCTGAAAAGAGTCCTGAAGAGTTGGATGTCATCCAATTCTTTATTATCCCATAGATTTACACTGTCATCATTTTCTGATAAAGTTCGCACATCGGGGATATATTTTCTAGGATTAGGATCAAGTTTAAAGACACCACGAGCGAAGGACCCACGAGAAGCCATAGGGTGGTGGGACCGACCGGACTCCTAGGGAGATCGACCGGTCTGCCCTGGAGCCCCCTCGCCGTCTGCCTTCTTTTGTTACGTGTCCAGACTTTCACTCGTATCCATTCTGGTACCCTGATCCGCAGAATCGATAACTGTCATAACGAACCTATCATGCCTATCATTCAGCCTCCTCTCCAAGCCACCTCAGCTATAAAACCAGCCCCAGGCCTGCCTCTAGATTCATTGCAGCCTCCTCGTAGAATACCAGTAGCAGTAGAGCTCTCCTCCCACCAACGCTAATGGCCTCCTATCTAAGGATCGACCTCAACGAGCCCGCTGACGACTCAATGGCTCTTGTCGTCGCCCCATCGAAGGAGCTTGCCGTAACGCCGTCAAAGGAGATCGCCCCCGTTGACTCGCTGACACCCATTGACATGATCCCACCCTAAGAGGCCTCGCCGCATCGTCAACAAGCTCTTTACGCTCAAGCGGTGCCGGCAAGAGGACTCCCGACATTCTCCGTCCCCAAGTCGCTCCCGCTTATTCCTCCTAGGCCCAATGAGACACTCATCGGGCTGAAGACGAACAAGTTTGGGGATCCCACGGTCATAAAATACACATCTACATCTCCGCGTCTGCGCATTGATGGAGTTCGTGGTCACCCTGAGCAGATCAAGGTCACTCCGCCAGTAAAGAGGGCACCCACCACTCCTAATCTCGTGGCTAAACGCAAGATGAAGGACCGAAAGTGCTACCAGAAAGCGACCAGAGGGGGGGGGGGGGTGAATGGAAGCATCAAATTTCTTTCCAGAAACTTGTTGCCACTATCCTAAGAATCAACCCCAAGAGCAAACCTAGACCTTGCAAGTGTCCATGACCCTAGATGTAGGGTGGATGCTTCCAAGAAGCACAGCGGGACACTACACAACTCTAGAAACCCAACGCAAAAGCCAGAACTCAAAACCGACAACGAACGAACAAACCGCGGATGAAATAGCGCAGACACAGCAGCATCGGAAGCTGGCTAGCATCCGATGTGAGAGCACCGGAAGCTTCCGATGCGAAATGAACAGAACTGAACCCTTACTGGACTGGCATCGGAAGCTGCTACAGTGAAGCCCTAGCTTCCGATGCTAGACCTTCAGAGCGTCCGATGGCAACGGATGCACCGATGGTCAGCGTTCGATGCTTCTTGGAAAGTACTATCAGACGACACGTGGCATCGGATGCTTCCGATGTGAAGAACACAGCATCCGATGGTCACGACGTCAGCGTCCGATGCCCTCGACGCAGCACTGTTCTTCCATGGATTCAACCCGATCTCCTCTGAATCAAAAGCTGTAAAGCTTAGACTTGGTATGAGAAGTTCCAAGGGAGTTAGTGAGCTATCCCAAAGAGATCATGGCTCGAGCCTAACTACAAATCGATGAATTGGAAGAATTCGGGACAAAGGGAGCAAAACCGATCCAAAACGAAAATCAACCGATCTACTAGCTCGTGGGGTTAGAGATAAATTCCTTCGGTGGAAAGAAGTGCCTCAGGATCTAGAACAACTTGATTCAAACGGATTTGCAAAAGACGCACCAAGTAGAGAGATCGATCAACGGGAAAAATGTGGAGAAAAGTAACCCGCGAAGAACAACATCAAATGCGAATCACAACCACGAATTTGCAACCATGTGGCTACCACACGCTACAACAGTGAGATTACGGTCTCACTTCCTCAAAATCTCACGGACACAGAGGTATGATTGTCTTCTCTGTGGATCTCAGTTCGCTACAACAGAGGATGGGGAGAGCAGGAAAACCTAGAAGGCAAAATAGCAAATGACTGAGATAGGATGGGAGGTGGGTGTCTCCCTCTACTTATCCTAATTCTAATTCCCACTCTACCCCTAGTTTTTTACAGAGCGAACCAGCCAAACCCTAAGGCTATCTTGGACCAACTTGAAGATGAAGGTGGTCCGACAGCCATGCCCACACAACTGGTAGCGTTGCCTCGACGCAACCTCACCGATTGCCGCCACGTGCCGCCTCCGTTCTGACCGTCCTTTTCCCGGACTTCGCCCCCGGTTTTGTGGCCCAAACCGGGAAACCAGCCTTCACGACCAACCCCTGGTTTTGAGGCCCAAACCGGGAAACCGGCCGTCCATCGCCTGAGTTTTGTGGCCCAAACTCAGAAACCCGCAGCGCCCAGGTTTTGTGGCCCAAACCTGGAAACCGTCCTCAGCCCGAGTTTTGTGGCCCAAACTCGGAAACCGACCGCACCCAAGTTTTGAGGCCCAAACCTGGAAACCGTCCACTCGGTGGTTTTTCTATGGCTCAACCACCAAACCGAGCCGTAGACGGGATGCACCGCCCGTGCACCCCGTCCACCGACACATGTCCCCAGGTCCTCAACCCGAGCAACACTGTGCCCGCAAGTATTCGCTCGTCACTGTCCTAGGCTGTCAGCCACCACAGCTGATCCTCGGGCCACCGGTCCCTCAGTCCAAGCCTTACGTCCGCCCTTCGCCACTCTCGGTCCATCGGCACGGCACGTCTCTACTTGACCTTCACCTTGCCTTCGATCACTGTATCTGTGCTCGACACCTGCACAACACAAGCCAAAGAACATGCGCATTATCCCAGTTGACAATCACTCATCACTCGAGACTCGGCATACACCCATGTATCCGCAATCTCCCCCTTAATGAGTGCATTGTCAAGTACCAACACAAATCATAATGGAATAGAGGAAGGAAGGTAGAAGGAGAGAGAACTCGACCAAATGACCCAAAAGCATAGCAAAGCCAAAGAAGGTCAAGTGGAAAGAGCAAGACAACTTGGTCCCGAAAGACATGGGCAACGGCTCGACGCAACCAAGCAAAGCAAAGCTAGCCCTCAAGAAGAGGTAGAACAGGCTCAACACCACTAGCGTTAAAAGCTTGAAACCAATAGAAATACCAATTGAGGTTCAAGCATAATAGAGCTAGCCCTCAAGAAGAGGCAGAACGGGCTCAACACCGCTAGCGAGAAAGCTCGATACCGACTGAAGAGCATAACAGCAAAGGCGCTAGTCCCTTAAGAAAGAGGCAAAAGCTCAACACAACTAGCTGCCAAAAAAATGCTTCGTACCAATTTAAACCAATTAGAGGCTTCAGAAAAGCTCTGAATCAATCGGGAAATTCAAAATCCAAAAAATCCGAGCCAACTCAAACTCCCCCTCCAATAGTGCACACAACCGAGAAAATCTCCCTCTTAGTTGATCTTATGATTTGAGAGAATTTCTCCTTTTTATGATTTGGCAAATTTCTCCCGCTTAGTTGAAAATGCACTATCAAGTATCTCCCCTCCAAATGCATATGAGTTAAAAATGCAAGTTAGCAGCTTCAGGAATATAGTCTAGAGAACGAAAAGATGCTCTAAACAGTATAACTCCAATGACTCAACAAGAACCATATATGCCAGCAAAAGCTCAAACTGATCACCAAATACGAAATATGGACATATAAGCAAAGTGAGTAGTTTTAGCCATTCAGAAAAGGATGTTCACCCTAAAAGTAGCACTGAACATGTATAGACAGGGAATCAAACAAGTGCTAAACTTATATACAAGGTGAACTACCCCTAGTAAAGTTCAATCATCATGCTACAGAATGAAACATGGACTTGTGTTTTCAAATTTTATCGGAGTTGCAGCGGTTAAATTACACAAGTTCAAATTTCAGCATGTGATTGCGAGAGGTTGAAAGCTTGTCATTGCCTAACTTTTGAACTGTGCGAAGCCTATGCAGAAGCAATCAGAAGCTTAAAGCAACAGTTTCAGTCATACACTACACAGCTCAAGTTTAACTCAACGTGCAATGAGAAACAGTCTCGATACTGTGATGTGCTCACAAGCAGTCCTATCTCGATCTTTCTAATTCACTTAACTTGGTTTAATTTTAGAACAGGATATGAACATACCAAGCAAGTGAATGACTCAGAACTAGAGACATAGCAACCTAGCATATATGAAAAGCACAAGTGATTTCAACATATTATGCACATGCTAGTTGCATATCTCAATGGTGAACATGTTCAAGTCTTAAGTTCATTAAGCAGGTTCATAATTTATAAAATAGCTCAGCTCACAACATGTATCAGTGATCAGAAAGAGCATAAGCTACAAACATCATCATAAAGCATCGGAGCATACACTATACATAGCATAGTCACATTCAAAGTATTATATACATGAAGCTCTAAATGTAAATATGCAAGATGAAATGCAAAGATGCATGAAGAAACCAAATGAAAGGAAAAGAGTCAGTCTATAATACACGAACCAAAATGTTTCCCCCATCTAAAAGGGGAAACACACACCAAGCTCACCTCTCAACCTAGCAAAAGTTGATTGGTCTAAAGGCTTGGTGAAAATATCAGCCAACTGATGATGAGTATCGACATGGCGAAGGTTGATATCACCCTTCTCATAATGGTCTCGCAGAAAATGAAAGCGCACATCAATGTGTTTGGTCTTAGAGTGCAGCACGGGGTTCTTAGCAACGCTAATAGCACTCGTGCTATCACAAAGCAAGGGAACGTGAGAAAAGCTCAGACCAAAATCACGCAAAGTGGCCATCATCCAAAGCAACTGGGAACAGCAGCTAGCCGCAGCAACATACTCAGCCTCTGTGGTAGACTGGGCGATGCTAGACTGCTTGCGAGAAGACCAAGATACAAGAGAAGAACTAATAAACTGACAAGTCCCAGAAGTGGACTTGCGATCAATACGGCAACCAGCAAAATCGGCATCAGAGTAACCGCAAAGGGAGAGGGTGGAGGAAGCAGAATACCAAATCCCAAACTCTGGAGTGAAGCATAAGTACCTCAAAAGGCGCTTGACCGCCTGACGGTGAGATGTGCGCGGCTACAACTGAAATCGCGCGCAAAGTCTCACCGCGAACTGGATGTCCGGGCGTGTCACCGTCACGTACAGCAGCGACCCGATCATACTCCTTCTGCTCCACGGCTTCTCCATCCACATCCGCATCCAGGGCCTTCGTGGTCGTCATCGGTGTTGGAAAAGGCTTGGCATCACCCATATCGAACTTCTTCAGGATGTCCTTGGTGTACTTGCCCTGGTGCACGAACGTCCCCTCTCGGGATTGCTTGATTTGCAACCCGAGGAAAAATGTCAACTCGCCCATCATGCTCATCTCAAACTCTCTGCTCATAGTATCTGCAAACTTGGCAACCAAAGCGTGAGAAGAACCACCGAAAATGATATCATCCACGTAAATCTGGACCAAGAGAGTGTGATTGCCTTGCTCGAGGAGAAAGAGCGTTTTATCCACACATCCCATTTTAAAACCCTTAGCAAGCAAAAAGGTTTAAACCTATCATACCAGGCTCTAGGGGCTTGTTTCAAACCATACAAAGCTTTGTGAAGTTTAAAAACATGGTTTGGAAACTTGGGATTTTCGAAACCGGGGGGTTGCCTCACATATACCTCCTCTTCTATGTAGCCGTTTAAGAAGGCACTCTTGACATCCATTTGAAAAAGTTTAAACCCTTTGGATGCAGCAAAAGCCCAGAGTATCCTAATTGCCTCCAAACGAGCTACAGGAGCAAACGTCTCCTCATAGTCTATCCCCTCCTTCTGACTATACCCCTGGGCTACTAGTCTGGCCATGTTTCTCACAACATGGCCATCCTCTCCTTGTTTGTTTTTGAAAACCCATTTTAAACCAATAGGGTGACACTCAGGAGGAGGGGGAACCAAAACCCAAACCCGATTTCTTTCAAAATTTTCTATCTCCTCATGCATGGCATTGACCCAATCCGGATCAGATAAAGCGTGCCCAACATCTCGGGGTTCAAAATCAGCAACAAATGCAGAATGAGCAAAGTGAGAGATTTGTTGTGACCTTGACCAAGTGACACGTTCGCCGATGCTACCAATCATCTGTTGAGGTGGGTGTTGGCGCTGGATGTGTCGTGGCGCCTCCGGAGCTGAAGTGATCTCCCCCTCAACAGCAGCTGGTGCCTCCTCGGGTACAAAAGGTACCGCTCGAGGTCGCGGATCCCACGACCCCCAATTAGTCAAAAAGAAGGATCAGGGCCGTGAGTGGTAGTAGAGGCCACTCTTTGCAGCACAGCAGGTGGAGGTGGTGCTGGGTCATCCATCCCTTCAGCACCCTCGTCGTCATCATCAAAAAGAGGCTCGCCAACCTCATGATCACCTGCACGCTCAAAATGAGAAGAAAGACAAACCATGGTCTCGTCGAAGGTGACATCGGATGTCTCCATGACTCGGTTATTATCAAGGTTAAGTACACGATATGCACGAGTATGAGTGCCATAACCCAAAAATACACCATCAGAAGAACGAGACTCAAACTTGTCCAAGTTGCCCTTTTTGAGTATAAAACAATGGCAACTGAAAACTCTAAAATAACTCACTTTGGGCTGTCTTCCAAAACACAACTCATAAGAGGTCTTTTTCAAGAAAGCTCGGAGAAAAATGCGATTTGAAATGTAGCATGAGGTGCTCATAGCTTCGGCCCAATATCGCCTAGGAGTCCTATGCTCATCGAGCATCATCCTGGCCATCTCTACAAGGGTCCGATTCTTCCTTTCTACAACACCATTCTGTGGCGGTGTGTAGGGGGAAGAAAAACTGATGCTCTAAACCCAAAGAGTTACACAACTTCTCAAAATCCGAATTCTTAAATTCGGAACCATTATCACTCCTAATAGCTCGCATCGAGTTCAAAGGGAACTCGTTCTGAAGACGCAAAATCAGATTGCGAGCAAAGGAGAAAGTCTCAGTCTTCTCAGTCAAAAAGAAGACCCATGAATATCTCAAAAAGTCATCAACAACAACAAGCACATACCACTTCCCCCCAACCGAGCTCACCCAAGCCGGACCAACAAGGTCCATGTGTAAAAGCTCTCTAGGGCGCTTGGTCATGACTTGAGTCACTGGATGGTGGGGAGCGGCAACCATCTTCCCATGTCTACAAGAATGGCAAATAAGATCCTTCTCCATAGATAACTTGGGCAATCCTCGGATTAAGCCAAGTGAACTAAGCCTTGCAAGCAAGTCGAAGCTCAAAAGACCAAGTCTCCTATGCCACTTCCAAAGATCAGAGGAGGAAGGTCCAGCCACAAGACAACGAGAAGTGCCAAAAGACTCCGAGAAATTCGCACGAAAGACTTTCCCAAAGGGCGAAATCATACAAACAAGATTGCCCTTAGGATCCAAAATACGACTGAGATTCGGTTTAAAACGAATCTCATAGTCATCATCGAAAAGTTGCGAAACAGACAGAAGGTTAAAATGCAAGTTAGAAACAAGAGCAACATCGCGCAACACAAAGTGCTCATTAACTCGCACCGACCCACAAGACAACACCTTAGCATTGCTATTGTCGCCGAAGGCCATAAACTCCTTTTCGGCAACAAGACTAAGACTGGAGAACCACTTGGCATTTCTGGTCATGTGTCTTGAACAACTGGAATCCACCAACCAAACGTTCTCCAATCGTTTTACCTATATCAGTAAAAAGACATAGGGTGAGCATACGGTCCAACACTGGGGTTAGTGAAGTAGGGAGAATACCAGTGTTGGGCCGGCTGCTCAAAAGAACGGTTAGTAGAAAAACCATTCCTAGCACGCCTACGGGAAGAGCGATCACCACGTAGAGGAAATCGTGGTCCGCTAAGGGAAGAGCGTCCATCACGATACTCAAAATGCGGTGGTGGAAAACGCTCAGCTACAAAGCCACCGTCACGGGGTCCATAGCTCACAACAGCAGGCTCCCGCCGGGCACGACCTCCTCGCGGCCTAGGCCTATGAACTTGAGGCTTTGGGCCTCTAGGCCTAGTAGCACGCCTCTGAACATTCGACACATGTACATCATGGAAAGGATGGTACATGTCCGTGTTGTTCATCTCCTTTGCACGACGCGCCTCTCTCTTACGCCAAAAGCAAAACTCACTCAAGTGTCCATCTCTCCCACAGTGCTCAGAATGGTACCTCACCGCTCTCATAGGGGGTTGTTGGTACTCACGGTAGTGGGTGTGGATCACTTTGCCCTTCTGTGGCATAAGCTCCTCTTGGATAGGTGGCATGGTGTCGAGCTTGTTTTTTAGGTGGTTGGGCTTGGGATGCCATGTCTGTTTCTTGGGTGGAGCTCTCGGAGGTTCAACAACCATTCCATCCTTGGTATTAGGTTTGAGAGGCTCTTTGGGTGGAATCTTAGTAAGCTTGGGAGTAGTGGTAGAGTTTGGGTTCTCACATGGGTTAAGACCACTCGACTCTCCAATCTTACCAAAAGATGAAACATCAACACCCGGAGCAAAACCTACACCTGGACCTCCAGCAGCACACTTGAACTGGGAGACCATCATCCCAAGCTGCGGCTCACCACAAGACACCCATGACAAGATAGTCCGAAGGTATGTGTTTTCCTCCTCGTTTTGCATCTTGTCATGCTTCACGTTTGCTATCTCCATCTCCAAGCCCTCACACAGAACACACCTAGCCACACATGTGCTACTCGAACTGGCCTCTTCAAGAGACACAATCTTGGCATTCTTCTCTGCCAACTCGGATTGCAAGCCTACACAAGACTTGCACGCACCAAGCACCGAAGATCTAGCTCTAAGCTCATCCACCTCTCCTACCAACACAGCATACTTACCTCTCAATGTGAGAAGGTCAGTCATGTGTGTGGTGCACATCTCACACTCCTCCTCCTCGGTGACAACAACGGTGGACTTGACAAAGTCAAGTTCCTTTACCGTATTGTAACACCTCTGGTGTTTAATTGTAATTAACCTGACATGTCATCATCATTAGTCATTAATCATCCTTGCCTTGCATTTATGTTTGCTTAGTACTTGTGTAGCAATCTCTTTTCAAAAACCCTAAAAGCCCAAATCTTCCTATAAGGGCAAAAATGGTAATTTCACCTCTGTGCCCAGCTTTGTGTAATTCTTGTTCAGTTGGATGTCTTGAAGTTTTGTTGTGTTGGCCAAAGTTCAAAAATCAAAATCAGATTTCAAATCCCTTTGCAAAACCCTGATTTCCAAACCCTGGATTTTATCCCTCTTTTTGTAATTCAAAAATTATTCAAAATTTGAGGTTGGCCCAAAAAGCAAAGTTGTAGATCTGGCCAAGAGAAACAACTTTGGTATTTACAAATTTTCAAGTTTCTGTACAAAGTTTGAAGTAAATCCAAATTCATTCAAATTCCAGTTTTTGTCCCCTTTTCAGTTTTCAAAATTTATTTAAAACTATTGGGTTTCAGAAAAAGGGTATATTAGCAAAGTTGTAGGTTTTGATAAAAGGAACAACTTTCATATTTGCAGATTTCCAACTTTCAATGTAAAATCAAAAGTAATTTTGAAAATTTTCAAATCCTAAAAGTGTCCCCTTTTCTGATTTCGTTTTTAACTCAAAAACTGTTTGGAATTTGAAAATATTCTGTTTGACAAAGTTGTAGATCTCTTTTTTCTGAACAACTTTGGTGTTTTGAGTTTTTGCTGTTCAGTTCAAGTTTTGGAAGTAATTTGCAAAATACAGAGATCAGCCCACAGTCAAACCCTAAGACCTAGCCCTGTTCATCTTCAACCTACAGCTAGGGGGCCCCGGCCGAGGCCGCGCGCCAGCGCCGCCTACGCCACGCGCGCCTGGCAGCCGCACGCCCGCCCCCGACTTGTCGCCTGCGCCCGCGCCATCATGCCGCACCCGCACGCGCAAAGCGCTGACCTCCGCCCCGTCCCCCAATGCTCCCAGCACGACGCCGCCGCGTGGCCGTCGCCGGCGAGCGCACACCCGGCCCCTGCACGCACGCCGTCCTTCCGCCGGCTTGCAATCGAGTGCGCACACCCCGGCCGAGCTCATCCACACCATCCCGTGCTCTCTACCGTCCCCGGCCGTACCTATAAAAGGGACCGCCGGAGTCCGAGCTCCTCACTCGTCTCCGCCGGCGTCGCCAGCCCACTCCAGACCCTCCACCGCCCAGCCAACTAGCCCAACAGCTCCGTCTTGAGCTCGTGAAGCTTCCCCACTCTTCAATTTCATCTCTACCGCCTTCAATCGCCCGGCGTAACCCCATCTTCCCAAACTCCGACGGAACACCGGTGAGCTCGGGTTCGTGAAATACTCCCTCTCCGGCCACGAATATCTTCCCCTGACCCCTGCGTCAGCTTCCTTGGTTCCGTGCGACTTTAACCAGGCCCTTGCGGTCTCGTGTGTTGCGCAGGGTCGTCGGAGCGCCGCTCGCCGCTCGCCGCCGAGAAAGCTCCGCCGAACCACCGCCCCGCCGAGCCCTGTCTCCGACCGTGGTAAGCACTCGAAGCCCCCTCGGTCTCTGCCTTTTTTTACGGCGCAAAGCTCGAGCCAGGCCTCGGGCGCACGCGTTCACTGTTGGCTCAAGCCAGACCTCGAGCACACGTTTCCGTCTCGCCCGAGCCCAGCCTCGAGCGGACACACCCTCATCACTTCGCTCGAGCCAGGCCTCGAGCGGACTTGCGCACCCTCCGCTTCGCCGAGCCAGGCCTCGGACGAAACGATCGTTTTCCGTCTCGCCCGAGCCTCCCGGCCAGGCCTCGGACGAAACCCTTGTTTCCGTCTCGCCCGAGCCTCCGAGCCAGGCCTCGGACGAAGCAGTCGCTTCCGTCTCGACCGAGCCCCGCGCGATTCGCCCGAGCCCCGCGCGATTCGCCGAGCCCTGCATAGAAGGAGCACAGTGCTCTTTTCTTTTTCTGAAAGATGTGAATAGTGCTCTGTTTTCTCTTTTTTGTGTGAATTAATCTGTTGTTCCTTAAATCCTGATAAAATTATGGTATGCTCCTTGCACTGTGTAGTATTTTATAAAAATATGAAACTTGACTTTTCTGCAAGAATTTAAAAATGTAAAATCCCCCTTTTAATTAATAAATGGATAGTTTCGGATTTTTAGAAAATTATTTATAACTCCAAAAATCATGAGATAAATTTTTGTGAGCTTCCTATGCCATGTTTAGTCTCTGGTGAAATTTTGAAGTCTTTTGGAACAAGTTGATTTTTGAGCATTTATCTTTAATTGTTAAATAGTGCCTTTTGTTAATTAATGTCTGGAATTATTTGAGCACCTTAATGACCTCCAAAAATTATGAAATTTGTTTTGCCAACTATCTACACCATAATGAACTTATGTGATTAATTTGGTAATTTTTGGAGCAACTTCATAAAATGACCTTTTTAAATAATTAAGGAAAATAGAAAAAGTGATTAGGGTTCATGTTGTATGCCCTGTTTTGCATTGTTCATGCTAGCATACTCGTGTGCATGCATCATTGCATTCGTATAGTCACCGAAGGAGAAGTCAAAGTCGAGGTCGCCGCCGACGAACCTGCTCCCGAAGTAACTCCGAGCTTCGACCTCTGCACCTCCAACCCTGAGCCAGCTGTCTTTGCTCTTCAAGGCAAGCCCCGGTGCATTTAACCCTTTCCTTGAATTTATAAAATGATTTCCTTAAATGCTTTTGAGTTAAATTATTGCATTAGGTTTATAGGAGTTGTGTGTTATCCTAATTGATGCACTATCCACCTTGACCACTGATACACCCGATACCTGCTTTTCAAAAGTATTTGAAAAATGCTTAGCAATGCTTATTGAATTAGACTTTGCAATAAAATGCCAATTTCAAAAGTGTGATCACTTAAGGAATGTTTATGGGATTTTGGTCTTACTCCCCGGCTGTTGGCTAGGTATCTGATCCGTACCTAGTCAATAGCGAGGAGAGGTTGTCCGAGCGTACGGTGCCGTCATGTTGTAGTCCGGGACTCAACAGTTGACACCGACCGGGACAGGATTGAAAAACTGACAGGACTATTACGCTTGGGTGAGATATGACCAAGGTATAGTTCTGGCTGGAAAATTAGGGACCATCCGTATGGGGGCCTGCTGGTCAAGACTTGTAACTATTCACATACTTCGGAAAGCTCTGGCTCCGAGAAATCCTTGATTGGGACCGACAACCGCGCACTGGGAGTGGAGAGATGGCGAAAGTAGCATGTACCCACGTGGTCGTCGTACCTGGAAAGGAGTGGTGTACTGTACTTCCGGGTGGCGTAGGACCGGTCCAATCTTGGAGGAATCGTGGTAGACGAGTTGGCATATGCAAGCTTGGGTGCTACATATGCAGTGTGGATAGGGATCCTCAGCTGAGTATTATTTATCCGGATTAACGTTGCTCCTCGGTTATGGAGACTTGGTCCACTGACTGTCAACGGAGAGTGGTTCTCAACTAGGAATGTTTTGAAATGTAAAATGAATCATGAACGATGAAGAAATGAGGAATACTGAATCTTTCAAAATAAAATAAGGTTTACAAAAATGCTTTTCTGCAAAATACTTGATTTTGCTTAAGCCTTACCTTGACTACCCTAAGCCTCTCATTCCTGAGTCTTCTCCCTTTTCTTTAGTCGGGTAAGTCTTGTTGAGTACCCCAGTACTCAGGGTTTGTTACCCATGCTGCAGGTATGACAGAGTCCCCGATGTGTCTTGCACCCTGCTGCGTGACCATCGTCCAGGAAGAGGCCGATGAGGCCGAAGAATAGTTGTACACCCGCGGGCTGGGTGATTATAAGTATCTTTGCTGTTCTCCACTATGTTGCCTATGTTTATTTCTATTATCAGAACTTGGTTTGTAATAACTGCACCTTAATTTCTATTTGGAACCCTGTTTTGTAAAACTAATGTTATTTAAGTCTTCCGCTCATTATTCCGATGTTATTTGTAAAAGTATGCAATGCTGTAACCGAATTGTGAGATGATCCTGCGGACATTGGGCACTGATGTAGCCCGGTGGCGAACAGGTCTTAATCACATGGAACATGGGTTCGGCTGTCAGAGGTTGACAGGGACACGTGGGCCATGGGATTAGGGTCGTTCCGTCACAGAGTGGTATCGGAGCATCTCACTTTAACGTTGCAGTGTTCGTTTTTGCGAAAACTTCAAAAGACCTTTCTAGTCCAAACAAACTGAACTTGACTATTTTGAGTCCAAATTGCTTCTCTCATCTTGTCTCTCATATGGCAACACTAGCTAGTGGAACAACATGTTTTAAGCCCTATGTACTTTATTTATTTATTGCATTGCTTTGTTCCGTAGGAACGATTCATGCATCATGTCATAATCACTTAAGTTAACTTCCTCTCTAAGTTCGTTGGGGTAGTATGCCTTTACCTGTTCTTGCTAGCCTTTCTCATCCATCTTCTCTTATCCAGACATGGCCCGTATCAAGCTGACTGCCCGCAAGTCGACTGGACCGCATGGTGTGCCACGCCACCAGCTGGCACCACGCCCTGGGTAGGAGACTGGAGAATCTTCCAACGGTCGTCGCTTTCCCCGCCGCACCCGTAAGAACCTGAAGGAGGAGATCAAGGATCTGAAGACTGAGCTGAAGAACTTGGAGCATGACTTCTACCACTCACGCCTAGAGTTTTATGAGGCACGAGCTTCCCTGGAGCAGGCCAACCGGAACACGGTTCGCGCTATCGAGCAGCGCAATGATGCTTGGACCCACGAGGACGTTACCAGAGCCCAGCTCTACGGACTGCAGCAGTACACCGCCCAGATTGAACAGTTCAATGATATGCTTCATGAGGAAGTGCATCAGCTGTATGATCAACTCCACCCCTTGGTACCCCCGGTTATGGAAGACCCTGAGGACGGAGTAGTGGAAGAACCCGATGTGGAACAAGAGCCAGACGTGGACGAAGAAATTGAACCTGCTGAGGATGTCCACGCTGAAGACGAGGACGAGGAGGAGGAGCCTGAGCTCATCCTCGAAGAAGACGACGACGAAGACATGATCATCATCGACAACGACTAGACTCGTAGTGTCTGTACCATCTGCTTACCTAAAACCTTAGTCTAGGTTTGGGGGCGTTAGTCTGTCTGTTGCCAAGTCTGGCATGTATCTTTCTTTTCGCATCTTTTCCCTTTATCGGTCTGTATCATCTGTCAGTCACCTTATCAAGTCATCAGTCTTTTGTATCAGAAGAAGCTATCAGTCTGTTGTTTTCAGAACCCTATCTATGAATGCTAAGTTCCAAGTTGCTTAACAGATGCCTGTGAACACTCGCACTGGAGCTGGAGGTTCTGATGATGCCAACCTCCCAAACCCTCCACCTGTCCCAGCTACCCTAGCAGATGCCATTGTAGCCTTGGCCGCCGCTGCCAACCTAATGGCTCAAAACCAAGGACAGCAGAACTTTCACCGTGGTCGCCACAACATCAACCAAGAGACCACCTATGTGGAATTCACCGAAACTCGTCCACCGGTCTTCACTAAGGCCGAGGAACCCCTCGAAGCTGATGATTGGCTCCGCACCATGGAGCAGAAGTTTGGTCTTATCAACTGCACCGATATCCAGAAGCCACGGTTCGCTTCACAGCAGCTTCGTGGTCCGACAAGTGCTTGGTACGCCAACCTGTTGGCTGCCCAGCCAGAAGGTCATCGGTTGACCTGGGAAGAGTTCCGCACTGCTTTCCGTGCTCATCACATCCCTTCCGGATTAATGAAAATGAAGCTTGATCAGTTCCTAGCTCTTCAACAGAAAGACTCCACAGTCATGCAGTATGTGGGTCAATTCAATCATCTCAGCCAGTATGCCTCAGAGTATGTCAACACAGATGAGAAGAAGATGAATTGTTTCCTCAGAGGACTGCACCCAAAGATCCGCAGGAGCTTGTCCAATAACCTGACTGGGTCTTATCACGATGTTGTTGACCGGGCTGTTGCTTTTGAAGAAAGCAATCGCCAGTACCAGGAAGAGAAGAAGAAGAAAGCAGGGTCAAGCAGCTTCTCTGGCAGTCACAAACGCCAGAGAATCATCTATCACCCCAGCCACCACCACAATCGTCTACCTTACCCCAACCAGCAAGTGGTCGTCCGTACCGCGGCCACCACCCATAATGCCAACCAGCAAAGTGCCACACAGCCGAACGCCCCAGGTGTTCGTATCACCACTCCACAAACAGCCTACAACCATCCCTGCTACAACTGTGGCCAGCTTGGTCACTGGTCTCGTGAGTGCCCAAAGCCCAAGAGGTATGCCCAGAATGCTCAGAAGAATCCTGGAGGATCTCAGCCGCAGCAGCACCGTGCACAGCAGCAGCATGCTCAGAAGGGCAAGATTGTCAAGAAGCACGGACAAGTCTACTACACCGCTGTCAGCGATATACCAGAAGGGGAGCCCGTCATGATCGGTAGGTTTCCTGTTGCCAATCACCCTGCAGTTGTGTTGTTTGATTCTGGTGCATCGCATTCCTTCATCAGTCGTACTTTTGTCATCAAGCATGAAATATCAATTGAGGATTTAAAAGAAAGTTTCTGCATATTTTCGCCTAGAGGGCGTATAAGTACTAAGGAAGTGGTTCGCAGTATACCAGTAAGGTTGGGGGAACATGTATTTCCCACCACCATGATAGTGCTTCATGATCAGGAGATAGATGTCATCCTAGGCATGAATTGGATGTGTCAGTATAAAGCCATGATCGACATCCTGAATAGAGTTGTGAGAGTGGATATTCCTAACAGTACCGCCAAACTCCTTCTCCAACTTCCAATGCCTCAAAAACCAGCAGCCACTCAAATAAATACCACCTATGTTCTGGAAACCCGGGACATCCCCGTGGTTTGTGAATTCCCTGATGTTTTTCCTGAGGATTTGCCTGGTCTGCCTCCTGACCGTGACATTGAGTTTGCCATAGAGCTAAAGCCCGGGACTGCTCCTATATCCCGTAGAGCTTATCGAATGCCTCCCAGAGAGTTGGCAGAACTAAAAATCCAATTACAAGATTTGTTGGACAAGGGTTTCATTCGCCCAAGCTCGTCTCCTTGGGGCTGTCCTGCAATCTTTGTAAAGAAGAAAGACAAGACTCTCAGAATGTGCATTGATTATCGCCCACTCAATGAGGTCACCATCAAAAACAAATATCCCTTGCCTCGTATTGATCTTCTCTTTGACCAGTTAGCTGGAGCCAAGGTATTCTCCAAGATCGATCTCAGATCTGGCTACCACCAAATAAAGATTCGTCCTGAAGATATTCCTAAAACAGCTTTCACCACCAGATACGGCCTATATGAGTACTTGGTCATGTCCTTCGGTTTGACCAATGCCCCTGCTCATTTCATGTACCTCATGAACTCTGTGTTCATGCCAGAGCTTGATAAATTCGTGGTCGTGTTCATTGACGACATTCTTGTCTACTCAAAAACCCCTGAAGATCACGCCGAGCATCTTCGTATCGTTCTATCCCGTCTCAGAGAACATCAGCTGTATGCCAAGTTCAGTAAATGTGAGTTCTGGTTAGATCAGATACAGTTTCTTGGTCATGTCCTATCCACTGAAGGTGTGTCAGTTGACCCTGGTAAAGTGGCAGACATTCTGGATTGGAAGCCACCTACCACTGTTCATCAAGTCCGCGGTTTTATGGGAATGGCAGGATATTATCGTCGATTCATTCCGGATTTCTCAAGAATCGCCAAGCCTATCACTGAGTTAGTAAAGAATTCTGTGAAGTTTGTCTGGTCACCAGCCTGTGAGCAAGCCTTTCAAACTCTGAAGAAATTGTTAACTACATCACCAGTGCTAGCCCAGCCGAACATCGAGAAGCCCTTTGATGTCTACTGTGATGCATCTGGTACTGGTTTGGGCTGTGTTTTGATGCAAGAAGGTCGAGTGATCGCTTATGCCTCCCGACAGCTTAAGCGACATGAAGAGAATTACCCAACTCATGATCTCGAGTTAGCGGCAGTAGTGCATGCCTTGAAGATCTGGCGTCATTATTTGTTGGGCAGTACCTGTAATGTGTACACTGATCACAAAAGCCTGAAGTATATCTTCACTCAAGAGGAACTGAATATGAGGCAGAGAAGATGGCTTGAGTTAATTAAGGACTATGATCTTGAAGTGCATTACCATCCGGGTAAGGCGAATGTGGTCGCCGATGCACTCAGTCGCAAGTCTTATTGCAACTGTCTGATGATGAAACCCTATGATTCTTCCTTGTGTTTTGAGCTGGAAAAGTTGAATATTGAAATGATTCCACAAGGAACTCTGAATAATATCAGAATAGAAACCCCTATCAGAGAGCAGATCATCGCTGCACAGAAAGATAACCCTGGAATCAAGCACATCATCGAAAAGGTCCAATCCGGAAAGGCTGATTGTTTCAGGATCGATGATGCAGGAGTAGTATGGTTTAAGAATCGGTTAGTAGTTCCTAAAGTGCCTGAGTTAAGAAAGTTAATCCTTGATGAAGCACACTTGACTAGATTCTCCATCCACCCCGGCAGCAACAAAATGTACCAGGATTTGAAGCAGTAATTCTGGTGGACAAAGATGAAGATTGAGATCGCCCGGTATGTCGCTCAGTGCGATACCTGCCAGAAAGTCAAAGCCGTGCACATGAAGCCCGGAGGAGAATTGCAACCTTTACCTGTACCTACTTGGAAATGGGACGATATCAGTATGGACTTTATCAACGGTCTACCCAAGACATCAAGAGGTTTTGATTCCAAATGGGTGATCGTGGATCACCTCACTAAGCAAGCTCACTTCCTGCCAGTGAAGACCAGTTACACCGTCCCCACTTATGCCACTTTGTACAAGAACCACATAGTGAAACTCCATGGCATACCCAAGAGCATTATCTCTGATCGTGGTACCCAGTTTGTCGCAAAGTTTTGGAAAGCGTTCCATACCTCACTTGGAACCAAGCTCTTGCATAGTACGGCATATCATCCGCAAACAGATGGACAAACGGAGCGAGTCAACCAAGTGTTAGAGGATATGTTGAGAGCATGTGTGCTCACCTTCGCAGATACTTGGGATGACTGTTTGCCCTTGGCAGAGTTCTCATATAATAACAGTTACCAAGAGAGCATCAAAATGGCACCCTTTGAAGCACTGTACGGCCGCCGTTGTCGTACACCTCTCAATTGGTCTGAACCCGGAGAAAGGGAATTCTTTGGAGTTGACCTAGTAAAAGATATGGAAGAGAAAGTCAAGCAAATACAAGAGAACATGAAGATTGCACAGTCTCGATAGAAAAGTTATGCTGACAAGAGACGTCGACATCTGCAGTTCGAGATCGGGGATTATGTGTACCTGAAGGTCTCACCCACCAAAGGAGTCACTCGTTTTGGAGTCAAAGGAAAGTTAGCACCCCGCTACATTGGTCCCTTTGAGATTCTGGATCGTTGTGGCAAGGTCGCTTACAAGCTAAGTTTGCCCGATCATCTTTCAGCAGTTCATAATGTGTTTCATGTCTCCCAACTCAAGAAGTGTCTCCGAGTACCTGAACATGTGGTTGAAGTTGAAGGCATTGAGCTAGAACCAGATCTGTCATACACTGAGTATCCAGTTCGCGTGTTGGATCACAAGGATCGTGTTACCCGAAGAACCACCACAAGATGGTACAAGATCCAGTGGAACCAGCACTCTGAAGAAGAAGCCACCTGGGAATCCGAAGACTTCTTAGCAAAGAACTATCCCGACTTTCTCGAATCTCTGCAGATGTAAGGTTTTGCCTTTTCCTTCTTAAGACGTGGAATCTCGGGGCGAGATTTCTTTTAGGGGGGAAGGCTGTAACACCTCTGGTGTTTAATTGTAATTAACCTGACATGTCATCATCATTAGTCATTAATCATCCTTGCCTTGCATTTATGTTTGCTTAGTACTTGTGTAGCAATCTCTTTTCAAAAACCCTAAAAGCCCAAATCTTCCTATAAGGGCAAAAATGGTAATTTCACCTCTGTGCCCAGCTTTGTGTAATTCTTGTTCAGTTGGATGTCTTGAAGTTTTGTTGTGTTGGCCAAAGTTCAAAAATCAAAATCAGATTTCAAATCCCTTTGCAAAACCCTGATTTCCAAACCCTGGATTTTATCCCTCTTTTTGTAATTCAAAAATTATTCAAAATTTGAGGTTGGTCCAAAAAGCAAAGTTGTATATCTGGCCAAGAGAAACAACTTTGGTATTTACAAATTTTCAAGTTTCTGTACAAAGTTTGAAGTAAATCCAAATTCATTCAAATTCCAGTTTTTGTCCCCTTTTCAGTTTTCAAAATTTATTTAAAACTATTGGGTTTCAGAAAAAGGGTATATTAGCAAAGTTGTAGGTTTTGATAAAAGGAACAACTTTCCTATTTGCAGATTTCCAACTTTCAATGTAAAATCAAAAGTAATTTTGAAAATTTTCAAATCCTAAAAGTGTCCCCTTTTCTGATTTCGTTTTTAATTCAAAAACTGTTTGGAATTTGAAAATATTCTGTTTGACAAAGTTGTAGATCTCTTTTTTCTGAACAACTTTGGTGTTTTGAGTTTTTGCTGCTCAGTTCAAGTTTTGGAAGTAATTTGCAAAATACAGAGATCAGCCCACAGTCAAACCCTAAGACCTAGCCCTGTTCATCTTCAACCTACAGCTAGGGGGCCCCGGCCGAGGCCGCGCGCCAGCGCCGCCTGCGCCACGCGCGCCTGGCAGCCGCACGCCCGCCCCCGACTTGTCGCCTGCGCCCGCGCCATCATGCCGCACCCGCACGCGCAAAGCGCTGACCTCCGCCCTGTCCCCCACTGCTCCCAGCACGACGCCGCCGCATGGCCGTCGCCGGCGAGCGCACACCCGGCCCCTGTGCGCACGCCGTCCTTCCGCCGGCTTGCAATCGAGTGCGCACACCCCGGCCGAGCTCATCCACACCATCCCGTGCTCTCTACCGTCCCCGGCCGTGCCTATAAAAGGGACCGCCGGAGTCCGAGCTCCTCACTCGTCTCCGCCGCCGTCGCCAGCCCACTCCAGACCCTCCACCGCCCAGCCAACTAGCCCAACAGCTCCGTCTTGAGCTCGTGAAGCTTCCCCACTCTTCAATTTCATCTCTACCGCCTCGAATCGCCCGGCGTAACCCCATCTTCCCAAACTCCGACGGAACACCGGTGAGCTCGGGTTCGTGAAATACTCCCTCTCCGGCCACGAATATCTTCCCCTGACCCCTGCGTCAACTTCCTTGGTTCCGTGCGACTTTAACCAGGCCCTTGCGGTCTCGTGTGTTGCGCAGGGTCGTCGGAGCGCCGCTCGCCGCTCGCCGCCGAGAAAGCTCCGCCGAACCACCGCCCCGCCGAGCCCTGTCTCCGACCGTGGTAAGCACTCGAAGCCCCCTCAGTCTCTGCCTTTTTTTACGGCGCAAAGCTCGAGCCAGGCCTCGGACGCACGCGTTCACTGTTGGCTCGAGCCAGACCTCGAGCACACGTTTCCGTCTCGCCCGAGCCCAGCCTCGAGCGGACACACCCTCACCACTTCGCTCGAGCCAGGCCTCGAGCGGACTTGCGCACCCTCCGCTTCGCCGAGCCAGGCCTCGGACGAAACGATCGTTTTCCGTCTCGCCCGAGCCTCCCGGCCAGGCCTCGGACGAAACCCTTGTTTCCGTCTCGCCCGAGCCTCCGAGCCAGGCCTCGGACGAAGCAGTCGCTTCCGTCTCGACCGAGCCCCGCGCGATTCGCCGAGCCCTGCATAGAAGGAGCACAGTGCTCTTTTCTTTTTCTGAAAGATGTGAATAGTGCTCTGTTTTCTCTTTTTTGTGTGAATTAATCTGTTGTTCCTTAAATCCTGATAAAATTATGGTATGCTCCTTGCACTGTGTAGTGTTTTATAAAAATATGAAACTTGACTTTTCTGGAAGAATTTAAAAATGTAAAATCCCCCTTTTAATTAATAAATGGATAGTTTCGGATTTTTAGAAAATTATTTATAACTCCAAAAATCATGAGATAAATTTTTGTGAGCTTCCTATGCCATGTTTAGTCTCTGGTGAAATTTTGAAGTCTTTTGGAACAAGTTGATTTTTGAGCATTTATCTTTAATTGTTAAATAGTGCCTTTTGTTAATTAATGTCTGGAATTATTTGAGCACCTTAATGACCTCCAAAAATTATGAAATTTGTTTTGCCATCTATCTACACCATAATGAACTTATGTGATTAATTTGGTAATTTTTGGAGCAACTTCATAAAATGACCTTTTTAAATAATTAAGGAAAATAGAAAAAGTGATTAGGGTTCATGTTGTATGCCCTGTTTTGCATTGTTCATGCTAGCATACTCATGTGCATGCATCATTGCATTCGTATAGTCACCGAAGAAGGAGTCAAGATCGAGGCAGCCGCCGACGAACCTGTCCCTGAGGCTACCCCGAGTTCCGACAACTGCTCCGCCGCCTTCGAGCCTGCCCTCTTTGCTCTTCAAGGCAAGCCCCGGTGCATTTAACCCTTTCCTTAAATTTATAAAATGATTTCCTTAAATGCTTTTGAGTTAAATTATTGCATTAGGTTTATAGGAGTTGTGTGCTATCCTAATTGATGCACTATCCACCTTGACCACTGATACACCCGATACCTGCTTTTCAAAAGTATTTGAAAAATGCTTAGCAATGCTTATTGAATTAGACTTTGCAATAAAATGCCAATTTCAAAAGTGTGATCACTTAAGAATGTTTATGGGATTTTGGTCTTACTCCCCGGCTGTTGGTTAGGTATCTGATCCGTACCTAGTCAATAGCGAGGAGAGGTTGTCCGAGCGTACGGTGCCGTCATGTTGTAGTCCGGGACTCAACAGTTGACACCGACCGGGACAGGGTTGAAAAACTGACAGGACTATTACGCTTGGGTGAGATATGACCAAGGTATAGTTCTGGCTGGAAAATTAGGGACCATCCGTATGGGGGCCTGCTGGTCAAGACTTGTAACTATTCACATACTTCGGAAAGCTCTGGCTCCGAGAAATCCTTGATTGGGACCGACAACCGCGCACTGGGAGTGGAGAGATGGCGGAAGTAGCATGTACCCACGTGGTCGTCGTACCTGGAAAGGAGTGGTGTACTGTACTTCCGGGTGGCGTAGGACCGGTCCAATCTTGGAGGAATCGTGGTAGACGAGTTGGCATATGCAAGCTTGGGTGCTACATATGCAGTGTGGATAGGGATCCTCAGCTGAGTATTATTTATCCGGATTAACGTTGCTCCTCGGTTATGGAGACTTGGTCCACTGACTGTCAACGGAGAGTGGTTCTCAACTAGGAATGTTTTGAAATGTAAAATGAATCATGAACGATGAAGAAATGAGGAATACTGAATCTTTCAAAATAAAATAAGGTTTACAAAAATGCTTTTCTGCAAAATACTTGATTTTGCTTAAGCCTTACCTTGACTACCCTAAGCCTCTCATTCCTGAGTCTTCTCCCTTTTCTTTAGTCGGGTAAGTCTTGTTGAGTACCCCAGTACTCAGGGTTTGTTACCCATGCTGCAGGTATGACAGAGTCCCCGATGTGTCTTGCACCCTGCTGCGTGACCATCGTCCAGGAAGAGGCCGATGAGGCCGAAGAATAGTTGTACACCCGCGGGCTGGGTGATTATAAGTATCTTTGCTGTTCTCCACTATGTTGCCTATGTTTATTTCTATTATCTGAACTTGGTTTGTAATAACTGCACCTTAATTTCTATTTGGAACCCTGTTTTGTAAAACTAATGTTATTTAAGTCTTCCGCTCATTATTCCGATGTTATTTGTAAAAGTATGCAATGCTGTAACCGAATTGTGAGATGATCCTGCGGACATTGGGCACTGATGTAGCCCGGTGGCGAACAGGTCTTAATCACATGGAACATGGGTTCGGCTGTCAGAGGTTGACAGGGACACGTGGGCCATGAGATTAGGGTCGTTCCGTCACACGTATCCTCCCACTTCTGCCTAAACTCCTTTCGCTCTCTAGCAGCACGCCTAAGCAACTTATCTTGGCTAAGAAGGCTGGCAGTAAGCTTCTCGACCTCAGTAGAAAGCTAATCATGGGTTAGAGATACCTAGGAGGTGTCGTCGTCATCGTCATTCTGAGGGATCTCCTCCAGATCGCCGTCGACCTCCTTGCCGAGGGCCATGGTGCAGAAACCCTCGTTGTCGGTGAAGAAGCAGAGGCCATTCAGCTTGTCCTCGATCCTCTTCTTCTTCTCGGACTCGTCGTCGCTTGAGGAAGCGGAGTCGTCATCCGAGTCGTCGACGTCGCTGAGCGTGGCGAAGAATGCACGCTGCTCAGCCTGGGCCTTCTCCAAGTACTTCGTCTTGATGTACTCCTTGTTGAAGCCGCCCTTCCGCTTGTGCTTCGCGGGGACGTACTTCTCCTTGCGCTTGCCGGAGTCGTACTTGTGCCCATGATCCGCCTTGCCGAAGACTTGCTTGTTCTTCTTCGGGCAATTGGCAATGTAGTGGTTTGGGTCGCCGCACTCGAAACAACCCGAGCGTCCTCCTCTGCGGTGATGGTTCATGCGGTTGTTGTGAAACCGCGAGAACCGGTTGGCGAGCAAAGCCAGCTCGTCATCCCCCATGAACTCCAGCTGCTCCTTTGTGACAGAAAGAAGAGAAGAGAGTGCAAATCCTCTAGAGGGGTTAGTAGAAGAGCCAGAAAGCAAAGCCATCGACGGGCCAGATGGATTTTCATAAGAAGCCCTTGCCATGGCGTCAATCTCACTGGACTTGAGCTTACTAAAGAGCTTGTCGCACGTGAGGGTCTCATAGTTAGGCGATTCGATGATCGCCTGAACCTTGAAATCCCACACCGACCGATCAACGGTATGTAAAAGCTTCAAAGCCCTCTCATGATCGTCGAAAGGCAACAACTCCTTATTAGCCCTCATCCTGTTGACAATCACCTGAAAGCAAGCGAATAAACTTTCTATGCTCTCGCCAGGCATATGTCGAAAGTTCTCATACTCTCGCTTGAACGACTCGCAGAGACGGGTTTTGAATTGAGTGGTTCCCTCATGGAAACGCATGAGGGTATCCCAAATCTCCCGAGCCGTAGCGAGGTGAGAAACGCGATCAAACTCACTCATGCTCAGGCATGAGAAAAGAGCATTACGGGCTCGACTATTGGCATCGTGGTCATTAATCTGATGCTGAGTAGCACAAGCAGCCAAGACCACGTAATCAGCAGAGTTTCAAATATCCCAGATGGAAGCACCCAAACTCTGAAGATAGGCCGACATGCGTATCTTCCAATACGCATAGTTCGTCCCATCAAAAAACGGCGGTTTGCCCACGCCGCGATCCATGTCGCCTTTTGTGGATCTAGAACCGGCTAAAGTGGAAGATCCTTAACCTGCTCCGATACCAATTGAAGGACCGAAAGTGCTACCAGAAAGCGACCAGAGGAGGGGGGGGGGGTGAATGGAAGCTTCAAATTTCTTTTCAGAAACTTGTTGCCACTGTCTTGAGAATCAACCCCAAGAGCAAACCTATAGCTTGCAAGTGTCCACGACCCTAGATGTAGGGTGGATGCTTCCAAGAAGCACAGTGGGACACTACACAACTCTAGAAACCCAACGCAAAAGCCGGAAATCAAAACCGACAACGAACGAACAAACCGCGAACGAAATAGCGCAGACTCAGCAGCATCGGGAGCTGGCTAGCATCCGATGTGAGAGCACCGGAAGGTTCCGATGCGAAATGAACAGAACTGAACCCTTACTGGACTGACATCGGAAGCTGCTACAGTGAAGCCCTAGCTTCTGATGCTAGACCTTCGGAGCGTCCGATGGCAACGGATGCACCGATGGTCAGCGTCCGATGCTTCTTAGAAAGTACTGTCAGACGACACGTGGCATCGGATGCTTCCGATGTGAAGAACACAGCATCCGATGGTCACGACGTCAGCGTCTGATGCCCCAGCACTGTTCTTCCATGGATTCAACCCAATCTCCTCTGAATCAAAAGCTCTAAGGCTTAGACTTGGTATGAGAATTTCCAAGGGAGTTAGTGAGCTATCCCAAAGAGATCATGGCTCGAACCTAACTTCAAATCGGTGAATTGGAAGAATTCGGGACAAAGGGAGCAAAACCAATCCAAAACCAAAATCAACCGATCTACTAGCTCATGAGGTTAGAGATAAATTCCTTTGGTGGAAAGAAGTGCCTCACGATCTAGAACAACATGATTCAAATGGATTTGCAAAAGACGCACCAAGTAGAGAGATCGATCAACGGGAAAAACGTGGAGAAAAGTAACCCGCGAAGAACAACATCAAAACGCGAATCACAACCATGAATTTGCAACCATGTGGCTACCACACGCTACAATAGTGAGATTATGGTCTCACTTCTTCAAAATCTCACGGACACAGATGTATGATTGTCTTCTCTGTGGATCTCAGTTCGCTACAGCAGAGGATGGGGAGAGCAGGAAAACCTAGAAGGCAAAATAGCAAATGACTGATATAGGATGGGAGGTGGGTGTCTCCCTCTACTTATCCTAATTCTAATTCCCACTCTACCCCTAGTTATTTATAGAGCGAACCAGCCAAACCCTAAGGTTATCCTGGACCAAGTCGAAGATGAAGGTGGTCCGACGGCCACGCCCGCACAACTGGTAGCGTTGCCTCGACGCAACCTCACTGATTGCCGCCACGTGCCGTCTCCGCTCTGACCGTCCTTTTCCCGGACTTCGCCCCCGGTTTTGTGGCCCAAACCGGGAAATCAGCCTTTACGACCAACCCCCGGTTTTGACGCCCAAACTAGGAAACCAGCCGTCCATCGCCTGAGTTTTGTGGCCCAAACTCAGAAACCCATAGCGCACAGGTTTTGTGGCCCAAACCTGGAAACCATCCTCAGCCCGAGTTTTGTGGCCCAAACTCAGAAACCGACCGCACCCAGGTTTTGAGGCCCAAACCTGGAAACCGTCCACTCGGTGGTTTTTCTGTGGCTCAACCACCAAACCGAGCCGTAGTGGGGATGCACCGCCCGTGCACCCCGTCCACCGACACATGTCCCCAGGTCCTCGACCCGAGCAACACTGTGCCCGCAAGTCTTTGCTCGTCGATGTCCAAGGCTGTCAGCCACCACAGCTGATCCTCGGGCCACCGGTCCCTCAGTCCAAGCCATACGTCCGCCCTTCGCCACTCTCGGTCCATCGGCACGGCACGTCTCTACTTGACCTTCACCTTGCCTTCGATCACTGTATCCATTCTCGACACCTGCACAACACAAGCCAAAGAACATGCGCATTATCCCAGTTGACAATCACTCATCACTCGAGACTCAGCATACACCCATGTATCCGCACAAGAGGACTACCCAGTTAGATCGCCATGGGGACAGGATTGAAGATCTTGAGAGAGATAACTTAGAGCTTAAAAAGAGATACGCTTCTCTAGCAAAAGCTACAAAACAGATGACCGATGTACTGAATAAGTATGTAACTAAACACATTAGCCTAAAGGCTAAAGTCGTCAGTGTAGCCTCTACGCTAGGTAATCTACTCGAGGGAGAGAATTGAGAGATAGTTCGTCAATAGTTTGATAAGGCACTCGTGTTTGCAGAGTCTCATGTTTGCAGAGTCGTGTTTTGTTAGAAGTTTTGTTTAGTTAATTTATTGTGTAATAAAAGTGCCTTAAGTATCAATAAAGTTTTTGTTAGAGTTCTCTTTTATCGTGTTATTTTGGATATGTGTCTTGTCTCCACATGTTGTGATTAGCAGAAAATAGAAAATAAGTGTGGCGGAGAAGACGACGACAGAATTACCGAAGAAGACGACGACAGAATTACCGAAAACTGATCGCGAAAGTTGCATAAAACAGAAGACTTCATCACCGAGATCATGCACCACGAAGCGGGCCATGGTTGGGCCCTAAGCCCAACCGACCGGTTGGTAGACCCCACTGGGTTAGGGGTCGTCACCTTTGACCTCCTCCTTCGTCCACGGTTCGGTATGCAATTGTTACACTCTATTTCTCGATGTTTAAGCTTCTGTTCGAATTAAAAATATATTCTCGTCAATAACACACAATCATTAAACTCTAATTAAAAAGGAAAGATTATTTTGATGTGCTCATGGTATAGAATCTCACAAAACCTTTTCTGAAAAGACCTGCTTTGATAAAAACTTGAAGAAACCCATATTACCTAGAGTTGTTGTGGAATATGATAGAAGAATAATGAGAACTCAATTCTTACAAGTATGAGCATTGGAGAATTTTACTTGCAAAGTTAAAAAGAGATTAGCAACACTTCTCCTTTGTAGTAAATAGATTTCCTGCCAAAGTTATTCATAAAATAAATCATTGCTTACTTTAATTCTGAGTTCTTTGTTGAGAATTTTATTATGCTCTAAGATCGAGATCCTTACAAATAAAGAAAGATTCACTCTTCTGAAGTAGTATTGTATTAGAGGCATGGGCTATGCAAAAGTATTAAAAATGAGGAAAGAAAAATGGAAAAGTGTCCGACACACCTTAGAAAAAAGAGAAAGAGAAGTATTATGATAAAAATATGATAAAGAGAAAAAGAATATAGCCCATGGTCCCTCTAATTACAATATGCCAGCAAGAGTGACAAAGTTTAAAAAGATTAATGTCTTGATCTAAGAGTATACTATTTTTCTCCATTGACTTAGTAAGATAAAACTGCTCTACATAAATAAAATACTTTGATAAGGAATTGAAGTGCTACAGAAGGTGAAGGAAAGCTATGACTTGTTTCAAAAAAATTCAAAAACTCCAATGTCTTGTACTAAAAGAAAAGGGTGATCTGTTTCAACTATTCTATTCTCCAACTAGTCAAAGTTTTATGGTAAACACAATGAATCTCACAATGCAGGTATGAACAGAAAGGTTTAATGTTTGATATCTTATCCTACAGTTATGATCCAACCTTTTATCGAGGACGAGTAAAAGTCTAAGTGTGGTGGAGTTTGTTGACACTAATTAACTCTTATTATTAAAGGTCAATTAAACATGAAAATGGATAAATATATAAACTCCACCTTAGTATAGGGATTAAAACTAATTAATTCCACGAGTTTTGGTGATTTGTGAATCTGCAGGGATTAAACCGGGAAACAACCCTCAATTGCTTCCCCTAGAAGGAAACCGATGGGAGATAACGCATTTGTCAAGTCAGGAATCTTCCAGAAGACACTAGAGGACACCTGAAGACACCACGAGGCGGGGCACCCCGAGCCACCTCTAGGTGGGACAGACCGGTCCCTGGGTCCCACCAGTCGATTCCCCCACGACGCCGCCGGCCTCCCCCTTCTGAACTCTTCTTCCACCGCCTTTGAGAATCAATCTCAGCCCTACATGAAGTCGGTTTGATCCAATGGTGGCGGTTGATCCCTCAGGGCTATATAAACAGGCCCCAGGCCCCAAGCCAAACAGAAGGTCCCTCTTCAGAAGACTACGCTTCATTTAGAAACCCTAGAAGAGACTTCAGGAGTCAGCTTTCAAGTAGAAGACTAGATACCCCTCTAGTTAGTATTAGAACCTAGTCTTATACTAGAACTAGAAGAGAGAGAGAGAGAGAGGAAGAGATCAAGAAGGAGCTCCGGCCTGTCAGATCAACTTCTTCAACTTCTTCAAGTTCTTCATCAACTTGCTTCAATGATTGTTTCGGTAATCAACGTCTATATTTAAGTTTGAGCTATTGTTCTTATTATTCTTAAGGATTATGTCTCTCTTTTGAGTACTTTAATTCTAGTCGCTCTAGAGTTAGAGTAGTTGGATAGTGTAAGCGTGGTGCTTAGACTTGATAGCTCATAATTGCCTCCAATAACGCCGGTAGTAGTGGTTGTTCACAACGGTGACTCTTATAGCCTTGTTGATTCTTCTATAGTCCACTTACCCGTGTGTAGGCTCGGTAGGATTATACATTCGCATAAAAGAATCATACTCTGTTTGTGACCTTTTATGGCAACTTCCCCACTAAGAATAATATAAACATATCACTCTTAAGTTGGATTTAGATAACCTTAGTGATCCCCTCTATGCTTTTTGCTTCTCCGTCCTTGTTAGCTACTCAGGGGTTATACTCTTTAAGACTTAACACTATCCATTCCTTTGGGTTCGATATTAAAACTGGGTTACTCCGGTGAAGTGCTACATCGGTAGATTTTATCTGTGCGCTTGCGGATAAAGTAGAGTGTGCGTTAATTTATACCAACAAGAGGCTCGGACCCATTCATCGCTGCGGATACATGGGTGTATGCCGAGTCTCGAGTGATGAGTGATTGTCAACTGGGATAATGCGCATGTTCTTTGGCTTGTGTTGTGCAGGTGTCGAGCACGGATGCAGTGATCGAGGGCAAGGTGAAGGTCAAGTAGAGACGTGCCGTGCTGATGGCCCGGGAGCGGTGAAGGGCGGACGTGAGGGACCGATGGCCTGAGGATCAGCTATGGTGGCTGACAGCCTGGGACAGCGACGAGCGGAGACATGCGAGGCACAGTGTTGCTCGGGTCGAGGACCTGGGGACTTGTGTCGGTGGACGGGGTGCACGGGCGGTGCATCCCCTCTACAGTGTCGGTTTGGTGGTTGAGCCACATAAAAACCACCGATGGATGGTTTACAGGTTTGGACCTCAAAACCTGGGTGCGGCCGATTTTCGAGTTTGGGCCATAAAACCCGGGCTTAGGACGGTTTCCAGGTTTGGGCCTCAAAACCTGGGCGCTGGCGGGTTTCTGAGTTTGGGCCACAAAACTCAGGCGATGGACGACTGGTTTCCCGGTTTGGGCCTCAAAACCGGGGGTTAGTCGTGAAGGCTGGTTCCCCGGTTTGGGCCTCAAAACCGAGGACGAAGTACGTGAAAAGGACGAGCAGAGCGGTGGTGGCACGTGGTGGCAATCGTTGAGGTTACGTCGAGGCAACGCTACCAGTTGTGCGGGCTTGGTCGCCAGATCAGCATCTTCTTCGAGTTGGTCTAGAATAACCTTAGGGTTTAGCTGGTTCGCTCTGTAATTAGTTAGGGGTATAGTGGGAATTAGAAATAGGACAAGTAGGGGGATACACCCACCTCCCATCCTATCTCAGTCATTTGCTCTTTGCCTTCTAGGGTTTTCCTGCTCTCCCAATCCCCTGCTGTAGCAAGTGACTTCCGCAGAGAACCATACCTCTGTGTTCATGACATTTTGAGGAAGTGAGACCGTAATCTCACTATTATAACGTGTGGTAGCCACAAGGTTGCAGATCGATGTCTTGATTCACGTTTTGACTTTGTTCTTCGCGTTCTTCGTTTCTCCGCGATTTTCCCGTCACTCGATCTCCCTCTCTACTGCGTCTTTTTGAAATCCACTTGAATCAACTTGTTCTTTATAGTGAGGAGATCATTTCCACCAAAGGAATTCATCTAACTCCTCATGAACAAGTAGATCGGGTCGATTCAATTTTTTGGCGCTTTTTCAGTTCATGTTTCGTTCCCTTCGATTTCCCATTGATTAAGTCGATTTGAGCGGATGATTTCTTAGGGATAGTCTCCTAACTACCTCGTGATCATCTTCTCCATGTTTGGGAACAAGGGATTTTGATTTGAATCGAATTTGGGGAGATTTGGGAAAGAGGCGCTCGAAATCGCCCTCTCTGGTCGGTCGCGGACAGTCCGCCACCTGACCGGCGGACAGTCCGGCCATCGGGCTCGAGCCAGACCAGTGGCTGCGAGTCTCGGCCACTTTGCTTTTGAGTAACCGGTGGACACTCCGCAGTTATAACTCGCGGACAGTCCGGGAGTGTCCAGTGGACTTGCAGCAACAGTGTTGTTTCTCAGTTTTAGCCGGCGGACAGTCCGCCACCTGAGCCCGGACAGTCCGCCGTAGGGCAAACAGTCCGCAGCCGTATCAGCGGAGAGTCCGCGACTCGGCTGAAAGCTGATTTCAAGTGTGTTTGATCTCCCGGCTTTTCCCTTTGGTTTCCGAACTTCTCGTTTGGCCCTAGAGTTGACCTAGGAACCTCTCTAGGTATCTTTGCTACTTGTTAGCATCGGTGTTTGGGGATTTCTCGATGTAGCTCTCTATCTACGTTCGGGAGTTGGTTTTTGGGGTCGAACTTGAGATGATGCTTTTGGTGTTTGGTTTGCTCTTGCTTTGTGGTGCCTCGCTGTGATCCTAGGGATCATCCACCCTCTTCCAAGGGTCGTGGGCATCACGTTTCGGTAAAAGTTTTCGGGGGTTGATTTTTGGGACAAAGGCCGAAGTTTTGAGAGAAATTTTTTAGGCTCCCATTCACCCCCCCTCTGGTTGCCTTGCTTTTGCATTCTTGGTCCTTCAATTGGTATCAGAGCGGGTTAAGGATCTTCCACCTTAGCCGGTTCCAGATCCACAGAAGGCGACATGGATCGCGGCGTGGGAAAACCGTCGTTCTTTGATGGGACGAACTATGCGTATTGGAAGATACACATGTAGGCCTATCTTTAGAGTTTGGGTGTTTCCATTTGGGATATTTGCAACTCTGCAGATTACGTTGTCTTGGGTGCTCGTGCTACTCATCATCAGATCGATGAGCACGATGCCAATAGCCAAACCCGTAATGTTGTTTTCTCATGTTTGAGCATGACGGAGTTTGATCGCGTTTCTCACCTCGCTACGGCTCGAGAGATTTGGGCTACCCTCATGCGTTTTCATGAGGGCACCACTCATGTGAAAACCTGTCTCTACGAGTCGCACAAGCGAGAGTATGAGAACTTTCGACACATGCGTGGTGAGAGCATAGAGAGTTTATTCGCTCGCTTTCAGGTGATTGTCAATAGGATGAAGACTAACAAAGAGTTGTTGCCTTTCGACGATCATGAGAGAGCTCTCAAGCTACTCCATACTCTTGATCGGTCGGTGTGAGATTCCAAGGTTCAGGCGATCATCGAATCGCCTAACTATGAGACTCTCACATGCGACGAGCTCTTTAGTAAGCTCAAGTCAAGTGAGATTGATGCCATGGCGAGGGCCTCTTATGAAAATCCTTCTGGCCCGTTGATGGCTTTGCTTTCTGGCTCTTCTGCTAACCCCTCTGGAGGCTTTGCACTTTCCTCTCTTCAATCTGTCATAGAGGAGCAGCTAGAGTTCATGGGAGACGATGAGTTGGCTTTGCTTGCCAACCAGTTCTCACGGTTCCACAACAACCGCATGAACCGACGTCGTGGAGGAGGACGCGCTGGGTGCTTCGAGTGTGGTGATCCAGACCACTACATCGCCAACTGCCCAAAGAAGAACAAGCAAGTGGCAGGCAAGGGCGATCGTGGCCACATGTACGACTTTGGCAAGCACAAGGAGAAGTACGTCCCCGTGAAGCACAAGCGGAAGGGCGGCTTCAACAAGGAGTACATCAAGAAGAAGTACATGGAGAAGGCCCAGGCTGAGCAGCGTGCTTTCTTTGCCACGCTCAGCGACGTCGATGACTCGGATGACGACTCCGCTTCCTCAAGCGACGATGAGTCCGAGAAGAAGAAGAAGATCGAGGACAAGTCGAACGGCCTCTGCTTCTTCGCCGACAACGAGGGCTTTTGCACCACGGCCCTCGGTAAGGAGGTCGACAGCCAGCTAGAGGAGACCCCTCAGAACGACGACGACGATGACACCTCCCAGGTATGTCAGACCCCCGACGAGCTTTCTGCTGAGGTCGAGAAACTTACTGCCGCCCTTCTGAGTCAGGATAAACTGCTTATGCATGCTGCTAGAGAGCGGAAGGAGTTTAGGCAGAAGTGGGAGGATACGGTGAAGGAACTTGAATCTGTCAAGTCCACCGTTGTTGTGTCTGAGGAGGACGAGTGTGAGATGTGCTCCAAGCACATGACTGATCTTCTCACTTTGAGGGGGATGTATGTTGCTTTGGTTGGAGAGATGGATGAGCTGGAAGCTAGACAGGGGTTGCTGGGTGCGTGCAAGTTCTGTGCAGGCTTGCAATCCGAGTAGGCAGAGAAGAATGCCAAAATTGTGTCTCTTGAGAAGGCCAGCTCGGGTAGCACTTGTGTGTCTAGGTGTGTTTTGTGTGAGGGTTTGGAGATGGAGATTGCGAATGTGCAGCATTACAAGATGCAAACCAAGGAAGAAAACACATACCTTCGGACCATCTTGTCATGGGTGTCTTGTGGTGAGCCGCAGCTTGGGATGATGATATCCCAATTCAAGCATGCTGCTGGAGGTCCAGGTGTAGGCTTTGTTCAGGGTGTTGATTGTGCTTCGTCTTTTGGTAAGATTGGAGAGTCGAGTGCTCTTAATCCGAGTGAGAAGCCCAGCTCCACCACTACTCCCAAACTGACCAAGATTCCACCCAAAGAGCCTCTAAAGCCTAACACCAAGGATGGGGTGTTTGTTGAACCTCCGAGAGCTCCACCCAAGAAACAGACATGGGCTCTAAAACCAAACCACCTCAAGAACAAACTAGACACCATGCCACCTATCCAAGAGGAGCTCATGCCACAGAAAGGCAAAGTGATCCACACCCACTACCGTGAGTACCAACAACCCCCTATGAGAGCGGTGAGGTACCATTGTGAGCACTGTGGGAGAGATGGACACTTGAGGGAGTTTTGCTTTCGGCGCAAGAGAGAGGAGCGTCGTGATAGGGAGATGAACAATGCAGACATGTATCATCCTTTCCTTGATGTACATGTGCCGAATGTTCAAAGGAGAGTTGCTAGGCCTAGAGGTCCAATGCCTCAAGGTCCTAGGCCTCAGGGAGGTGTTGCCCGATGGGATCCTGGTTTTGCAAGATATGTAGCCCGTGGCGGTGGCTTTGTTGAGCGTTTCCCTCCACCGTGTTTTGAGTATCGCGATGGACGCTCTTTCCTTAGCGGACCACATTTTCCTGTGCGTGGTGATCGCTTTCCCCATAGGTGTGCTAGGAATGGTTTTTCTACTAACCGTTCTTTTGAGCAGCCGGCCCAACACTGGTATAATACCCATTTTACTTACCCTAGTGTTGGACCGTATGCTCACCCTATGTCTTTTTATTGATGTAGGTAAAATGATTGGAGGACATTTGGTTGGTGGATTCCGGTTGTTCGAGGCACATGACCGGAAATGCCAAGTGGTTCTCCAGTCTTAGTCCTGTTGCCGGAAAGGAATTTATCACCATCGGCGACAATAGCAAAGGTAAAGTGTTGTCTCGTGGGTCGGTGCGAGTGAATGAGCACTTTGTGTTGCACGATGTTGCTCTTATTTCTAACTTGCATTTGAACCTTCTTTCTATTTTGCAACTCTTTGATGATGACTATGAGATTCGTTTTAAGCTGAATCTTAGTCGTATTTTGGATCCTCAGGGCAATCTTGTATGTTTGATTTCGCCCTTTGGGAAAGTCTTTCGTGCGAATTTCTCGGAGTCGTTTGGAATCCCTCGTTGTCTTTCGACTTGCTTGCAAGGCTTAGCTCACTTGGCCTAATCCGAGGATTTCCCAAGTTGTCCATGGAAAAGGATCTTGTTTGCCATTCTTGTAGACATGGGAAGATGGTTGCCGCTCCTCACCATCCTGTGAACCAAGTCATGACTAAGCGTCCTGGAGAGCTTTTACACATGGACCTTGTTGGTCCGGCTCGGGTGAGCTCGGTTGGAGGGAAGTGGTATGTGCTTGTTGTTGTTGATGACTTTTCGAGATATTCGTGGGTTTTCTTCTTAGCTGAGAAAACTGAGAATTTCTCATTTGCTCGCAATCTGATTTTGTGTCTTCAGAATGAGTTCCCTATGAACTCAATGCGAGCTATTCGTAGTGATAATGGTTCCGAATTCAAGAATTCGGACTTTGAGAAGTTTTGTAACTCTTTGGGTTTGGAGCATTAGTTTTCTCCCCCCTACACACCGCCATAAAATGGTATTGTAGAGAGGAAGAATCGGACCCTTGTAGAGATGGCAAGGACGATGCTCGATGAGCATAGGACTCCTAGGCGGTATTGGGCCAAAGCTATGAACACTGCATGCTATATTTGCAATCGCATTTTTCTCCGAGCTTTCTTGAAAAAGACTTCTTATGAGCTGCGTTTTCGAAGACAGCCCAAAGTGAGTTATTTTAGAGTTTTTGGTTGCCACTGTTTCATACTCAAGAAAGGCAACCTAGACAAATTTGAGTCTCACTCTTCTGACGGTGTATTTTTGGGTTATGGCACTCATACTCGTGCATATCGTGTACTTAACCTTGATACTAACCAAGTCATGGAGACATCCGATGTCACCTTCGACGAGACCATGGTTTGTCCTTCTTCTCGTTTTGAGCGTGCAGGTGATCATGAGGTTGGCAAACCTATTTTTGATGACGAGGACTAGGGTGCTGAAGGGATGGATGATCCAGCACCACCTCCACCTACTGTGCCGCAAGCATCGGCTTCTACTACGACGACTCACGGCCCCAACCCCTCTTCTTCGACTACTTGGGGGCCATGGGATCCGCCACCTCGGGTTGTACCATTTGTACCCGAGGAGGCACCAGCTGCTGTTGAGGGAGAGGTTTCTTCAGCTCGGGAGGCACCACGACACATTCAGCGCCAACACCCGCCTCAACAGATGATTGGCGGCATCGACGAACGTGTCACTCGGTCAACGTCACAACAAATCTCTCACTTTGCTCAGTCTGTATTTGTTGCTGATTTTGAACCCCAAGATGTTGGACATGCTTTATCTGATCCTGATTGGGTTAATGCCATGCATGAGGAGTTAGAAAATTTTGAAAGAAATCGGGTTTGGGTTCTTGTTCCTCTTCCTCCTGATTGTCACCCTATTGGTACAAAATGGGTTTTCAAAAACAAACAAGGAGAGGATGGCCATGTTGTGAGAAACAAGGCCAGACTTGTAGCCCAGGGGTATAGTCAGAAGGAGGGGATAGACTATAAGGAGACATTTGCTCCTGTAGCTCGTTTGTGGCGATTAGAATACTCTTGGCTTTTTCTGCATCCAAAGGGTTTAAACTTTTTCAAATGGATGTCAAGAGTGTCTTCTTAAACGGCTACATAGAAGAAGAGGTATATGTGAAACAACCCCCCGGTTTCAAAAATCCCAAGTTTCCAAACCATGTTTTTAAACTTCACAAAGCTTTATATGGTTTGAAACAAGCCCCTAGAGCCTGGTATGATAGGTTGAAAACCTTTTTGCTTGCTAAGGATTTTAAAATGGGATGTGTGGATAAAACACTTTTTCTCCTCAAGCAAGGCAATGACACTTTGTTGGTTCAAATTTTCGTGGATGATATCATCTTTGGTGGTTCTTCTCATACTTTGGTTGCCAAGTTTGCAGATACAATGAGCAGGGAATTTGAGATGAGCATGATGGGTGAGTTGACATTTTTCCTCGGGATGCAAATCAAGCAATCCCGAGAGGGGACATTTGTGCACCAGGGCAAGTATACCAAGGACATCCTGAAGAAGTTCGATATGGGTGAGGCCAAGCCTCTTCCCACACCTATGACGACCAAGACGGCCCTGGATGCGGACACCGATGGAGAAGCTGTGGACCAAAAGGAGTACCGAAGTATGATCGGGTCGCTGCTGTAGCTGACGGCGACATGCCCGGACATCTAGTTCGCGGTGTGTCTCTGCGCGTGATTTCAGTCATCGCCGCGCACCTCGCACCGTTAGGCGGTCAAGCGCATTATAAGGTACTTATGCTTCACTCCAGAGTTTGGGATTTGGTATTCTGCTTCCTCCAACCTCTCCCTTTGCGGTTATTCTGATGCCGATTTTGCTGGTTGCCGACTTGATCGCATGTCCATCTCTGGGACTTGTCAGTTTATTGGTTCTTCTCTTGTATCTTGGTCTTCTCGCAAGCAGTCTAGTGTCGCCCAGTCTACCACAGAGGCTGAGTATGTTGCTGCGGCTAGCTGCCGTTCTCAGTTGCTTTGGATGATGGCCACTTTGCGTGATTTTGGTCTGATCTTTTCTTGCGTTCCTTTGCTTTGTGACAGCACGAGTGCTGTTAGTGTTGCTAAGAACCCCTGCTGCATTCTAAGACCAAACACATTGATGTGCGCTTTCATTTTCTGCGAGACCATTATGAGAAGGGTGATATCGACCCTCGCCATGTCGATACTCATCGTCAGTTGGCTCATATTTTTACCAAGCCTTTGGACCAATCAACTTTTGCTAGGTTGAGAAGTGAGCTTGGTGTGTGTTTCCCCTTTTAGTTGGGGGAAACATTTTGGGTATTGTATCATAGACAGACTCTTTTTCTTTCGTTTTGTTTTTCGTTTCTGATAAGTTAGTTTTTCCATTTCATCATGCATCTTTACTTTCTGAGCTTCATGTATATAATCCTTAGACTGTGATTATGCTTTAAGTAGTATACTCCGATGCTGTATGATGATGCTTGTAGCTTATGCTCCTTCTGATCACTGATACATGTTATGAGTTGAGCTATTTTATGAATGGTGAATTAGCTTAATGAACATAAAATTTGAAAATTGTTCACCATTGAGATATGCAACTAGCATGTGTAGAATGTGTTGAATTCACTTGTGCTTTTCATATATGCTAGGTTGCTATGTCTCTAGTTCTGAGTCATTCACTTGCTTGGTCTGTTCATATTCTGTTATAAAATTGAACCAAGTTAAGTGAATTGGAAAGATCGAGATGGGATTGCTTGTCAACACATCACGGTATCGAGACTGTTTCTCATTGCACATTTGAGTCAAACTTGAGCCGTGTAGTGTTTGACAGAAACGACGCTTTAAGCTTCTGATTGCTTCTACATAGGCTTAGCTCGGTTGAAAAGTTAGGCAATGACAAGCCTTCAACCTCTCGCATACACATGCTGAATTTTTGAACTTGTGTAATTTCACCGCTGCAACTCCGATTCAAATCTAAAATCACAAGTGTATGTTTCATTCTACAGCATGATGATTGAACTTTGCTAGGGGTAGTTCACCTTGTATACATGTTTAACACTTGTTTGACTTCCTGTCTATCCATGTTTAGTGCTATTTCTGTGGTGAACATCCCTTTCTAAATGGCTAAAACTGCTCACTTCGCTCATATGTTCATAGTTCGTATTTGGTGATTAGTGTGAGTCTTTGCTGGCATGTATGCTTGTTGTTGAGTCATCGGATCAGAACTTTATGGAGCATCTTTTCAGTCTATCGACTATATTCCTGAAGCTGCTAACTTGCATTTTGACTCATATGCATTTTGAAAGGGAAGAGATCTGCTTGATAGTGCATTATCAACTAAGGGGGAGAAATTTGACAAATCATGTCCTAGTTGTGTGCACTATTGGAGGGGGAGCTTGTTGAATTTGCTCATTTTGATGAAGGGTTTTCAATTGGTTTGGAGCGATTTTATTCAAGTTGTGTTGAGCCTCTGTGCCTCTATCTTGAGGGACTAGTAGTTTCGCCTTGTGAGTGTGATTCTCAATTGGTATCGAGTTCTTTTCCTTTTCAATTGGTATTAAGCTTTCTCACTAGTGGTGTTGAGCTCGTTCTGCCTCTTCTTGAGGGCTAGCTCTATTTTGCTTGATTGTCAACCGATATTTCAATTGGTGTCGAGCTTTCCTGCTAGTGGTGTTGAGCCTGTTCTACCTCTTCTTGAGGCCTAGCTTTGCTTTGATTGGTTGCGTCGAGCCGTTGCCCATGTCTTTGGGGACCAAGTTGTCTTGCTCTTTCGACTTGACCTTCTTCGGCTTTGCTATGCTTTTAGGTCATTTGGTCGAGTTCTGTCTTCTCCTTTCTCCTTCTACTTCCATTATGATTTGTGTTGGTAGTTGACAATGCACTCATCAAGGGGGAGATTGCGGATACATGGGTGTATGTCGAGTCTCGAGTGATGAGTGATTGTCAACTGGGATAATGCGCATGTTCTTTGGCTTGTGTTGTGCAGGTGTCGAGCACGGATACAGTGATCGAGGGCAAGGTGAAGGTCAAGTAGAGACGTGCCGTGCCGATGGACCAGGAGCGGTGATGGGCGGACGTGAGGCTTGGACTGAGGGACTGATGGCCTGAGGATCAGCTGTGGTGGCTGACAGCCTGGGACAGCGATGAGCGGAGACATGCGGGGCACAGTGCTGATCGGGTCGAGGACCTGGGGACATGTGTTGGTGGACGGGGTGCACGGGCGGTGCATCCCCTCTACAGCGTCGGTTTGATGGTTGAGCCACATAAAAACCATCGGTGGACGGTTTCCAGGTTTGGGCCTCAAAACCTGGGTGCGACCGGTTTCCGAGTTTGGGCCATAAAACTTGGGCTGAGGACGGTTTCCAGGTTTGGGCCTCAAAACCTAGGCGCTGGCGGGTTTCTGAGTTTGGGCCACAAAACTCAGGCGATGGACGGCTGGTTTCCCGGTTTGGGCCTCAAAACCGGGGGTTAGTCGTGAAGGCTGGTTTCCCGGTTTGGGCCTCAAAACCGGGGGCGAAGTCTGTGAAAAGGACAAGCAGAGCGGTGGCGGCACGTGGCGGCAATCGGTGAGGTTGCGTCGAGGCAACGCTACCAGTTGTCCGGGCGTGGTCGTCGGATCAGCATCTTCTTCGAGTTGGTCCAGAATAACCTTAGGGTTTAGCTGGTTCGCTCTATAATTAGTTAGGGGTAGAGTGGGAATTAAAAATAGGATAAGTAGGGGGAGACACCCACCTCCCATCCTATCTCAGTCATTTGCTCTTTGCCTTCTAGGGTTTTCCTGCTCTCCCAATCCCCTGCTGTAGCAACTGAGATCCGTAGAGAACCATACCTCTGTGTTCATGAGATTTTGAGGAAGTGAGACCGTAATCTCACTGTTGTAGCGTGTGGTAGCCACACAGTTGCAGATCAATGTCTTGATTCGCGTTTTGACTTTGTTCTTCGCGTTCTTCATTTCTCCGCGATTTTCCCGTCACTCGATCTCCCTCTCTACTGCGTATTTTTGAAATCCACTTGAATCAACTTGTTCTTTATAGTGAGGAGATCATTTCCACTGAAGGAATTCATCTAACTCCTCACGAACAAGTAGATCGAGTAGATTCAATTTTCGTGGCGCTTTTTTGGTTCATATTTCTTTCCCTTCGATTTCCCATTGATTAAGTCGATTTGAGCGGATGATTTCTTGGGGATAGTCTCCTAACTAGCTCGTGATCATCTTCTCCATGTTTGGGAACAAGGGATTTTGATTTGGATCATATTTGGGGAGATTTGGGAAAGAGGCGCTCGAAATCGCCCTCTCTGGTCGGTCGCGGACAGTCCGACACCTGACCGGCGGACAGTCCGGCCATCGGGCTCGAGCCAGACGAGTGGCTGTGAGTCTCGGCCACTTTGCTTTTGAGTGACCGGCGGACAGTCCGCAGGTATAACTCGCGGACAGTCCGAGAGTGTCCAGAGGACTTGCAACAACAGTGTTGTTTCTTAGTTTTGGCTGGCGGACCGTCCGCCACCTGAGCCCGGACAGTCCGCCGTAGGCAGACAGTCCACAGCCGTATCAGCGGATAGTCCACGACTCGGCTGAAAGCTGATTTTCAATGTGTTTGATCTCCCGGCTATTCCCTTTGGTTTCCAAACTTCTCGTTTGGCCCTAGAGTTGACCTAGGAACCTCTCTAGGTATCTTTGCTACTTGTTAGCATCGGTGTTTGGGGATTTCTCGACGTAGCTCTCTACCTACGTTCGGGAGTCGGTTTTTGGGGTCGAACTTGAGACGATGCTTTTGGTGTTTGGTTCGCTCTTGCTTTGTGGTGCCTCGTTGTGATCCTAGGGATCATCCACCCTCTTCCATAGGTCGTGGGCATCATGTTTCGGTAAAAGTTTTCGGGGGTTGATTTTTGGGACAAAGGCCGAAGTTTCGAGAGAAATTTTTTAGGCTCCTATTCACCCCCCTCTGGTCGCCTTGCTTTTGCATTCTCGGTCCTTCAATCGCCAATTGCCCGAAGAAGAACAAGCAAGTCTTCGGCAAGGCGGATCACGACCACAAGTATGACTCCGGCAAGTGCAAGGAGAAGTACGACCCCGCCAAGCACAAGCGGAGGGACGGCTTCAACAAGGAGTACATCAAGGCGAGGTACTTGGAGAAGGCCCAGGCCGAGCAGTGTGCCTTCTTCGCCACTCTCAGCGATGTCGACGACTCAGATGACGACTTCGCTGCATCAAGCGATGACGAGTCCGAGAAGAAGAAGAAGATTGAGGACAAGCTGAACGACCTCTATTTCTTCACCAACAACGAGGGCTTCTGCACCAAGGCCCTCGGCGATGAGGTCAATGGCGAGCTGGAGGAGATCCCTCGGAATGACGACGATGATGACACCTCCCAAGTATCTCAAACTCCTAACGAACTCTCTGCTGAGGTTGAGAAGCTTACTGCTGCTCTCCTTAGTCAAGATACACTACTTAGGCTTCCCGCTAGGGAGAGAAAGGAGTTTAGGAGGAACTGGGAGGATGCGGTGAAGGAGCTTGAATCTGTCAAGTCCACCGTTGTCGTAACTGAGGAGGATGAGTGTGAGATGTGCTCCAAGCACATGACTGACCTTCTCACTTGGAGGGGAAGTATGTTGCTTTGGTTGGAGATGTGGATGAGCTTAGAGATAGATCCTCAGTGCTTGGTGCGTGCAAGTCTTGTGCAGGCTTGCAATCCGAGTTGGCAGAGAAGAATGCCAAGATTGTGTCTCTTGAGAAGGCCAGCTCAGGTAGCACTTGTGTGTCCAGGTGTGCTTTGTGTGAGGGTTTCGAGATGGAGAATGCAAATGTGCAGCATGACAAGATGCAAACCGAGGAAGAAAACACATACCTTCGGACCATCTTGTCATGGGTGTCTTGTGGTGAGCCGCAGCTTGGGATGATGATTGCCTAATTCAAGCGTGCTGCTGGAGGTCCGGGTGTAGGTTTTGCTCAGGGGATGGAGAGTGCTGCCTCTTTTGGTAAGATTGGAGAGTCGAGTGGTCTTAATCCGAGTGAGAATCTCAACTCCACCACTACTCCCAAGCTAACCAAGATACCACCCAAAGAGCCTCTCAAGCCTAACACCAAGGATGGAGTGTCTATGGAACCTCAAAGAGCTCCACCATGAAATAGACACGGGCTCCGAAACCAAACCACCTAAGGAACAAGCTGGACACTATGCCACCAATCCATGAGGAGCTCATGCCACAAATGAACCAAGTGATCCACACCCACTACCGTGAGTACCAACAACCCCCCTATGAGAGCGGTGAGGTACCACTGTGAGCACTGTGGGAGAGCTGGACATTTTAGGGAGTTTTGCTTTCGGCGCAAGAGAGAGGAGCGCCGTGCAAAGGAGATGAACAACACGGACATGTACCATCCTTTCCATGATGTACATGTGTCGAAGGTTCAGAGGAGAGCTGCTAGGCCTAGAGGTCCAATGCCTCAAGGTCCTAGGCCGCAAGGAGGTCATGCCCAGCGGGAGCCTGCTTTTGTAGGTTTTGGACCCCGTGGCGGTGGCTTTGCTATTGAGCGTTACCCCCACCGTGTTTTGAGTATCGCGATGGACGCTCTTCCCTTAGCGGACCACATTTTCCGATACGAGGTGATCGCTTTCCCCGTAGGTGTGCTAGGAATGGTTTTGCTACTAACCATTCTTTTGAGCAGCCGGCCCAACACTGGTACACTTCCCATTTTACTCACCCCAGTGTTGGACCGTATGCTCACCCTAGGTCTTTTTATTGATGTAGGTAAAACGATTGGAGGACATTTGGTTGGTGGATTCTGGGTGCTCAAGGCATATGACCGGAAACGCCAAGTGGTTCTCCAGTCTTAGTCCAGTTGCCGGAAAGGAGTTTATCACCTTCGGCGACAATAGCAAAGGTAAAGTGTTGTCTCATGGGTCTATACGAGATAATGAGCACTTTGTGTTGCATGATGTTGCTCTTGTTTCTAACTTGCATTTTAACCTTCTTTCTGTTTCGCAACTCTTTGATAATGACTTTGAGATTCGTTTTAAGCCGAATCTGAGTCATATTTTGGATCCTCAGGGAAATCTTGTGTGCTTGATTTCGCCCTTTGGGAAAGTGTTTTGTGCGAATTTCTCGGAGACGTTTGAAATTTCTTGGTGTCTTTTGGCTGGACCTTCCTCCTCTGATCTTTGGAAGTGGCATAGGAGACTAGGTGACCTGAGCTTTGACTTGCTGGCAAGGCTTAGTTCACTTGGCTTAATTCTAGGATTGCCCAAGTTGTGCATGGAGAAGGATCTTGTTTGCCATTCTTGTAGACATGGGAAAATGGTAGCTGCTCCCCACCATCTGGTGAATCAGGTCATGACCAAGCGCCCTGGAGAGCTTTTGCATATGGACCATGTCGGTCCGGCTCGGGTGAGCTCGGTTGGGGAGGAAGTGGTATGTGCTTGTTGTTGTTGATGACTTCTCGAGATATTCGTGGGTTTTCTTTTTAGCTGAGAAAACTGAGACTTTCACCTTTGTTCGCAATTTGATCTTGCGAGTTCAGAACGAGTTCCCTAAGAACTCGATGAGAGCTATTCGTAGCGATAATGGTTCTGAGTTTAAGAACACGGATTTTGAGAAATTTTGTAACTCTTTGGGTTTAGAGCATCAGTTTTCTTCCCCCTACACACCGCCATGAAATGGTGTTGTACAGAGGAAAAATCGGACCCTTGTAGAGATGGCCAGGACGATGCTCGATGAGCATAGGACTCCTAGGCGATATTGGGCCGAGGCTATAAACAATGCATGCTATATTTCCAGTCGCATTTTTCTCCATGCTTTCTTGAAGAAAACATTTTATGAGTTGCGATTTGGGAAGCAACCCAAAGTGAGTTATTTTAGAGTTTTTGGTTGCCACTGTTTTATTCTCAAAAAGGGCAACTTGGACAAGTTTGAGTCTCGTTCTTCTGACGGTGTATTTTTGGGTTATGGAAATCATACTCGCACATATCGTGTACTTAACCTTGATACTAACCGAGTCATGGAGACATCTGATGTCACCTTCAACGAGACTGCTTTGTCCTTCTTCTAGTTTTGAGCGTGCATGTGATCATGAGGTTGGAGAACCTCTTTTGATGATGACGACGAAGGTGCTGAAGGGATAGATGATCCAGCGCTTCCTCCACCTGCTGTGCCTATTGGGTCGACTTTGACCACGAATGCACGCGGCCCCGACCCTTCTTCCTCTACTACATGGGGGCCGTGTGATCCACCACCTCGAGCTGTACCACTTGTACCCGAGGAGGCACCAGCTGCTATTGAGTGGGAGGTAACTTCAGCAAGGGTGGCGCCATGACACATTCAGCGCCAACACCCTCCTCAACAGATGATCGGCGACATCCAACAACGCGTCACTCGGTCTAGGTCACAACAAATCTCTCACTTTGCTCATTTTGCATTTGTTGCTGATTTTGAACCTCGAGATGTTGGACACGCATTATCTGATCCGGATTGGGTCAATGCCATGCATGAGGAAGTTGAAAATTTTGAAAGAAATCGGGTTTGGGTTCTTGTTCCTCTTCCTTCTGAGTGTCACCCTATTGGAATGAAATGGGTTTTCAAAAATAAACAAGGAGGAGATGGCCATGTTGTGAGAAACAAGGCCAGACTTGTAGCCCAGGGGTATAGTCAGAAGGAGGGGATAGACTATGAGGAGACTTTTGCTCCTGTAGCTCGTTTGGAGGCAATTAGGATCCTCTTGGATTTTGCTGCATCCAAAGGTTTTAAACTTTTTCAAATGGATGTCAAGAGTGCCTTCCTAAACGGCTACATAGAGGATGAGGTGTATGTGAAACAACCCCCCGGTTTCAAAAATCCCAAGTTTCCAAACCATGTTTTTAAACATCACAATGCTTTGTATGGTTTGAAACAAGCCCTTAGAGCCTGGTATGATATATTGAAACCTTTTTGCTTGTTAAGGGTTTTAAAATGGGATGTGTGGATAAAACGCTTTTTCTCCTCATGCAAGGCAATGACACTTTGTTGGTTCAGATTTACGTGGATGATATCATATTTGGTTGTTCTTGTCATGCTTTGGTTGCCAAGTTTGCAGACACTATGAGCAGAGAATTTGAGATGAGCATGATGGGCGAGTTGACGTTTTTCCTCGGGTTGCAAATCAAGCAATCCCGAGAGGGGACATTCGTGCACCACGGCAACTACACCAAGGACATATTGAAGAAGTTCGATATGGGTGAGGCCAAGCCTCTTCCAACACCCATGTCGATCACGACGGCCCTGGATGCGGACAAGGATGGAGAAGTCGTGGACCAGAAGGAGTACCGGAGTATGATGGGGTCGCTGCTATATCTGACGGCGACACGCCCGAACATCCATTTCACGGTGTGTCGTTGCGCGCGATTTCAGTAGTCGCCGCACACCTCTCATCGTCAGGCGGTGAAGCGCATTATGAGGTACTTATGTTTCACACCCGAGTTTGGGATTTGGTATTCTGCTTATTCCACCCTCTCCCTTTGCGGTTACTCGGATGCTGATTTTGCTAGTTGCCGACTTGAGCGCAAGTCCACTTTTAGGTTCTTCTCTTGTATCTTGGTCTTCTCGCAAGCAGTCTAGTGTCGCATAGTCTACCACAGATGCTGAATATGTTGCTGCGGCTAGCTGCTGTTCTCAGTTGTTGTGGATGATGGCCACTTTGCGTGATTTTGGTATGAGTTTTTCTCGAGTTCCATTGTTGTGTGAAAGCACGAGTGCGATTAGCGTTGCTAAGAACCCCATGTTGCATTCTAAGACCAAACACATTGATGCGCACTTTCATTTCTTGCGAGACCACTATGAGAAGGGTGATATCGACCTTCACCGTGTCGATACTCATCTTCAGTTGGCAGATATTTTGGCCAAGCCTTTGGACCAATCAACCTTTGCTAGGTTGAGAGGTGAGCTTGGTGTGTGTTTTCCCTTTTAGTTGGGGGAAACATTTTGGTTCTTGTAATATAGACTATCTTCTTTTTTTTTGTTCTTGTTTAGTTTTTGCATTTCATCATGTTTGCAAGTTTATCTTTTCAAGCTTCTTGTCTATAATTTGTAGAATGAATTTATGCTCTGATTAGTGCGTGCTCTGATGATATATGATGATGCTTGTAGCTTAGGCTCTTTTTGATCACTGATACATGTTGTGAGCTGAGCTACTTTATGAATGGTGAATATGCCTAATGAACATAAAATTTGAAATTTGTTCACCATTAAGATTGACAACTAGCATGTGTAGAATGTGTTGAAATCACTGGTGCTTTTCATATATGCTAGGTTGCTATGTCTCTAGTTCTGAGTCATTCACTTGTTTGGTATGTTTCTATTCTGTCATAAAGATGAACCAAGTTAAGTAAATTGGAAAGATCGAGATGGGATTGCTTGTCAACACATCACATCGAGACTGTCTCTCAGTGCACTTTGAGTTAAACTTGAGCTGTGTATTGTAAGACCGAAACCGTTGCTTCAAGCTTCTGATTGCTTTTGCATAGGCTTAGCTCGGTTGAAAAGTTAGGCAATGACAAGCTTTCAACCTCTCGCAATCATATGCTGAAATCTGAGCTTGTGTAATTTAACCGCTGCAACTCCAATAAATTTTTTAAAATACAAGTCTATGTTTCATTCTATAGCATTATGGTTGAACTTTGCTATGGGTAGTTCACCTTGGATACATGATTAGCACTTGTGTAACTTCGTGTCTATACATGTTGGTGCTATCTTGATGGTGAAACTCTTTCCGAATGGCTTAAAACTGCTCACTTTGCTCATTTTCGTATTCTGGATCAGTTTGAGCCTTTGCTGGCATTTGTGCTTATTGTTGAATAGTTGGATCAGCACTCTTTATGTAACACCCAAGGTGTTAGTTCCAAATTAAGCAGTGGGTATGAGCACAGACAAACTATATCAAGTAACGATCAAGTAAATTAGTTCAAGTATTGTCGGTGGTGATATACGAGTTGGGATCAACCCTGGAGATAAAATCCAAGTTTTTGCTCAAAATGTTCGATAAGCTGAAGGAGAATATTGGAGATCAACCAAGTCTTGCAACCTTGCCCAAATGACTATAGATGGACTCACGAACAAAAGTTATGAAAAGTCCATGTTGGGCATATGACCAGAAAATACCCCGTCAACTGGAAACCCTAATTCGGACTCTACCGGGTGATTACTTTGACCAGCTTTGAAAGACATTTTGGAGACCTTGCATGACAGTGAGCCCTAAACAAAAGTTGTATTAGTGATCGAGTGGAACCAACTTTATTTAATGGTCAAAACCTGGATCGGTGCCAAAAATAGCGAAAAAGAGGTCCCAAGATCAGATTAAGTGTTGATTTCACGGTTCGGAAAGTTGGAATTTCGGGCACCATGGAGTTTTCGTCGATAGTTATGACTGCACAAACAATTAGGAATTTGACCAAGCCTCTTTAAGAAAAGTCGGAGTACTCATCAAGACAATGACAACAAATCAAGTCTCATCGCAATCGGAGTTCGTTTGGACAGTGGTCGCAGTTTTGGGAAATAGCGAAGATTTTCATCGGGAGAATTAATTTGGAAGGAGTTTATAGGAAAAGATAAAAGGGCAGCAGCACCCCTCCCTTCTCCCTTCTCCTGCACGCCACTTCTTCTCCTCCTGCTTGTTATCTCTTCCCCTCTCTTCCTCCCTGCTCTTCTTTCTTCTCCATGGCAGCAAGCAGCCATGGCTAATCCTCCCTCTTCTCCCCTCTCTTCCTTCCATCTCCATGGCAGCAAGCAGTGCTGCAGAAGCTCCTCTTCTCCTCCCTATTCTCCATGGCGCCCCTCCCTGCTACTCCCCTCCCATGGCCGAATCCCCCCCTCTTCCTGCTCGCCCTCTCCCCCCCTCCATGGTTGCTGCTCCCTCCCCCTTCTCTTCCATGGTCAACAAAGCAGCAGTAACAACTCTCTCCTTTTTCCATGTCCTTCTCCTCCTTTCCTCCCCATAGCAGCAGCCCCAAACCCTAGCCATGGCCACCTTCCACTTCCTGCTCGTCCTCTCGTTTCCCATGGCAGCAGCAAGAAGTAGCAGTGGTGTCCCAAACCCTAGCCATGGTTGCCCCCTTCCTCTCCAATCTCCATAGCAGCAGCAGCTCCTCCTCCTTCCCCCTCTCTTTTCTCTATCTTTTTGAGGAAATTGGACCATGAGTATTTGTTTGTGGTTGATTGTATTTATTGTGTACTAATGTTCATGATAGTTGGTAGCTCAAATGATTTATATGTGTGCTCAAATGGTAGTCAAACAAGTGATGGATCAATGTATTGATGTGCTGAAATTTCTGCTGGAGCAGATTCTGTTGAGGTGTTATTTCCGAAAATTAAATCTTGTTTTCTATAGGTTTGGTCAATACAAAAGTTGTATATTATTGGATGATCTAGCTGCTGTTAAAATTTGATGATTTTTGGCCTAGTAGTTTAGGAGTTACATCTGTTTAAAGTTAGGGTTCATAAATAGTTGTTCTCTGAAATTCCAAGATCAGATTCTGTAAATGTGTATGATAGACCCTTTTAATTTATGAATCATGTTGTGGTGATTAAAGATAAAAGGTAGATAATTTCATAATCTTTCCAGAATGTCTTGTTTCATGTATTTTGGAGTTATGTAGCTCTAGTTATGATTTAATTCTCAGCTGTTCATTGTATGTCTAGCTATGCTGAAATGGCTGCAGAAGCAGTTTCTGTTGTGGTCATGGTTTCGAAATACAAATCATGTTTTCTGTGGATAGGTATAATATAAAATTTTTAGATAAATTTCATATCTAACTTGTGTTAAATTTTCATGATTTTTGGTGAAAATAATTAGGAGTTATGGCTGTGCAAAGTTCAGTTTCAGAAGTAGGAGCTCTCTGAAATTTCTGGACTAGATTGGAGAAATCTACTTGTTTGACCCTGTTAACTTGAGAATCATGTTGAGATTCTTAAATATGAATTGTAGGAAGTTTTATAAGCTTTCTAGATTGTCTTGTTTCATATCTTTTGGATATGTATAGCTTCCGTTATGGTCCAAGCAATCAGCTGTTGTTGCATTCTAGAAATTGATATGTCAATGTGCTTAATGGACTGCATGTGTGGTTTCAGTTGGAGTGGTTACTTTGTGATGTAAATGTTGTTTTCTATAGACGTTATCCATATAAAAGTTGTACATAATTCTCATATCTTGTTTTTCCTAAAATGTCATGATTTGAGGCCAAGTGGTTTAGGAGTTATAACTTGTGCAATTTCAATGTCCAGATTTGCTTGCTCTCTAGACAGATCTGAAAGATTGGATTGTTTGGCCTAGTTAAACTTTGAATCATCCTTTGATGTTAATAGAAGAGTTGTAGTTATTTTAATATTCTTTCTAAATTGTCTTAGATCATACTTTTTGGTGGTCTAGAACTTGAGTTATAGGTGTTTAAAGTTAACTGTCCAAATTTGTCCAAGTCTGGACAGATTTGCTTGTTTGAGTTGTTTGGTTTAGATAACAATAGAATCACCTGTAGGTGTTTAAAATAAAGTTGTAGTTATTTTTCTAAGCTTCCTTTAAAGTCCAAGAACTCCTTTATTGGACATATAGAGATTGAGTTATAGCTGCTTTAAAATAGATGGCTGAATCTATCCAAGTCTGGACAGATGTGCCTTCCTTGACTTGTTTGGCTATGTTAACTTATGAATTACCTTAAGTAGATAACAAATGATTTGTAGACAACTCTATAACCTTTCTAAAAAGTCTAGTGCCAAGTTTCCAGGTATTATAGATCTTTAGATATGTCTGTTTTAAGTTGCTACTGATGTTGTGTAACAAGTTCTGTCTAAGTGTGGACATATCGCCTTTGTCCTCTGTTTTTGGCCTGCTTAACCTTTGAATTAGACTTTGTGTTGAATAGCATAGTTGTAGGCCATCTTGTTAGCTCTCCGAAAAGTCTTAGTTCACCTTGTTTGGAGGTCTTTAGCTTGAGTTATGTTTAATTTAATGGACTACTGTGCTGCTGTCCAGGACATGCGAATGAATCCAAGTTGATTGCTTTAGTTTGATATTGCTTATGTGATTTTTGGTGACATATCTTGCCTTGTTAATATTTAGCTTGTGTATTCCATGTTTCTGAATTAATGAACCTAAGATATTGTATAAATATATTATGCATAGTGTGGGTTAATTTAACTAAAAGTATGAGTTGTAGGTGCATGCTTGTGTTCCTTTTGTGTGATGTATGTCTTGTATTCATGATTGGTTGATATAGTTAGCTTCCATATATGCCTAATGAACTTTGTATAACATCATACTATAAATAAAACTCAGTGATATGATTAGATTTTAGTGCATGTTAAGTAATAATAAGCTATATCCTGAATACTTAGGTGTACTAGTCAGCAGTACTTGATATAGGTCTTATGCTTGTATCATGTGTTACATCCCTTGTATTCATACATATGCATTGTGCACCTCATGCTAGGTACGCTAGATGATGAACGCATGAAGTGAAGTGCGTGATGTTGGAGCTAAGCCTAAAGCTGGTGTTGGGTGGCCAACCCGAAGAAGGTGTTTGGCAAACTCCACAAGTTCCTTTAGCGGTGATGTTCCTGAAGTTAGTGCCAAGTAACACTAGCTTAAGTGTTGTTTCCCAGGCAAGCCCCGGTGCATACACCCACTCTCTGTTTTACAAATACTTTATTACACTATAGGTCTTGTGAAATGTGCATTAAGTAAGTAGGAGTTGAATTAAACCGTTGCTGCATGAATACCTTGAATTACCAGATAATCCCGGATAATATCCTATAAGTAGTGATAAGACGATCTCAAATGCTTAGCAATGCTTAGACTTTGGTAGAAGTCGATCGATGGTTTCATCGTTCGCGAGATATAGGTTTACATGTTCTCTCTTTGACTCTGTCTATGGGTCGTGAGAACCCTAATATGATGATAATATTTAAAGTGAGACCGGGCGGGTAACTTGCACAGGAATGGAGTCCTGGTGTAGTGTTTCCGCCTGTGTCGCTTAGGACCCATCCACTGTTGGCCCGTTGGATCGAGAACTATTTGCTAGTACTGGTCACATGCTTCGGTAAGCCCTACTATGGCTATGCTCTTACTGGAACGGCGCACCCGCGCACTGGGAGTGGAGAGATGGCGGGAGTAGCGTGTACCCACCCTGCTCGGTCCACTGATGGACGTTACTCATCAAGGCCGTTGTAGGGCGGTAGTGTACTGTACTTCCGGGTGGCGCGGCTCCGGTCCGGTTTGAGTGGATCCACGGGAAGGTTGATATATGTGAGTTCTGTCTCGCATATGTCGTGTGATAAGGAAGCCCCAGCTGGGTAGATCAAACAGTTCGAATCGTCGTTTGCTCCACGAGAAAAGGAGACTCGTCCTTGCCCCCTCAGCGTAGTTTAATCAAGTGAAGATGATGGCAAGAGAAGTTTGTCATGAGATGTGATGCTTAAACAATTGTTTGATTTAGATAGGTGCAAAGTGGATACTGCTTAATAACTTAATGCACCGCTAAAACATAAAAATAAGATGAACAAGTACAAAGCTTTTCTGCAAAGCTCTTCTCTTCTGCTAGCCTCACTACATCCCTTAAGCCAGCATGCCCTTGGAGTCTTTTTCTTAGTCGGGTAAGTCTTGCTGAGTACCCTCATGTACTCAGGGTTTTATTGTCCCTTGTTGCAGGTGATGGTTCGACCTGCTTAAACTTGGTGGCTAAGTGCCGGTGGGCTCAGTGATTCCATACTACTTCTTCTCTTTATGCTTTTCTTGGAGGATGTCATTGGAGCTAGCAGTGTATTTCAACTTATGTTATTGTATTCATTTCAAAGCTATGTTGTTTCTTCTAAATTAAGTGAAACTCAAATTGTACGTGATATGTATTTGCTTAAACCTGCGATCTTGGTTGTGTTGTGATTAACCGAGGTCCTTTGTGACTCTCGGCAGACTACCGGGTTTATATAAGTGAAAGTATGTGTGTGTCAATGTGTTGAGCGGGGACAACCATACTTGATCTTATATAAATTGGGCGGTTCTGTCACACTTTAGAGCATCTATTCACTCTATGGACTATATACTTGAAGCTGCTAACCTGCATTTGTAACTCATATGCATTTTGCCTTGTTGTGTGCATTTTCAACTAAGGGGGAGAAATTTTGACAAATCATATCTCTAAGTTGTATGCACTATTGAAGGGGGAGTTTGCTCGATTTTTGCTTTGACGAGCTGATCAATTGGTTTGGAGCGACTTTCAAGATATATGGTCTTTCAATTGGTTTGGAGTGATTCTACTAGTTGTGTTGAGCCTTTGCCTCTTTCTGGAGGGACTAGTTTGTATTTGTCTCTTTTGCTCCGACTACCTTCTTGCTAGCGGTGTTGAGCCTACTCTACCTCTTCTTGAGGGCTAGCTTTGCTTTGCTTGGTTGCGTCGAGCCATTGCCCATGTCTTTGGGAACCAAGTTGTTTTGCTATTCCACTTGACCTTCTTCTGGCTTTGCTATGCGTTTGGGTCATTTGGATGAGTTCTCTACTTCTCTTTTTTCTTCCTTCTTCTATCTTCATATGACTTGTGTTCGTAGTTGACAATGCACTCATCAAGGGGGAGATTGCGGATACATGGGTCTATCCCAGATCTTGAGATGATGAGTGATTGTCAACTGGGATGATACGCATGTTCTTTGGCTTGTGTTGTGCAGGTGTTGAGCACGGATACGGTGATCAAAGGCAAGGTGAAGGTCAAGTAGAGACGTGCTGTGCCGATGGACCCGGAGCGGGGAAGGGTGGACGTTAGGCTTGGACTGACGGACCGGTGGCCTGAGCATCGGCCGTGGTGGCTGACAGCCTGGGATAGTGACAAGTGAAGACTTGCGTGTGTACGGGGTGCACGGGCGGTGCATCCCCTCTGCGGCTCGGTTTGGTGGTTGAGCCACAGAAAAACCACCGAGTGGACGGTTTCCAGGTTTGGGCCTCAAAACCTGGGTGTGGCCGGTTTCTGAGTTTGGGCCACAAAACTCGGGCTGAGGACGGTTTCCAGGTTTGGTCCTCAAAACCTGGGTGCTGGCGGGTTTCTAAATTTGGGCCACAAAACATAGGCGACGGACAACAGGTTTCCCGGTTTCGGCCTCAAAACTGGGGGATGGTCCAGGTTTCCCGATTTCAGCCTCAAAACCGGGGGGGAGGTCCGTGAAATGGACGAGCAGAGCGGTGGCGGCACATGGCGGCAATCGGTGAGGTCGCCTCGAGGCGAAGTTACCAGTTGTGCGGGCGTGGCCGTCGGATCACCACCTACCTCGAGTTGATCAGGAATACCCTTAGGGTTAGCCTGCTCGCTCATTAGCTGTAAGGGTAGAAGGGGAATAATTGTATTAGGCTATATAAGGAGAGGCCACCCCTCCCTCCAGACTATCTCAGCCATTGCTATTTTCATTCTAGGTTTTCCTGCCTCCCATTCCCAACTGTAGCTACTAAGATCTGCAGAGACGGTGAACAATACCTCTGTGTATTTGGATTTTGCGGAAACGGGACCGGATTCCCGTTGTCTCCTCGGGGGGACGAATTTCGGCTGGCAATTCATGGTCTTGATTCGCGTTTTGAACTTGTTCTTCGCGTTCTTTGTTTCTCCATGATTTTCCCGTCACTCGATCTCCCTCTACGTTGCGTCTTTCTCGAATCCACTTGAACCAACTTGTTCTTTGATGTGAGGAGATCATTTCCACCAAAGGAAGTCATCTAACTCCTTATGAACAAGTAGATCGGGTCGATTCAAGTTTTGTGATGCTTTTTCGGTTCATACACCTTCCCCTTTGATTTCCCATTGATTGAGTTGATTTGAGCGGATGATTTCTTGGGGATAGTTTTCCAACTACCTCGTGATCATCTTCTCCAAGTTTGGGAACAAGGGATTTTGATTTGGATCGGATTTGGGGATATTGGGGTGAAGGGCGACCAAAATCGCCCTCACTGGGTGGTCGCGGACAGTCCGCCACCCACCCCGCGGATAGTCCGCGCATCGGGGGCGAGCCAGGTCAGTGGCTGTGTTGTTTTTGTTTGAACGATGGACAGTCCGCAGTGCTAGGTCGCGGACAGTCCGAGCCTGAGCAGAACGAGTTGAGCAGCAGTGCGGTTTTGGGGACTTTGCTGGCGGACAGTCCGCCCTTCCCTCGCGGACAGTCCGGCAGTACCGCGGACAGTCCGGGACTGTACCCGCGGACTGTCCGGGGCTTCACAGACTTGTCTTTTTCAGTGCATTTGGTCTCCCGACTTTTTCGTTTGATTTTTGGACTTCTCGTTTGGCCCTAGAGTTAACCAAGAAACCTCTCTAGGAATCTTTGCTACTTGTTAGCATAGGTATTTGGAGATTTCTCAACGTAGCCTTCTATCTACGCTCGAGGGTAGGTTTTTGGGGTTGAACTTGAGCCGAAGCTTTTGGCGTTGGGTGTGCTCTCGTTTGGTGGTGCCTCGCTGTGATCCTAGGGATCAGCCACCCTTTTCCAAGGGTCGTGGGCATCACGTTTTTGATCGAAGCTTTTGGGGGTTGATTTGTGGGAGAAAGGCCAATGTTTCGAGAGAAATTTTTAGGCTCCCATTCACCCCCTCTGGTCGCTTTCTGTTAGAGTTCTCGGTCCTTCAATCTCATCATGTAGCAATTTAAGTTTTCAAAGGATAAATCTCCAGAACTCTAGTATTACTAGGAACAAGATAAATAGCAGTTCAATCTTTTCATATCATACTCGTCAAACACCTAGACTTAGGTCAAAACTTTTGCAACCCATAAGTCTCAGATTCAAAGTAAATTTTCCTGTTAAAATAATCTCATCCAAAACTCACGAAAATTAAAGACTGAACACTAGGCACTTGAAAAGAATTACGACAGAGCAACTATTCATCATTTCCATCCAGATTAATTTTATTATCCTAGATCTCAATTATTTCAGGGCAAGCTTTTATTCTAGATTATCATTGTTCTTTTTATTGACTCTAATATTAAACACATACTCTAAGATATAATATAAAGACTAATAATATATAAAGGCTAATAATAATAGTAATAGTAATAGTAGTAATAATAATAACATACCTTAATAGCGAAGATAACGAGGGTGCATCTCCCCCAAGCTAATCCCTTCGATAGCGTCGAGCCTTCATGTGCCCGAATATTTTTGTTCTTTTCCTTTTAAGGATGAGCCTTCATGTGCTCACATATTTTTGGTGTTTTCTATTTTTATAAAATTTGAAAATATAAATATTTATATATTACCTCGGATAACGGGGGAGCCTTTTCCCCAAAGCTAGATGATTGCGGGTTCGTTCTTTTGGTGGCGTCGATACACTTCACTCCTCTGGTCCTTAATGAAAGGTTGTTTGTTTTCGTCTCTTCAGAGTGGATGAAGTTATCTGGCCTTGTCATTGATTCCTGCTAAACTCAAATAGACAACAAAGCTCGTGAAATTGATTAAGTGTTAGTGGTAAAACCATTTATGTCTTATCAAGCCTCATAGGTGTTTAAGCAAGCATGATTCAACAATTGTTTAATATATATATATATTTGGATTTTTATATTTTCATTAGGTAGATGCAAAAAGCAAGAAATATATATATATATTTGCCTCCATAGTAAACAGTTAAATATTCACATGGGGCTTTAAGAGTTTTTTTAGATGATAATGCAATATGATTATTTTTATTTTCTTTTTCTAGTGCAATGCAGAAATTAAAATGTTGATGCAAATATTAAATATGATGATGCAGTAGATGACTAAGAATTAAATATGAGAAATATGCGAAAAAGTAAATATGAGGATAACTACTGATATTACCTTTTGGCAAAGGTTCGGATATTTAGGTCTGACGAACTGGACATTCCCTTGGTTCAGACCTCCCAAGGTGTGTCAGACGTTTGGAAAGTTGTTTCTCATTGATCCTCTTTAGACGCTGTCTTTTTCTTCCATACTTTGTTGGTCTGAGTCTTTACTTCGTGTTGTTCAATGTCTTGAGGTGTCTCTTCTTCTTTCTTTTCTGGGATAGTGTCACTAGCTTCTTCTTTGTGATTGGCCTCTCCATTCTCGATGGCTTGTCTTCTTTAGCATTGATAGCGGCGTCTTTCACTTCTACTCTTCTTAGGTGCTTCATTGGGTATGTAGTTGATGAAGTAGCATCGTACCTTCTCTCCAAGAAAGTGAAAATGGATCTCCCCTTGCTTCATGTAGATAATTGCACTTGTAGTGTACAGGAACAGTCTTCCTAGGATGAGGTGGACATCATCGTCTTCTCCCATGTCAAGAACCAAGAAGTCTATGGGGACTTCATGACCTCTAATTCTGACTACGACAACTTCAACCATTCCTTCCGAAAATCGAAATGTTTGGTCTGCTAGCTTTATCTACAAGTATGTTGGCTTTAATGGTGCATCACGAAATAAATGTGTATATGTTACCATAGACATGATGTTGACACTTGAGACGATGTCGCAGAACCTGTTGTAGAAGGTACTCTCCTTGATCATGCAGTCAATGGTAGGTACTCCTGGATCGTACAACTTCTCAAGGCGTAGTGGAGGTTGAGTGGTATCTTTTGGTGGTTCAACAGTGTTGACCATCCATACTGGTTCTTGCTCTTGTGGCTTCGTCTTGTTCCTCCCCCTTCTATTGCTGTTCTTCTTCTTCGGGGCAGTAGGTGCATACTCATACTTATATGGTGACTGTGGGTGTACACGAGTCTTGAGTGTGCAATTCTTGAAACAGATCCTCTCCTTCCAATTGTTGATCGTGAAGCAGATCTTGGCGCTTTCGGTGTAGATGATGGCTTTAGTTGTACTTAGGAATGGTCTTCCCAAGATGATGGGTGCTCTTTCATCTCCTCCTGTTTCCACTATCACAAAATCTACTAGGACATAAGAGTGTCCAACTTGTACTTGAACATCTTCAAGGGTTCCCTTGGGGTAGCAAAGTGTCTGATCTGCAAGCTGCAAACACATGGTTGTGTACAACAATGGTTGACCATGAATTTTCTCATAGATTACCTTAGGCATAATGTTGACACTTGCTCCAAGATCATAAACGGCTTCGTCAAAGGTATGAGGTCCAATGGTGATAGGGATGATAGGTCTCCTTGGATCTCCTTTCTTCTCAGGCAAATTCTCATCTCCCCATCCTCTGTACTTTGGCCTTGGCGAAGCTGTGAAGTAATCTCCTGCATTGAAAATGTCTACAAGATTTGTAGTTTCTAATTCTTCCGGATTCCCCAGAATCATACCTTTTTTGGACACAGGTACAGAAGTGGCTAGCTGAGAAATTTGTGATTCTATCATCTTATTAAAGCTGAGCTAATTCTTAATAGCAGAAGTAAAGCTTTCCATTCTATTATTAATGGTTTCAAGTATTTTATCATTGGAAGCTATCTTTCCGGATATGTTATCAATAACTTTATTTTGATTAACAATCATTTCACTTAAAGGCGGTTGGTTGAAGTTATTACCTTGGTAGTTACCTGAATTGTTACCTTGGTAGTTGGGTCTCTGTTGCTGATTCCATCCTTGATTCTGTTGAGGACGATAGTTGTTGTTGTTGTTGATGTAGTTCACATCCTCTTGGACTTTAGGACAATTGCTTCCTGTGTGACCAGTGCCTCCACACTCTTCACAAGTCATGCGAGAATCGTGGATGTGCATGACTTCCTTCTTCTCTTGGTGTCATTCGTCGTGCTTCTTTATTAGTAGGTCCATCTGAGCAGACAACATGTCTACTTCTTTGAGTTGATGCATTCTGGAAGGACCGTGACGCCTAAGAGGGGGGGGGGGGGGGTGAATTAGGCAACTAAAAAGTTCTACTCCAAATTATAGCCTCTAATTACCACCTAGTCAAAACCTATGCAAGAGAGTTTTGCTAGGTGTATTTGCTATCTCTATCGCAAAAGAGTTTTGCAAACTATGATCCAAACCTATCAAACTAGCCTATCAACTAAGCTAGGAAAGGTAAAGCATACAACAAAGGTAGCAAGTAATTGCAGAAGCTAAAGAGTGTGATAGAGATGCAAAGTCCCATCGACGACTCTGGTATTTTTACTGAGGTATCGAGAAGCGCGCAAGCTTCCCCCTAGTCCTCGTTGGAGCCCCTCGCAAGGAATCCCTCGCAAGGGCCAAGCTCCCGGTCAGGTAACTCCATGGATATCCCCGGGCCTTCCCCACGCGCTAGTGGGCCTCCGGTTAAGCCTCGCAAGGCACGACCTCTCCCGGATGCTCCCCGCCGTCTTCACTATCAAGCATCCGGCCGAAATGCCGCGGGTTTGGTTCCCTTCGGTACACGGTGGCGGCCACACCACAAACTTAGTTGGTGTGAACTCGCAAGACTACGAGCCCCTCCGAGTACAACAACGGTGCGCGCAAGCACCGGTAGAGCAATGAAGGACCGAATTGGCGACCAGAGTGGGGGGGGGTGAATGGGTGCCTCAAATTTCTTCTCGAGAAATCGATGGCCCTTGTCCCATAGAGTCACCCCAAAAGTAAGACTTTGACATGCTAGTGTCCATGACCCTAGATGTATGGTGGATAAGCCTGGGCAAAATACCCACTACCCATTACCCGTACCCAAATTACCCGAATCCGGACCCGAATTACCCGAACTCGAGGCACCTGATCCCAACTTCGGATACTGATTTTGATTACCCGAAATTAGTTTGGGTAATTTGGGTAATATCCCCTGGTACCCGAACTACCCGAATTACCCGAAGTTGTATTTTTGTCTTTGTACTTATCATGTTTTATTAGTTAAATCAATAAATTTAGGGAGAATTAGCTCTGGGACACTCTGAAAGGCCTAAATTGGCTGGTGGACACGTCCACTTTCAATATTTGCCAGAAGACACTATGGTTTCGTGTAGTTGGGCCAATGGACATCGACCCTCATCCAATATTTTTATAAAATAGATATAAAATCATATAAGTGCTAGAAAATTATACTATAAATTTTTCTACACTCTACATGATAAGAATTATAAACTAAAAATATTGTTTTGTGCTGAAATGATCATTTTGCCCCCACTTCATAAATAAACAAAGATAATCATGGTTAATTTGCTTATATGATTGTAGGTCACTACAAATCTTAGGACAAATCATAGAATGCGTACATCAACAAATCTTGACAATGCTAAAATATTAGCTCAAAATAATAAAGTTTATAGTGACATATTTAGCATGACTGAATTATAGATTTATCTCTTGTGGAGCTTAATTGATATATTAAACTTTGTTATTTTGATATGATATTTTTATGATAGACAAGATTTGGTGATATATGCATTCTGTGATTTTGTCAGTATTTTTAATATATTAGAAATAAATTAACTAATTAATCATGGTTATCTTTGTCTATTCATGAAGAGAGGCAAAATTATCATTTTAGTGCAAAATAATATTTTTAGTATGTAGTTCTTATCATGTAGAGTGTCGAAAAAATTATATTATAATTTTTTGACACTTATATAATTTTATATCTATTTTATAAAAATATTGGATGAGGGTCGATGTCTATTGGCCCAATTACACGAAACCATAGTGTCTTCTGGCAAATATTGAAAGTGGATGTGTGCACCGGCCAATTTAGGCCTTTCGGAATGTCCTAGGGCCAATTCTCCCATAAATTTATCATTTAATTAGTATACTATTCTCTCCGTTTGAACAAGTGACTGTAATATGTTATTCTTTGTAAATTAGTGTTAGAATTCTATACAAGATGTTGCTGAAATTATGTATGAATTTCTACTAAAATTTTGTAAAATTTGCTCATTTTATGAATTCGGGTAAATCGGGTAATACCCGAACCCGAACCCGAATTATCGGGTACCCAAATTTGCGGGTAGTGTTTTTTCGGGACTAAGTTCGGGTAGCAATTTTCATTACCCGAACTTTAAATTACCCGAATTACCCGACCCGAAAAAAACGGGTAACCCGAACGCCCAGGCTTAATGGTGGATGCTTCCTAGAAGTATAGCGGGACACTACACAATCCAAGAAGTCCAACGCAAAAATAGGGAAGCAAATCCGACAACGGACGAATGAATCACAAACGAAAACGTGCTGAACAACACAGACCGGACTCTGGCCAGCGTCCGGTCAAGAATGATCGGACGCGTCCGGTCAACAGAAGTCGGTTCTGGATGCTCTCTGTGTTGGACCGGACTCACAGGGGAAGAGCGTCCGGTCAACACTGAGATGAGCGTCCAGTCACAAGCTATGCAATGAATACTGCACGCTGTGCGTCCGATCACACAAAAACGGTGCGTCCGGTCAGTTACTCGCAGAACTGGTCAGCGAGATGTTCAACGATCGGACTCACCAGGAAGCGTCCGGTCATTGAACAGGCAGAGTCCGGTCACCCCGATACAGAGCTGTTTGTCCACCGAATTGACTTGATCTCCCTCAAATCGAAACCTCTAGGGCTCAAACTTGGTGAGGGGAGTCACAAGGAGGATAGTGAGCTACTCCTAGGAGATCATAGCTCGAACCTATCTCCAAATCGATGGATCGAAGAAGTTCGGGGAGAAAGGGAAAAACACAAAATGAAAACGAGAATCGATTGATCTCCTAGCTCGTGAGGTTAGAGATGAATTCCTTCGGTGAAAAGAGGCGCCCCACGATCTAGAACAAGCTGCTTCGAGCAGAATCGAAAACAAACTCATGATGAGGGAGAACGAAGCAAATCATCGTGAGGGGCGGAAAACGAAAATGCGAAGAACACAACTCAAAGACACGAATCGATCATGAATTCCAGCCGAAATTCCTACACACAAGGAGACAACGAGATTACAGTCTCGTTTCCTTAAGATCCCAAATACACAGAGGTATGATTAGCCATCTCTGCGGATCACAGGCAGCGAGGTATGATTAGAACCTAAGCAAGGGCTAGAGAAAGAAATGCTGCAAGGATAGGGAGAGAGGAGGGGCGCCTCTCTTATTTATAGTCTTATACAATAGTCCCCTTCTACCCCAAGATACAAGAGCGAAGCGGCCAACCCTAGGGGTATCCCGTCCAGCTCTGATGAGTTTTTGATCTGACGGCCACGCGCCTTCCTCATCCTTAGCTTCGCCTCAATGCAAGCCTTAGGATGCCGCCAGGTGCCATCTTGTCGACCGTCGTGCCTTCCTCACGGATAGCTTTGCCGCAACGCAAGCCTCTCCGCACCGCCACGCGTCGACCGTCCATTTTGGACCTCCCCCCCGGTTTTGAGGCTGAAACTGGGAAGCCTGTCCTCTAGCTCAGTTTTGTGGCCCAAACTCAGAAACCTGTCAGCGCCCAGGTTTTGAGGCCTTAACCTGGAAACCGTCCTCAGCACGAGTTTTGAGGCCCAAACTCAGAAACCGGCCAGCCGGTGGTTTTTCTGGGGCTCTACCACCAAACCAAAACCGTAGAGGGATGCACCGCCCGTGCACCCCGTCCACCCGCAAGTCTCCACTTGTCGCTATCCCAGGCTGTCAGCCACCACAGCTGATCCTCAGGCCACCGGTCCGTCAGTCCGAGCCTCACGTCCGCCCTTCACCGCATCGGGTCCATCGGCACATCACGTCTACACTTGACCTTCACCTTGCCTTTGATCACCGTCTCCGAGCTCAACACCTGCATAACACAAGCCAAAGAACATGCACATCAAACCTGTTGACAATCACTCATCATCACAAGATCCGGATTACACCCATGTATCCGCAATCTCCCCCTTGATGAGTGCATTGTCAACTACCAACACAAATCATATAGAGTAGAAAGAATAAAGAAGTGAAGAAGAAAGAAGGACCAAAAGACCAGAGGTAAAAACAAAGCCAAGACAAGGTCAAGTGGAATGAGCAAAACAACTTGGTCCCCAAAGACATGGGCAACAACTCAACGCAACCAAGCAAAGGAAAGCTAGCCCTCAACAAGGGGCAGAACGGGCTCAACACCACTAGCGAGAAGGTCAGAGCAAAGAAGCCAAAAAACTAAGTAACCCAACTAGTCCCTCCAGAAAGAGGCAAAGGCTCAACACAACTAGCTGCAAACCGCCCCAAACCAATTGAAAACCAACAAGCTGAAAACTTATCAAGCAAAACAAGCAAACTCCCCCTGGACACAAACTCCCCCTTAGATAATGCACATATAACTAAATCATGATTTGTCAAATTTCTCCCCCTTAGTTGATAATGCACATATCAAGAGCAACCATAGGAGTCTGAAAGAAAGCTAAAAGAATGCAAAAGCTTCAAAGATATGCTATCCAGAGTGATAAAATGCTCTATTTGCTCAAGTGAATAAGTAAAAAGCCCAAAAGCTAGCATAAGGTCATCATGATCATATAACTCAACAAGAGTGGCAAAGCAATTATAGATTTGAAATTTAGAAAATAGGTCAAGTTCACCAATGAAGTAGCATCTAGTATGAAAATAGACATGTTATCATCTAGAGCTAACCAAACCACACTCGTGAACTACCTCAAAGCAAGTGTCAATTCAGCAAGCCACATACAACTCATGTCATTTAAGCAAGTTATACAAGAGTTATACATGTCAAGTGACTGCGAGGGGTTGAAAACACTACAAGGCCTTACTTTTCAACCAAGCGAAGCCTATGTCAAAAGACTATCAGAAGCTTAAGGCAATGGTTTTGGTCATACACTACACTGCTCAAGTTCTTCCCAAAAGTGAGGTGTTGTAGTGCAATCCCACCTCGATCTTTCCTTTATCTCTTAACTTGGATTTCAGATTTTAGCATTTAAGAATTTCGGAGTATATAATGGAAGTGATTTAAACTCCAAGCCAGAGACATAGCAACCTAGTATAGCAAAGTATGCTCTGAAAAGACAAGATCTACTCATACTAGTTGCCAAAGCAAATGGTGAACTGTTTTTAGGATTTGACAGATATTAAACAAGTTCATCATTGCAAAAACATATTGTGCTCATTAAGTTAAGTTACATGATCATAAAGAGCTGAAACTGCATAAGCTAAGTATCATACAAGCATGTGAAAACAGAGCATAGTATCAGTCTAGATAGAATATAATTGAAGCTCAAAATGCAAGTATGATACATATGCAAATGCAGAAAAACTATGAAAGAACCTAGACTGTACATCATATGATACAACAAGGTGATCCCATATCTAAAATGGGAAACACACACCAAGCTCACCTCTCAACCTAGCAAAGGTTGATTGGTCCAAAGGCTTGGTAAAAATATCGGCCAACTGATTATGACTGTCAACATGTCTAAGGTCGATATCACCCTTCTCATAATGATCTCATAGAAAATGAAAGCGCACATCTATATGTTTGGTCTTAGAATGAAGTACAAGGTTCTTAGCAACGCTAATCGCACTCGTACTATCACAAGGTAAAGGTACTCGAGAAAAGCTCAGACCAAAATCACGCAAAGCGGCCATCATCCACAACAACTGGGAACAGCAGCTAGCCGCAGCAACATACTCAGCCTCTATGGTAGACTGGGCGACACTAGACTGCTTGCGAGAAGACCAAGTAACAAGAGAAGAGCCCAAAAACTGACAATTCCCAGAAGTGGACTTGCGGTCAAGTCGGCAACCGGCAAAATCAGCATTAGAATAACCGCAAAGGTAGAGGGTGGAAGAAGTAGAATACCAAAGCCCAAACTCAGGTGTGAAACGAAGATACCTCATTATGTGCTTGACCGCCTGACGGTGAGAGGTGTGTGGCGACGCCTGAAAGCGTGCGCAAAGACACACCATGATATGAATGTCCGGGCATGTCGCCGTCAGGTACAACAACGAACCGATCATACTCCGGTATTCCTTCTGGTCCATGGCTTCTCCATCCTCGTCTGCACCCAGGGCCATCATGGTCGACATGGGTGTTGGAAGAGGCTTGGCCTCACCCATATCGAACTTCTTCACTATGTCCTTTGTATACTTGCCCTGGTGCACGAACGTCCCTTCTCGGGATTGCTTGATTTGCAACCCGAGAAAGAATGTCAACTCACCCATCATGCTCATCTCAAATTCCCTGCTCATATTATCTGCAAACATGGCAACCAAAGCATGAGAAGAACCACCGAAAATGATATCATCCACATAAATCTGAACCAAGAGAGTGTCATTGCCTTGCTTGAGGAGAAAAAGAGTTTTATTAACACATTCCATTTTAAAACCCTTAGCAAGCAAAAAGGTTTTGAACCTATCATACCACGCTCTAGGGGCTTGTTTCAATCCATACAAAGCTTTGTGAAGTTTAAAAACATGATTTGGAAACTTGGGATTTTCAAAACCGGGAGGTTGTTTCACATACACCTCTTCTTCTATGTAGCCGTTTAAGAAGGCACTCTTGACATCCATTTGAAAAAGTTTAAACCCTTTGGATGCAGCAAAAGCCAAGAGGATCCTAATTATCTCCAAACAGGCTACGGGAGCAAAAGTCTCCTCATAGTCTATCCCCTCCTTCTGACTATACCCCTGGGCTACAAGTGTGGCCTTGTTTGTCACAATGTGGCCATCCTCTCCTTGTTTGTTTTTGAAAACCCATTTTGTCCCAATAGGGTGACACTCAGGAGGAGGTGGATCTAGAACCCAAACCCGATTTCTCTCAAAATTTCCTAGCTCCTCATGCATGGCATTGACCCAATCTGGATCAGACAAAGTGTGTCCAACATCTCGAGGTTCAAAATCAGCAACAAATGCAGAATGAGCAAAGTGAGAGATTTGTTGTGACCTTGACCGAGTAATGCGTTCGTTGATGTTGTCGATCATCTGTTGAAGAGGGTGTTGACGCTGAATGTGTCGTGGCGCCTCTCTGGCTGATGTGATCTCCCCCTCAAAAGTAGCTGGTGCCTCCTCAGGTATCACTGGCAAACCCTGATTTAGTGGATCGACGTGCCCCCATGTAGTGGAAGAAGACGGGTCGGGGCTATGAACAGTCGTGGTCGAAGTCGATCCCAAAGGAACAGCAGGTGGAGGAAGATCTGAATCATCTGTCTATTCTGCTCCATCTTCCTCGTCATCAAAAAGAGGTTCACCGACCTCGTGATCACCTGCACACTCAAATCTAGAAGAGGGAAAATGCATGGTCTGGTCGAAGGTGACATCCAATGTCTCCATGACTCAGTTAGTGTCAAGGTTAAGTACACGATATGCATGAGTATGATTACCATAACCCAAAAAGACACCATCAGAAGAGCGAGACTCAAACTTGTCCAAATTTCCTTTCTTAAGTATAAAACAATGGCAACCAAACACTCTAAAATAACTAACTTTGGGCTACCTCCCAAAACGCAACTCATAAGAGGTCTTCTTCAAGAAAGCACGAAGAAAATGCGATATTGGAAATATAGCATGCATGTTTATAGCCTCAGCCCAATACCGCCTAGGAGTCCTATGCTCAACAAGGGTCCAATTTTTCCTCTTTACAAGGGTCCAATTTTTCCTCTCTACAACACCAATTTGTGGCGGTGTGTAGGGGGAGAAAACTGATGCTCCAAACCCAAAGAGTTACAGAACTTTTCAAAGTCTGAGTTCTTAAACTCGGTACCATTATCACTACGAATAGCTCTCATCGAGTTCTTAGGGAACTCGTTCTGAAGACGCAAAATCAAATTGCGAGTAAAAGAGAAAGTCTCAGTTTTCTCAGCTAAAAAGAAAACCCATGAATATCTCGAGATGTCATCAACAACAACAAGCACATACCATTTCCCACCAACCGAGCTCACCCGAGCCGGACCTACAAGGTCCATATGCAAAAGCTCTCCGGGGCGCTTGGTCAAAACTTGATTTACTGGATGGTGGGGAGCGGCAACCATTTTCCCATGTCTACAAGAATGGCAAACAAGATCCTTCTCCCTGCATAACTTATGCAATCCTTGGATTAAGCCAAGTGAACTAAGCCTTGCAAGCAAGTCGAAGCTCAAATGACCAAGTCTCCTATGCCATTTCCAAAGATCGGAGGAGGATCCAACCAAGAGACAACGAGAAATTCCAAAAGACTCCGAGAAATTCGCACGAAAGACTTTCCCAAAGGGCAAAATCAAACATACAAGATTGTCTTGAGGATCCAAAATACGACTGAGATTCGGCTTAAAACGAAACTCATAGTCATCCTGAAAGAGTTGAGAAACAAAGAGAAGGTTAAAATGCAAGTTCAATACAAGAGCAACATCACGCAACACAAAATGCTCATTAACTCGCACAGAACCATGAGATAGTACTTTACCTTTGCTATTGTCACCGAAGGTGATAAACTCCTTGCCGGTGACTGGACTAAGACTGGAGAACCACTTGGAGTTTCTGGTCATGTGCCTTGAGCATCTGGAATCCACCAACCAAATGTTCTCCAATCAACTTACCCATATCAGTAAAAAGACATAGGGTGAGCATACGGTACAACACTGGGGTGAGTAAAATGGGAAGTGTACCAGTGTTGTCCCAGCTGCTCAAAAGAACAGTTAGTAGTAATACCATTCCTAGCATGCCTACGGGGAAAGCGATCACCACGCACAGGAAAGCGTGGTCCGCTAGGAGGAGAGCGCTCACCGCGATAGCCAAAACGCGGTTGGAGATAACGCTCAAAGCCAAAACCACCGCCACGGGGTCCGTAGTCTACAAAGCTAGGATCACACCGGGCAAAACCTCCATTTTGCCTAAGACCTTGAGACATTGGTCCTCTTGGACTAACATTTCTCCTTTGAACATTCGGCACATGTACATCATAGAAAGGATGGTACATGTCTGTGTTGTCCATCTCCTTTGCACGACGCTCCTCTCTCTTGCACCGAAAGGAGAACTCCCTCATGTGTTCATCTCTCCCACAGTGCTCACAATGGTACCTCACCGCTCTCATAGGGGGTTGTTGGTACTCATGGTATTGGGTGTGGATCACTTGGTTCTTTTGTGGCATGAGCTCCTCTTGGGTTGGTGGCATGGTGTCTAGCTTGTTCTTCAAGTGGTTTGGTTTTGGAGCCCATGTTTGTTTCCTGGGTGGAGCTCTTAGAGGTTCCACAAACACTCCATCTTTGGTGTTAGGCTTGAGAGGCTCTTTGGGTGGAATCTTGGTTAGTTTGGGAGTAGTGGTTTAGTTGGGCTTCTCAGTCGGCTTAAGACCACTAAACTCACCAATCTTCCCAAAAGAAGTAGCACTCTCCATACCCTAAGCAAAGCCAACACCTGGACCTCCAACAGCACGCTTGAATTGGGCAATCATCATGCCAAGCTACGGCTCTCCACTCGAAACCCATGACAAGATCGTCCGAAGGTATGTGTTTTCTTCCTCGGTTTGCATCCTGTCATGCTTCACATTAGCCATCTCCACATCCAAACCCTCACACAAAGCACACCTAGACACACTATTGCTACCTGAGTTGGCCTTCTCAAGAGACTCAGTCTTGGCATTCTTCTCTGCCAACTCTGATTGCAAGTCTGCACAAGACTTGCACGCACCAAGCAAAGTGGTTCTATCCCTAAGCTCATCCACCTCTCCAACCAAAGCAACATACTTTCCTCTCAAGGTTAGAAGATCAGTCATGTGCTTGGAGCACATCTCACACTCATCTTCCTCAGTGACTACAACAGTGGACTTGGCACACTCAAGCTCCTTCACCGCATCCTCCCACTTCTGCCTAAACTCCTTCCTCTCTCTAGCAACAAGTTTTAGCAACTTGTCTTGACTAATTAGAATAGCAATAAGTTTCTCAACATCGACAGAAAGTTCATTGGCAGTTTGAGATACCTGGGAGGTGTCATCGTCGTCGTTGTCATTCTGAGGAATCTCCTCCAGCTCACTGTCAACCTCATCACCAAGAGCCATGGTACAGAAGCCCTCATTGTTGGTGAAGAAGGAGAGGACGTTCAGCTTGTCCTCGATCTTCTTCTTCAAGAACTCGTCATCGCTTGACGCAATGGAGTCGTTGTCCGAGTTGTCAACATCACTGAGCGTGGCGAAAAAAGCACGCTGCTCGGCCTTGGCTTTCTCCAAGAAGTTCTGCTTGATGTATTCTTTGTCGAAGCCACCCTTCCGCTTGAGCTTGACGGGGATGTACTTCTCCTTGCGCTTGCCGGAGTTGTACTTGTAGCCATGATCACCCTTCCCAAACGCCTTCTTGTTCTTCTTAGGGCAGTTGGCGATGAAGTGATCGGGGTCACCGCACTCGAAGCATCAGCTCGTCCTCCTCCGCGGCGACGGTTCATGCGGTTGTTGTGAAACCACGAGAACCGGTTGGCAAGCAAAGCCAGCCCATCATCACCCATGAACTCCACCTGCTCCTCTGTAATAGAAAGGAGTGAAGAAAGTGCAAAGCCTCCAGAGGCGTTAGTAGAAGAACCAGAAACCAAAGTCATCGACAGACCAGAAGGATTTTCAAAAGAAGCCCTCATCATGGTGTCAATGTCACTGGACTTGAGCTTACTGAAGAGATCATCGCAAGTGAGAGTCTCATAGTTAGGTGATTCGATGATCGCCTAAACTTTGGAGTCCCACACCGACCGATCAAGAGTATGAAGAAACTTGAGAGCTCTCTCATGATCTTCGTACGACAAAAGCTCTTTGTTAGCCCTCATCCTGTTAAAAATTACCTGAAAGTGAGCGAATAAACTTTCTATGCTCTCGCCAGGCATGTGTCAAAAGTTCTCATACTCACGCTTATGCGACTCGCAGAGACGGGTTTTGACTTGAGTGGTTCCCTCATGAAAACGCAAGAGAGTCACCCAAATCTCTCGAGCTGTAGTGAGGTTGAGGATACATGGGTGTATGCCGAGTCTCTAAGTGATGAGTGATTGTCAACTGAGACAATGCGCAGGTTCTTTGGCTTGTGTTGTGCAGGTGTCGAGCACGGATATAGTGATCAATGGCAAGGTGAAGGTCAAGTAGAGACGTGCCGTGCCGATGGACCGAGAGTGGCGAAGGGCGGACGTGAGGCTTGGACTGAGGGACCGGTGCCGCAAGGATCAGCTGTAGTGGCTGACAGCCTGGGACAGCGACGAGCGAAGTCTTGCGGGCACGATGTTGCTTGGGTCGAGGACCTAGGGACACGTGTTGGTGGACGGGGTGCACGGGCGGTGCATCCCCTCTATGACTCGGTTTGGTGGTTGAGCCACAGAAAAACCACCGAGTGGACGGTTTCCAAGTTTGGGCCTCAAAACCTAGGCGTTGATGGTTTCTGAGTTTGGGCCACAAAACTCGGGCTGAGGACGGTTTCCAGGTTTGGGCCTCAAAACCTGGGCGCTGCGGGTTTCTGAGTTTGGGCCACAAAACTCAGGCGATGAACGGCTGGTTTCCCGGTTTGGGCCTCAAAACCGGGGGTTGGTCGTGAAGGCTGGTTTCCCAGTTTGGGCCTCAAAACCGGGGGCGAAGTCCAGGAAAAGGACGAGCGGAGCGGTGTGCGGATACATGGGTGTATGCCGAGTCTCGAGTGATGAGTGATTGTCAACGGGTTTGATCGCAGGTTCTTTGGCTTGTGTTGTGCAGGTGTCGAGCATAGAGATAGTGATCGAGGGCAAGGTGAAGGTCAAGTAGAGACGTGCCGTGCCGACGGACTGGGAGCGGTGAAGTGCGAACGTGAGGCTTGGACTGAGGGACCGGTGGCCTGAGGATCAGCTGTGGTGGCTGGCAGCCTGGGACAGCGACGAGCGGAGACTTGCGAGCACGGTGTTGCCTGGGTCGAGGACCTGGGGACACGTGTCGGTGGACGGGGTGCACGGGCAGTGCATCCCTTCTACAGCTTCGGTTTGGTGGTAGAGCCAGAGAAAAACCATCGGGTGGATGGTTTCAAGGTTTGGGCCTCAAAACCTGGGCGTTGCGGGTTTCTGAGTTTGGGCCACAAAACTCAGGCGATGGGCGGCTGGTTTCCCGGTTTGGGCCTCAAAACCGGGGGTGGACATGAAGGCCTGGTTTCCCGGTTTCGCCCACAAAACCGAGGGTGAGATCCATGAAAAAGACGAGCGGAGCGGTGGCGGCACGTGGCGGCAATCGGTGAGGTTACGTCGAGGCAACGCTACCAGTTGTGCGGGCGTGGCCGTTAGATCCATCTACATTTGAGTTGGTCCAGAATAACCCTAGGGTTTAGCAGGTTCGCTCTGTAAGTAGTTAGGGGTAGAGTGGGAATTAGGAATAGTTAGAATTAGGATAAGTAGGGGGAGACACCCACCTCCCTATTTATCTCAGTCATTTGCTCTTTGCTTCAAGGGTTTCCTGCTCTCCCAATCCCCTGCTGTAGCTAGCTGAGATCCGCAGAGAACCATATCTCTATGTACTGGAGATTTTGAGGAAGTGAGGCCATAACCTCACTGTTGTAGCGTGTGGTAGCCACACGGTTGCAAATTCATGGTTGTGATTCGCGTTTTGTTCGTGTTCTTCGCGGGTTGCTTTTCTCCATGTTTTTCCCGTCGATCGATCTCTTTGTTCGGTGCATCTCTTGCAAATCCGTTTGAACCAAGTTGTTCTAGATCGTCAGGCACTTCTTTCCACCGAAGGAATTCACCTCTAACCTCACGACCTAGTAGATCGGTTGATTTTTCTCTTGGATCGGTTTTTGTTCCCTCTGCCCCGATTCCTTCCAATTCACCGATTTGGAGTTAGGTTTGAGCCATGATTCTCTTGGGATAGCTCACTAACCTCCTTGGAACTCCTCATACCAAGTCTAAGCCTTAGTGCTTTTGATTCGGAGGAGATCGAGTTGAATCCGCGGAGGAACAGCACTGAATCGGGAGCATTGGACGCTAGGGTTAGTGGCATCGGACGCTGACCCGAATAGCATCGGACGCTCCATTGCCACGTGTCAGGTTCTGACAGTTTTAAAGGAGCAACGGACGCTACCATCGGACGCTCCGTTGTCCATCGGATGCTCCGGAGTGTAACCATAGGACGCTGAAGGTTCACTGTACACAGCGTCCGATGGGTGTCCAGAAAGGATCCAGTCAGGCTATTTTGGCATCGAACGCTTCCGGTGTTGGGTCATCGAACGCTACCAGCGTCTGATGCTGCTGAGTTTGCGCAGTTTCGTCCGTGGTTTGTTCGTTCTTTGTCGGTCTTGATTTTCGGCTTTTGCATTGGATTTTTAGAGTCGTGAAGTGTCTCGCTATGCTTCTTGGAAGCATCCACCCGGTATCTAGGGTCATGGACACTTACGAGCTCTAGGATCTGCTCTTGGGGTTGATTTAAGGGACTCACCAGAGACGAGCGTCCGGTCGAGAGCAGTGCGTCCGGTCACAAAATACAAGCCAAGTGAACAGTACAATGAGCGAGTCCGGTCACTTAGCGAAAGGTGCGTCCGGTCAAGTCACGAACCGAACACAGCGAAGGTGTTCATCGACCGGACTCACTAACAGCGTCCGGTCGTTGAATAGGCAGCGTCCGGTCACCCCGATTCAGGCTGTTCGTTCACCGATTCGACTCGATCTCACCCAAAACAAATCCTCTAGGGATCAAACTTGGTGAGAAGAGTCACAAAGAGTATAGTGAGCTATCTCTAAGATATCATGGCTCGAACCTATCTCCAAATCGATGAATCGAAGAATTTCGGGGGAAGGGAGAAAACTTGACCCGAAACGAAAAATCGATCGATCTCCTAGACCGTGAGGTTAGAGGATGATTCCTTCGGTGGAAAGAAGTGCCTCACGATCTAGAACAAACCAGTTCAAACGGAATTGCAAAAAATGAACCGAGCAAAGAGATCAAGCGACGGGAAAATCGTGGGGAAAAAGGATTCCGCGAAGAACACGAACAAAACGCGAATCACACCCACGAATTGCAAGCCGAAGCGCAAACACACGCTACGACAAGGAGGTTACGGCCTCCTTTCCTCAAAATCAACAGTACACAGAGTTGCAAGTCTCTCTGCGGATCTCAGCTACAGCAGGGGATGGGAGAGCAGGAAACCCTAAGTGCAGGAAGCAAATGAGATGGCTAAAAACTGAGATATGGGAGGAGGGTGTCTCCCCTGACTACTTATCCTATTCTAGTCTAAGTCTATTTCCTACTCTACCCCTCTCTATTCTAATTACAGAGCGAACCAGCTAAACCCTAAGGTTATTCTGGACCAACTCAAGTGGTAGGTAGATCCAACGGCCACGCCCGCACAACTCGTCCGCGTTGCCTCCACGCAACCTTCCGATTGCCGCCACGTGCCGTCCTCGCTCTGCACCCCCGGTTTTGTGGCCCAAACCGGGAAACCAGCCTTTTCCAGCAACCCCCGGTTTTGAGGCCCAAACCGGGAAACCAGCCCATCAGCCTGAGTTTTGTGGCCCAAACTCAGAAACCCGCAGCGCCCGAGTTTTGAGGCCCAAACTCGGAAACCGGCCCATCGCCCGAGTTTTGTGGACAAACTCGGAAACCGTCCGCGCCCAGGTTTTATGGCTCAACCTGGAAACCGAGCACCCGAGTTTTGAGGCCCAAACTCGGAAACCGTCCACCCGGTGGTTTTTCCCTGGCTCAACCACCAAACCGGAGCTGTAGAGGGGATGCACCACCCGTGCACCCCGTCCACCGACACGTGTCCCCAGGTCCTCGACCCGAGCAACACCGTGCCCCGCAAGTCTCCGCTCGTCGCTGTCCCAGGCTGCCAGCCACCACAGCTGATCCTCAGGCACTCCGGTCCCTCAGTCCAAGCCTCACGTCCGCCCTTCACTGCTCGATACATCGGCATGGCACGTCCGCCGCACGGCACGCCCATCCTTCATCGCACCCAGTCCGTTGGCACGGCACGTCTCAACTTGACCTTCACCTTGCCCTCGATCACTGTCTCCGTGCTCGACACCTGCACAACACAAGCCAAAGAACATGCGATCAAACCCGTTGACAATCACTCATCACTCAGAGACTCGGCATACACCCATGTATCCGCACTATCTCCAGAGCATGGGCTCTTCTGTTTGGGAGATTTGCAACAGGGACGATTACGTTGTCTTGGCTGCTCATGTTACTCAGCTTCAGATGGATGAGCACGATGCCAATAGCCGAGCGCGTAATGCTCTTTTCTCCTATTTGAGCATGTCCGAGTTTGATCGCGTTTCTCACCTCCCCACGGCTCGTGAGATTGGGGTGACCCTCATGCGCTTCCATGAGGGAACCTCTCAAGTCAAATCCCGTCTCTACAAGTCGCACAAGCGGGAGTACGAGAACTTTCGACACATGCCTAGCGAGAGCATAGAGAGTTTATTTGCTCGCTTTCAGGTCATTGTCAACAAGATGAGAGCAAACAAGGAGCTGTTGCCTTTTGACGATCATGAGAGGGCTTTGAAGCTTTTGCACACTCTTGATCGGTCGGTGTGGGACTCAAAGGTCCAGGCGATCATCGAATCGTCTAACTATGAGACCCTTGCGGATACATGGGTGTATGCCGAGTCTCTGTGTGATGAGTGATTGTCAACGAAGATGATGCGCATGTTCTTTAGCTTGTGTTGTGCAGGTGTCGAGCACGGAGACAGTGATCGATGGCGGGTGAAGGTCAAGTTGCGACGTGCCGTGCCGACGGACCGGGCGCGATGAAGGATGGGCGTGCCGTGCGGCGGACGTGCCATGCCGATGTATCGGACGGTGAAGGGCGGACGTGGACTTGGACTGATGGACTGGAGGCCGGAGGATCAGCTGTGGTGGCTGGCAGCCTGCGACAGCGACAAGCGGAGAAGTGCGATCATGTCGGTGGAAGGGGTGCACAGGCGGTGCATCCCCTCTACGACGTCGGTTTGTTGGTAGAGCCAGGGAAAAACCAACGGGTGGACGGTTTCCAGGTTTGGGCCTCAAAACCTGGGTGCTGGGTTTCCAGGTTGAGCCACAAAACCTGGGCGTGACGGTTTCCAGGTTGAGCCTCAAAACCTGGGCGTGGGCCGGTTTCCGAGTTTGGGCCTCAAAACTCGGGCGCTGCGGGTTTCCGAGTTTGGGCCACAAAACTCGGGCTGGAGGCTGGTTTCCCGGTTTGGGCCTCAAAACCAGGGGCTGATGGAAAAGGCTGGTTTCCCGGTTTGGGCCACAAAACCGGGGGTGCAGAGTGGTGGCGGCACGTGGCGGCGATCTGAAGGTTGCGTGGAGGCGACGCTGAAGACCGTGCGGGCGTGGCCGTCGGATCTACCTACCACCAGCGGGTGGACTAGAATAGCCTTAGGGTTAGGCTGGTCCGCTCTGTAAATACAGTAGGGAGGGGTAGAGTAGGAAATAGGCTTAGGCTAGGTTAGTATAAGTAGTCTAGGGGAGACACCCTCCTCCCCATCTCAGTTAGCGCAGTCATTTGCTTCCTAGCACCTAGGGTTTCCACTCTCCCATCCCCTGCTTTAGCTAGTTGAGATCCGCAGAGAGACTCCACTCTGTGTACTGTTGATTCGAGGAAGTGAGGCCGTATCCTCACCTTGGATCCCATCTCTTGGTGTCGATTCGCGTTTTGATTTCATGTTCATCATATTCTTCGCGGATTGCTTTGTGCCTTGAGTTTCCCCGTCGCTTGATCTTTGTGCTCGGTTCATCTTTTGCGATTCCGTTTGAACTGAGTCGTTCTAGATCGTGAGGCACTTCTTTCCACCGAAAGAAATCATCTCTAACCTCACGGTCTAGGAGATCGATCGATTTTTTTGTTTCGGGTCACTTTTCGTCCCTTCCCCCGAAATTCTTCGATTCACCGATTTGGAGTTAGGTTCGAGCCATGATCTCTTAGAGATAGCTCACTAACCTCCTTGTGACTTCACTCACCAAGTTTGATCCCTAGAGGATGCGTTTTGGGTGAGTTTGAGTCGGATCGGTGGAAGAACAGAGGGGCTGCGGGGTGACCGGACGCTGGTCGCGAAGTGATCGGACGCTGACCAGTGCGTCCGGTCGTTGAGCGCTGCGTACAGGGTTTCTGGTTTGATCGGACGCTCGTGACCGGACTCTGTGTTTATCAATCGACCGGACGCGCCTAGGTTCCTGTTCATCGTGTTTGCTTGTTCTGACCGGACGCTTAGTGAACGACCGGACGCTTGAGCACCGTGCGTCCGGTCGCGAACAGAGAGCTCCCAGAGCCGATTTCTGACGACCGGACGCGTCCGGTCCCAGCTGACCGGACGCAGGCAGAGTCCGGTCGTTGCTGTTTCGCGCGTTTCCGCTCGCGGTTCACTTGTTCTTGATCGGATTCTAGTTCCGTCTTTTGGGTTGGCTTTCTAGGGTTGTCTAGTGTCCCGCTGTGCTTCTAGGAAGCATTCACCCTACATCTAGGGTCGTGGACATTAGCAAGCTCTAGGGTTCGCTTTTGGGGTTGAGTTTGGGACAGTGGCATCTAGTTTCCGAAAGGAAATTTTGAAGCTCCCATTCACCCCCCCCTCTGGTCGCTTTCGGGTAGCTTCTCGGTCCTTCAATTGGTATCGGAGCGGGTTAAGGATCTTCCACCTTAGCCGGTTCCAGATCCACCGAAGGCGACATGGATCGCGGCGTGGGCAAACCGCCGTTTTTCGATGGGACGAACTATGCGTATTGGAAGATACGTATGTCGGCCTATTTGCAGAGCTTGGGCGCTTCGATCTGGGATATTTGCAACTCCCCTGATTACGTGGTCTTGGCTGCTCGTGTGACTCAACAGCAGATCGATGAGCACGATGCCAATAGCCGAGCCCGTAATGCTCTTTTCTCTTGTTTGAGCATGGGTGAGTTTGATCGTGTTTCTCACCTCGCTACGGCTCGGGAGATCTGGGACACTCTCATGCGTTTTCATGAGGGCACCTCTCAAGTCAAAACCCGACTCTACGAGTCGTTCAAGCGAGAGTATGAGAACTTTAGACATCAACCTGGCGAGAGCATAGAAAGTTTATTTGCTCGCTTTCAGGTGATTGTCAACAGGATGAGGGCTAACAGAGAGCAGTTGCCATTTGACGATCATGAGCGTGCTTTGAAGCTTTTGCACACTCTTGACCGTTCGGTGTGGGACTCCAAGGTTCAGGCAATCATCGAATCGCCGAACTATGAGACCCTCACCTGCGACGAGCTCTTCAGTAAGCTCAAGTCCAGTGAGATTGATGCTATGGCGAGGGCTTCTTTTGAAAATCCTTCTCGCCCGTCCATGGCTTTGGTTTCCGGCTCTTCCTCTAACCCCTCAGCTGGCTTTGCGCTTTCTTCTCTCTTCTCTGTGACAGAGGACCAGCTGGAGTCTTTGGGAGATGACGAGTTGGCTTTGCTCGCCAACCGGTTCTCGCGGTTCCACAATAACCGCATGAACCGTCGTCGAGGAGGAGGACGCACGGGATGCTACGAGTGCGGCGACCCCGACCACTTCATCGCCGACTGCCCCAAGAAGAAGAACAAGCATCTGGGGAAGGGCGATCACGGCCACAGGCGCGACTCCAAGTACAAGGAGAAGCACGTTCCCCCAAGGCACAAGAAACGGGGCGGCTTCGACAAAGAGTACATCAAAAAGAAGTACTTGGAGAAGCAGCAAGCTGAGCAGCGCGCGTTCTTCGCCACGCTCAGCGACGTCGACGGCTCGGATGACGACTCCGCCAGCTCGAGCGATGACGAGTCCGAGAAGAAGAAGAGGATCGAGGACAAGCTGAACGGCCTCTGCTTCTTCGCCGACGACGACGGCTTCTGCACCATGGCGCTGGGCGATGAGGTCGACGGCGAGCCGGAGCGTACCCCTCGGAACGACGACGACGACGACACCTCCCAGGTATCTCTCACCTACGACGAGCTTTCCTCCGAGGTTGAGAAGTTGACTGCTGCCCTCCTTAGCCAAGATAAGTTGCTTAGGCGTGCCGCTAGAGAGCGCAAGGAGTTTAGGCAGAAGTGGGAGGACACGGTGAAGGAGCTTGAGTTCGCTCGGTCCACCGTGGTAGTGTCGGAGGAGGCGGAGTGCGAGTCGTGCACCGCGCACATGACTGACCTTCTCACTCTGAGAGGTAAGTATGCTGCGTTGGTTGATGAGGTGGATGAGCTCCGAGCTAGACAGCAGCTGTTGGGTGCATGCAAGACTTGTCCTGTCTTGCAATCTGAGTTGGCAGAGAGAAATGCCAAGCTTGAGTCTTTAGAGAAGGCCAGCTCAGATAGCACTTGTGTCTCGAGGTGTGCTTTGTGTGAGGGCCTGGAGATGGAGATTGCAAATGTGAAGCATGGCAAGATGCAAACCGAGGAAGAAAACACATACCTTCGGTCCATCTTGTCATGGGTCTCCAGTAGTGAGCCGCAGCTCGGGATGATGATCTCCCAATTCAAGCGAGCTGTTGGTGCCCCTGGTGTAGGTCTTGCTCAGAGTGTTGATCTCTCAGCTTTTGGGAAGATTGGAGAGTCTAGTGGTCTGAACCCATGTGAGAAGCCCAATTCCACCACTACTCCCAAACTTGCCAAGCTTCCACTCAAAGAGCTAGCCAAGCCTATCACCAAAGATGGTGTGGTTGAGGAACCCCCAAGAGCTCCTCCCAAGAACCCAGTTTGGGCACCCAAGCCAAACCACCTCAGAAACAAGCTTGATGCTATGCCACCCATTCGTGAGGAGTTGCCACAGAAGGGCAAAGGTAAAGTGAGCCACACCCACAGCCCTGGTCACCAACAACCCCCTGTGCGTGCCGTGAGGTACCAGTGTGATTTTTGTGGGAGAGATGGTCACCTGAGTGAGTTCTGCTTTAGGCGCAAGAGAGAGGCGTGCCGTGCTAGGGAGATGCAGAACCCGGACATGTTCCACCCAGCTCGTGGTGGACATGCTCCGAAGCCTCAGGGGAGAGCTGCTAGGTCTGGAGGGAAGCGTACCCAGCCTAGACAGCAGGAGATGAGAACCCCGAGGAGGGAGACTAGGCCTAGAGGTCCAGCACCTCAGTTTGTTAGGCCTAGGCAGGAGAGAGCTCCGAGGAGAGACGCTAGAGCAGTTGAGCCCCAGGCTCCTAGGCGTAAACCTCGTAGAGAGCGTGCCCGACGGGGTCCTGCTTTTGCAGGTAACGGACCCCGCGGCGGAGGCTTTGTTGAGCGCTTTCCCCCACCGCAGTTTGAGTACCGCGGTGAGCGCTTCTTCCCCAGCGGACCACGCTTTCCTCAGCGTGATGATCGCTTCCCTCGTAGACGTGCTAGGAATGGTTTTTACACTAACCCTTCTTTTGAGCAGCCGGCCCAACACTGGTTTTCCCCTTATTTCACTAACCCCAGTGTTGGACCGTATGCTCACCCTATGTCTTTTTATTGATGTAGGTGAGGCGGTTGGAGGACATTTGGTTGGTGGATTCCGGTTGCTCGAGGCACATGACCGGAAACGCCAAGTGGTTCTCCAGCCTTAGCCCGGTCGCCGGAAAGGAGTACATAACCTTCGGCGACAATAGTAATGGTAAGGTATTGTCTCGTGGGACGGTGCGGGTTAATGAGCACTTTGTGTTGCGCGATGTTGCTCTTGTTTCTAACCTGCATTTTAACCTTCTTTCTGTTTCGCAACTTTTTGACGATGACTATGAGATTCGTTTCAAACCGAACCTTAGTCGCATCTTAGATCCTCAGGGCGATCTTGTATGTCTGATTTCGCCCTTTGGGAAAGTCTTTCGCGCGAATTTCTCGGAGTCGTTTGGTTCTTCTCGCTGTCTTTTGGCTAGTCCTTCTTCCTCCGATCTTTGGAAGTGGCATAGGAGGCTCGGTCATTTAAGCTTCGACTTGCTTGCAAGACTTAGCTCACTTGGCCTAATCCGAGGATTGCCCAAGCTTTCGATGGAGAAGGATCTAGTTTGCCATTCTTGCAGACATGGGAAGATGGTTGCCGCTCCCCACCATCCAGTGACTAAGGTCATGACCTCGCACCCCGGAGAGCTTTTACATATGGACCTTGTTGGTCCGGCTCGGGTGAGCTCGGTTGGTGGCAAGTGGTATGTTTTGGTTGTTGTTGACGACTTTTCGAGATATTCGTGGGTCTTCTTTTTAGCTGAGAAGACCGAGACTTTCTCATTTGCTTGCAATCTGATTTTGCGTCTTCAGAACGAGTTCCCTTTGAACTCGATGCGAGCTATTCGGAGTGATAATGGTTCCGAGTTTAAAAATTCGGATTTTGAGAAGTTTTGTAACCGCCTTGGTTTGGAGCATCAGTTTTCTTCCCCCTACACACCGCCCCAAAATGGTGTTGTAGAGAGGAAGAATCGAACCCTTATTGAGATGGCCAGGACGATGCTTGATGAGCATAGGACTCCTAGGCGCTATTGGGCCGAAGCTATGAACACTGCATGCTATATTTCCAATCGCATTTTTCTGAGAGCCTTCTTGAAAAAGACTTCTTATGAGTTGCGTTTTGGTCGCCAGCCCAAGGTGAGTTATTTTAGAGTCTTTGGTTGCCACTGTTTTATTTTGAAAAAAGGCAACCTGGACAAGTTTGAGTCTCGTTCTTCTGACGGTGTGTTTTTGGGTTATGGCACTCACACTCGAGCTTATCGTGTACTTAACCTTGACACTAACCGAGTCATGGAGACATCAGATGTCACCTTCGACGAGACTCTTGTTTCTCCTTCTTCTCGTTTTGAGCGTGCAGGTGATCATGAGGTTGGAGAGCCTCTTTTCGATGACGAGGACGAGGGTGCTGAAGGTATAGATGATCCAGCACCCCCTCCACCTGCCGTGCCGCAAGGAGCGGCCTCGACGACGACTCACGGCCCCGACACTTCTTCTTCCTGGGGGCCGTGGGATCCTCCACCTCGCGCGGTACCTTTTGTACCCGGGGTGGAACCAGCTGCTGTTGAGGGGGAGGTCACTTCTTCCCGGGAGGCGCCACGACATATCCAGCGCCAGCACCCCCCTGAACAGATGATCGGCGACATCGGCGAGCGAGTTACTCGCTCCAGGTCACAGCACATCTCGCACTTTGCTCATTCTGCTTTTGTTGCGTCTTTTGAGCCCCGAGATGTTGGACACGCATTGACGGATCCGGATTGGGTAAATGCCATGCATGAGGAGCTAGAGAACTTTGAGCGAAATCGGGTTTGGGTTCTAGTGCCTCCACCTCCTGACTGTAAACCTATTGGGACAAAATGGGTATTTAAAAACAAGCAAGGAGAGGAGGGCCACATTGTGAGAAACAAGGCCCGGCTTGTAGCGAAGGGTTATAGTCAGAAGGAGGGGATAGATTATGAGGAGACCTTCGCTCCTGTAGCTCGTTTGGAGGCTATTAGGATACTCTTGGCTTATGCTGCATCCATGGGTTTCAAACTTTTTCAAATGGATGTCAAGAGTGCCTTCTTAAACGGCTACATTGAGGAGGAGGTCTATGTCCAGCAACCCCCCGGTTTTGAAAATCCCAAGTTTCCAAACCATGTCTTTAAACTCCACAAAGCTTTGTATGGTTTGAAACAAGCCCCTAGAGCCTGGTATGAGAGATTAAAAACCTTTTTGCTAGCTAAGGGTTTTAAAATGGGATGTGTAGATAAGACGCTCTTTCTCCTCCGGCAAGGCAAAGATACTCTCTTGGTCCAAATTTACGTGGATGATATCATTTTCGGTGGTTCTTCTCACGCTTTGGTTGCCAAGTTTGCAGATACTATGAGCAGGGAGTTCGAGATGAGCATGATGGGTGAGCTGACTTTCTTTCTCGGGTTGCAAATTAAGCAATCCCGAGAGGGGACGTTTGTGCACCAGGGCAAGTACACGAGGGACTTGCTGAAGCGGTTCGACATGGGTGAGGCCAAGCCTCTTCCGATGCCCATGTCGACGACGACTGCCCTGGATGCCGACACGGATGGAGAAGCAGTGGACCAGAAGGAGTACCGCAGCATGATTGGATCGCTGCTCTACCTGACGGCGACACGGCCGGACATTCAGTTCGCCGTGTGCTTGTGCGCGCGCTTTCAGGCTTCGCCACGCACTTCTCACCGTCAGGCGGTGAAGCGCATCTTCAGGTACCTTCGTTTCACGCCTGAGTTCGGGATTTGGTATTCTGCTTCTTCCACCCTCTCGCTTTGTGGTTATTCCGATGCCGATTTTGCTGGTTGTCGCATTGAGCGCAAGTCCACTTCTGGGACTTGCCAGTTTATTGGATCTTCTCTGGTGTCGTGGTCTTCTCGCAAGCAGTCTAGTGTCGCTCAGTCTACCACGGAGGCTGAATATGTTGCTGCGGCTAGCTGCTGTTCCCAGTTACTCTGGATGATGGCCACTTTGCGTGATTTTGGTTTGAGCTTTACTCGAGTTCCTTTGCTTTGTGACAGCACGAGTGCCATTAGCGTTGCTAAGAACCCCGTGCTTCACTCGAAAACCAAACACATTGATGTGCGCTTTCATTTCTTGCGAGACCACCAGGAGAAGGGTGATATCGACCTTCGCCATGTCGATACTCATCACCAATTGGCTGATATTTTCACCAAGCCTTTAGACGAATCAACCTTTAATAGGTTGAGGGGTGAGCTTGGTGTTTGTTTCCCCTTTTAGATGGGGGAAGCATTTTGAGATGTACAGACTGACTCTTTTATTTTGAGGCTCTTTTCTTTTGAGTTTCTTGAGTCTTTCCAATTGGTATCTTCTTTCCTTCAGTTTTGTGTCGGGCATACGCATTTACATTCTCAGCTTCATGTCTATATTCACTAGAATGTAATTATGCTCTTGTTAGTATTGCTCCGATACTTATGATGATGCTTGTAGCTTATGCTCTTTCTGATCACTGTTACATGTTATGAGCGAGCTATTTTTGGAATGGTGAATTATGCCTAAGGTATATAAATCTGAAAATGTTCACCATTGAGATGTGCAACTAGCATGTGTAGGGTGTGTTGAGTCCATTCCTGCTTTTCATATATGCTGGGTTGCTATGTCTCTAGTTCTGAGTCATTCACTTGCTTGGTTGTCCATAACTTGCTTAAAATCTGAACCAAGTATTGTTGAATTGAAAAGATCGAGATGGGATTGCTTGTCAACACCTCATGGTATTGAGACTGTTTCTCATTGCACTTTGAGTTAAACTTGAGCCATGTAGTGTATGACCGAAACCGTTGCTTTAAGCTTCTGATTGCTTCGGCATAGGCTTCGCACGGTTGAAAAGTTAGGCAATGACAAGCTTTCAACCTCTCGCAATCACATGCCAAAAATGAACTTGTGAACTCTTTTACCGCTGCAACTCCGATATGAATTTGAAATCACAAGTATATGCTTCATTCCTATGAATGATGATTGAACTTTGCTAGGGGTAGTTCACCTTGTATATATGCTTAGCACTTGTTTGGATTCCTTCTATACATATCTAGTGCTATTTTGATGGTGACTATTCTTTTGGCTTAACACTGCTCACATGCTCATATGCGTCATATTTCGTATAAGTGATCAGTTTGAGCCTTTGCTATTTGAGTGCTTACTTGAGATGTTGGAGCTATACTGATTAGAGCATCTTTGCAATCTCTTGACTATATACTTGAAGCTCCTAACTTGCATTTTGACTTCATATGCATTTTGGAAGGAGATCTTGTGTTCAGGAGGAGTTTATGTGAAGGGAGTTGCTTCTCCGATACCTTTTGGCCTTGATAAGTGCATTTTCAACTAGGGGGAGAATTTTATGCAAATCATATGCATGCAAATCATATGCTCCTGTGTTGATCAACTAAGGGGAGAATCGTTTGTCCTAGTTGCTTGCATTTGTCGAGGGGGAGTTTGCTAGTTGTGTTGAGCGTTGCCTCTGTCTTGAGGGACTAGCAAACGTTCCTAGCTTTTCATGAGCTTTCATAAGCTTTTTCTTTTGGCTTTCAATTGGTATCGTCTGGTGTGCTTTCCCATTTGGTTTGGGTTGATTTCCAATTGGTTTGGAGTGATTTTCTTGCTAGTTGTGTTGAGCCTCTGTGCCTCTATCTTGAGGGACTAGTATTTTGCTTCTGTTATCCTCCGATCTTCAATTGGTATCTGCTAGCGGTGTTGAGCCTGTTCTACCTCTTCTTGAGGGCTAGCTTTGCTTTGCTTGGTTGCGTCGAGCCGTTGCCCATGTCTTTGGGGACCAAGTTTACGCTTCATCCACTTGACCTTCTTTGGCTTTTGTTAGGCTTTTGGGTCATTTGGTTGGGTTTTCTCTTCCCACTCCTTCCTACCTCCTTCTTCTTATTCATGATTTGTTGTGGAGTTGACAATGCACTCATCAAGGGGGAGATTGCGGATACATGGGTGTATGCCGAGTCTCTGTGTGATGAGTGATTGTCAACGGAGATGATGCGCATGTTCTTTAGCTTGTGTTGTGCAGGTGTCGAGCACGGAGACAGTGATCGATGGCGGGTGAAGGTCAAGTTGCGACGTGCCGTGCCGACGGACCGGGCGCGATGAAGGATGGGCGTGCCGTGCGGCGGACGTGCCATGCCGATGTATCGGACGGTGAAGGGCGGACGTGGACTTGGACTGATGGACTGGAGGCCGAAGGATCAGCTGTGGTGGCTGGCAGCCTGCGACAGCGACAAGCGGAGAAGTGCGATCATGTCGGTGGAAGGGGTGCACAGGCGGTGCATCCCCTCTACGACGTCGGTTTGTTGGTAGAGCCAGGGAAAAACCAACGGGTGGACGGTTTCCAGGTTTGGGCCTCAAAACCTGGGTGCTGGGTTTCCAGGTTGAGCCACAAAACCTGGGCGTGACGGTTTCCAGGTTGAGCCTCAAAACCTGGGCGTGGGCCGGTTTCCGAGTTTGGGCCTCAAAACTCGGGCGCTGCGGGTTTCCGAGTTTGGGCCACAAAACTCGGGCTGGAGGCTGGTTTCCCGGTTTGGGCCTCAAAACCGGGGGCTGATGGAAAAGGCTGGTTTCCCGGTTTGGGCCACAAAACCGGGGGTGCAGAGTGGTGGCGGCACGTGGCGGCGATCTGAAGGTTGCGTGGAGGCGACGCTGAAGACCGTGCGGGCGTGGCCGTCGGATCTACCTACCACCAGCGGGTGGACTAGAATAGCCTTAGGGTTAGGCTGGTCCGCTCTGTAAATACAGTAGGGAGGGGTAGAGTAGGAAATAGGCTTAGGCTAGGTTAGTATAAGTAGTCTAGGGGAGACACCCTCCTCCCCATATCAGTTAGCGCAGTCATTTGCTTCCTAGCACCTAGGGTTTCCACTCTCCCATCCCCTGCTTTAGCTAGTTGAGATCCGCAGAGAGACTCCACTCTGTGTACTGTTGATTCGAGGAAGTGAGGCCGTATCCTCACCTTGGATCCCATCTCTTGGTGTCGATTCGCGTTTTGATTTCATGTTCATCATATTCTTCGCGGATTGCTTTGTGCCTTGAGTTTCCCCGTCGCTTGATCTTTGTGCTCGGTTCATCTTTTGCGATTCCGTTTGAACTGAGTTGTTCTAGATCGTGAGGCACTTCTTTCCACCGAAAGAAATCATCTCTAACCTCACGGTCTAGGAGATCGATCGATTTTTTTTGTTTCGGGTCACTTTTCGTCCCTTCCCCCGAAATTCTTCGATTCACCGATTTGGAGTTAGGTTCGAGCCATGATCTCTTAGAGATAGCTCACTAACCTCCTTGTGACTTCACTCACCAAGTTTGATCCCTAGAGGATGCGTTTTGGGTGAGTTTGAGTCGGATCGGTGGAAGAACAGAGGGGCTGCGGGGTGACCGGACGCTGGTCGCGAAGTGATCGGACGCTGACCAGTGCGTCCGGTCGTTGAGCGCTGCGTACAGGGTTTCTGGTTTGATCGGACGCTCGTGACCGGACTCTGTGTTTATCAATCGACCGGACGCGCCTAGGTTCCTGTTCATCGTGTTTGCTTGTTCTGACCGGACGCTTAGTGAACGACCGGACGCTTGAGCACCGTGCGTCCGGTCGCGAACAGAGAGCTCCCAGAGCCGATTTCTGACGACCGGACGCGTCCGGTCCCAGCTGACCGGACGCAGGCAGAGTCCGGTCGTTGCTGTTTCGCGCGTTTCCGCTCGCGGTTCACTTGTTCTTGATCGGATTCTAGTTCCGTCTTTTGGGTTGGCTTTCTAGGGTTGTCTAGTGTCCCGCTGTGCTTCTAGGAAGCATTCACCCTACATCTAGGGTCGTGGACATTAGCAAGCTCTAGGGTTCGCTTTTGGGGTTGAGTTTGGGACAGTGGCATCTAGTTTCCGAAAGGAAATTTTGAAGCTCCCATTCACCCCCCCCTCTGGTCGCTTTCGGGTAGCTTCTCGGTCCTTCAACCCTCACTTGCGACGAGCTCTTTAGCAAGCTCAAGTCTAGTGAGATTGACGCCATGTCGAGGGCTTCTTATGAAAATCCTTCTGGCCCGACTATGGCTTTGGTTTCTAGCTCTTCTGCTAACCCCTCTGAAGGATTTGCACTTTCTTCACTTTTTTCTGTCACAGAGGACCAGCTGGAGTCTTTGGGGGATGACGAGTTGGCGATGCTCGCCAACCGGTTCTTGCGGTTCCACAACAACCGCATGAACCGTCGCTGTGGAGGAGGACGCTTAGGATGCTTCGAGTGCGGCGACCCCGACCACTTCAGCGCCAACTGTCCCAAGAAGAAGCACACAGCTGGGAAGGGCGATCATGGGCACAAGTTCGTGTTGGTAGTTCTTAGCTTCACTAAAGATAGAGCTAGGCAACTATCCCCGGTAACGGCCCAGGAATGCTTGTTGGCACTTGCTAACGTTTTTACTAGGAGTAGACTATGGAGTCTATCCCCGGCAACGGCGTCAGAAATGCTTGAAGCAAGACCGGTCACTATACCTAAAGGAGTGGAGCTAAAGCATCTATCTACTAATGTCCAGCGGGGTTGTCAATCCCGACACTAGTAGGAGCTAGCTAGAGAGAATGCAATCTACCAGGAGGAGATTCTACAAGCGCACACTATCGTAGTAGCACTTCGCTTGGGAGTACCAGGTGTCGATTTATTTGATCCCAAGGGAAGGCTAGGGTGGTGTATGAGTTGAGTCAAGGAGAGGATGAGAGTCGAAGAAAAGAGAAAAGGGAAAAGGGGAGAAGGGAAAAGAGAGGATGGAAGGCTAGAAAGAATGTATGGGTGGATAGGTAAGGATGAAATGGGTGGCTAAGGTAAGGTGGATGGATGGGTAGATAAAGGGGTAACTAAAGATAACTAACTACTAACTACTCCTAGATAACCACGAAGCAAGATAACTACGAAGCAAGATAGTTACGAAGCAAGGCACGCAAAAGTCAATAAAGCAACTAAGTTGAGTATAGTTTTATTCCTATCTTGTCAAGTATCGAGGCGTACTAGCCTTTACCACTTACTTAGGTTGAACGCTAGTACAACGAGCCTTACTGTTAAACTGGGCCAACTACGTGGTGGAATTCAAGGCGCACAGGGCTGTCACCACCTGCTTGCTACCACAGCTATCTGGGGGTCCAGCCGTATCTGAAGGTAAGTCTATAACTAAGCACCACGCTTAACTATATTCTAACTATCTCTACCCTAGCTTTGAATAGAGACACCCTTGCGGACGTCAGAGCAAATACTTACTTAATAAGATAAACACTAAACTAACTAAGCAACCTATTGGCAAAGATCAATCACTAAGCACACTAGAGTTTAACTACTATGGCTAAGTGAATTGAACTGTAGGATAGCTAGGTCACACTCAAGGTACTTGATAAAGTAATACTGAAAGTAATACTGAAAGTAATGCTTAAAGTAATACTGAGATAGAGATAAATGTACCTGAGATACAAGAGAGCAAACCAGACCAGAGACGCCGGGAAATCAACCGACCTCCGATGCCAGTCACTCGCACCTGCTTCTCTCTTAGCAAGCTCTACGCTAATTCTGCCAAGGACTTAGGCTAAGCTATGCTAAACTAAGAGCCGCGCTATAGCGAGGGCACTAGAGCTATATTCTCTCTACTAGCTACCCTACTTGCCTAAGCTCTCTAAGCTTCTAAACCAACTCTCACTTGCTTCTCTTGCCTTTGCTTCTCTTGGTGTGGTACTTGATGGTACTGGTACAAATGAAGTGGTGTCACCAGGGGGGTATTTATAGTCTTGAAGAGTGAGGGGGTACTTATACGGGGCAGCCAGCTGACCTAGGGCTAACCCTAGTGGAGGGCGCCAGCCCTAGGTGGCGGTCGCCACCTCCCTCACCGTTAGATGTACCACCTTGGCTTCAATGGCATCCAGGTGGTTGTCCAAGGCGGTTTGGAGGTCGGTTGCATGTCCTAGCAACTGACATTCAGCCTTGATCCACGCCACTCCTTCCTGAGCCGTCCGATGCCACTGACCTAGTGACCATGGGCCAAGATTTGGCCTTGGGGAGGTCACACGGATCGGTGACATGGCAGGGAGTGGAGCTTGGGCCAACCCAAGTGGTGGGCGCCACTTAGAGGTGGCGGGTGCCACCCCCCTTAGGCCCATTTGGGCCCTGCTGAGTGGGCTTGGCCTCTGGTGGGTCCATATGTCCAAATTTGCTTCAAATCCTGCATTCAAATAAAATTCTATGGACATCTGGAATTTGGTTAGTTTGAAACCTATTTGACTACATTTCATGCCTTTCTGGTGGACTTTAGGGTCAAATGTTGATGGCAAAACAGGTGTTTAAGGACCATCAACAGTACGACTCCGGCAAGCGCAAGGAGAAGTACGTCCTCGTGAGGCACAAGCGGAGGGGCGGCTTCGACCGGGAGTACATCAAGAAGAAGTACATGGAGAAGGCCCAGGCTAAGCAGCGTGCGTTCTTCACCACGCTCAGCGACGTCGACGGCTCGGATGATGACTCCACTTGCTCAAGCGATGACGAGTCCAAGAAGAAGAAGAGGATCGAGGACAAGCTGAACGGCCTCTGCTTCTTCGCCGACGACGAGGGCCTCTTCACCATGGCACTTCTTCTTCCTGGGAATGACGATGACGACGACACCTCCCAGGTATCTCTCACCCACGACGAGCTTTCTGCTGAGGTCGAGAAGCTTACTGCCGCCTTGCTTACTCAGGATAAGTTGCTTAGGCGTGCTGCTAGAGAGCGCAAGGAGTTTAGGCAGAAGTGGGAGGACACGGTGAGGGATCTTGAGTTTGCAAAGTCCACCATGGTCATTTCTGAGGATGTGGAGTGTGAGATTTGCACCAAGCACATGACTGACCTTCTCACCTTGAGATGTAAGTATGCTGCTTTGGTAGGAGAGGTGGATGAGCTGAAGGCTAGATCCTCGCTGTTGGGTGCGTGCAAGTCCTGTGCGGGCTTGCAATCTGAGTTGGCAGAGAAGAATGCCAAGATTGTGTCTCTTGAAGAGGCCAACTCAGGTAGCACATGTGTGGCTAGGTGTCTCCTGTGTGAAGGTATGGAGATGGAGATTGCAAATGTGAAGCATGACAAGATGCAAACCGAGGAAGAAAACACATACCTTCGGACCATCTTGTCATGGGTGTCGAGTGGTGTGCCATAGCTCGGGATGATGATCTCCCAATTTAAGCGAGCTACTAGAGGCCCTGGTGTATGCTTTGCTCCGTGTGTTGATCTTTCTGCTTTTGGGAAGATTGGAGAGTCGAGTGGTATAAACCCATGTGAGAAGCCCAACTCCACCACTACTCCCAAACTTACCAAGCTTCCACCCAAAGAGCCTCTCAAGCCTAACACCAAGGATGGGGTGTTTGAAGAACCTCCACGAGCTCCAAGAACCAGCAATGGGCTCCCAAACCAAACCACCTGAAAAACAAGCTGGACACAATGCCACCCATCCAGGAGGAGCTTATGCCACAGAAGGGCAAAGTAATCCACACCCACAACTGTGTGTACCAACAACCTCCTTTGAGAGCGGTGAGGTACCATTGTGAGCACTGTGGGAGAGATGGACACTTGAGTGAGTTCTGCTTTCGGCGTAAGAGAGAGGCGCGCCGTGCTAGGGAGATGAACAATGCGGACATGTACCATCCTTTCCATGATGTACATGCGCCGAATGTTTAGAGGTGTGTTGCTAGGCCCAGAGGTCCAGAACCTCAAGTTCCCAGGCCTAGGCAGCGGAGAGGACGTGCCCGACAGGAGCCTGCAGTTGTAGGCTATGGACCCCGTGGCGGTGGCTTTGTTGTCGAGCGTTTTCCTCCACCGCGTTTTGAGTATCGCGATGGACGCTCTTTCCTTAGCGAACCACGTTTTCCTCAACGTGGTGACTGCTTCCCCCGTAGGCGTGCTAGGAATGGTTTTTCTTCTAACCGTTCTTTTGAGCAGCCGGCCCAACACTGGTATTCTTCCTACTTCACTAACCCCAGTGTTGGCCCGTATGCTCACCCTATGTCTTTTTATTGATGTAGGTAAAACAATTGGAGAACGTTTGGTTGATGGATTCCGGTTGCTCGAGGCACATGACCGGAAATGCCAAGTGGTTCTCCAGTCTTAGTCCAGTGGCCAGAAAGGAGTTTATCACCTTCGGCGACAATAGCAAAGGTAAGGTCTTGTCTCGTGGATCGGTGCGAGTTAATGAGCACTTTGTGTTGCGCGATGTTGCTCTTATTTCTAACTTGCATTTTAACCTTCTTTCTGTTTCGCAACTTTTCGATGATGACTATGAGATTAGTTTTAAACCGAATCTCAGTCGTATTTTGGATCCTCAGAGCAATCTTGTTTGTATGATTTCGCCCTTTGGAAAAGTCTTTCGTGCGAATTTCTCAGAATCTTTTGGCACTTCTCGTTGTCTTGTGGTTGGACCTTCCTCCTCTGACCTTTGGAAGTGGCATTGGAGACTTGGACATTTGAGCTTCGACTTGCTTGCAAGACTTAGCTCACTTGGCCTAATCCGAGGATTGCCCAAGTTGTCGATGGAGAAGGATCTTGTTTGCCATTCTTGTAGACATGGGAAGATGGTTGCCGCTCCCCACCATCCAGTGACTTAGGTCATGACACAACGCCCTGGAGAGCTTTTGCACATGGACCTTGTTGGTCCGGCTCGGATGAGCTCGGTTGGGGGGAAGTGGTATGTTCTTGTTGTTGTTGACGACTTTTTGAGGTATTCGTGGGTCTTCTTTTTGTCTGAGAAGACCGAGACTTTCTCTTTTGCTCGTAATCTGATTTTGCGTCTTCAGAACGAGTTCCCTTTGAATTCGATGCGAGCTATCAGAAGTGATAATGGTTCCGAATTCAAGAATTCGGATTTTGAGAAGTTTTGTAACTCTTTGGGTTTGGAGCATCAGTTTTCTTCCCCCTACACACCGCCCCAAAATGGTGTTGTAGAGAGGAAGAATTGGACCCTTGTAGAGATGGCCAGGATGATGCTCGATGAGCATAGGACTCCTAGGCGATATTGGGCCGAAGCTATGAACACTGCATGCTATATTTCCAATCATATTTTTCTCCGAGCTTTCTTGAAAAAGACTTCTTATGAGTTGCGATTTGGGTGACAGCCCAAGGTGAGTTATTTTAGAGTCTTCGGTTGCCACTGTTTTATATTGAAGAAAGGCAACCTGGACAAATTTGAGTCTCATTCTTCTGACGGTGTATTTTTGGGTTATGGCACTCACACTAGAGCTTATCGTGTACTTAACCTTGATACTAACCGAGTCATGGAGACATTCGATGTCACCTTCGATGAGACCATGGTTTGTCCTTCTTCTCGTTTTGAGCGTGCAGGTGATCATGAGGTTGGTGAGCCTCTTTTTGATGACGAGGACGAGGGTACTGAAGGTATGGATGATCTAGCACCCCCTCCACCTGCTGTGCCGCAAGGAGCGACTTCTACTACGACTCACGGCCCCGACACTTCTTCTTCCTGGGGGCCGTGGGATCCGCCACCCCGAGCGGTACCTTTTGTACCCGGGGAAGCACCGGCTGCTGTTGAGGGGGAGATCACTTCTGCACGGGAGGCACCACGACACATCCAGCGCCAACGCCCCCCTCAGTTGATGATCGGCAGCATCGACGAATGTGTCACTCGGTCCAGGTCACAAATCTCTCACTTCACTCATTCTGCTTTTGTTGCTGATTTTGAGCCCCAAGATGTTGGACACGCTTTGACGGATCCGGATTAGGTCAATGCCATGCATGAGGAGTTAGAGAACTTTGAGCGAAATTTGGTTTGGGTATTAGTTCCACCTCCTCCAGAATGTAAGCCTATTGGGACTAAATGGGTTTTCAAAAACAAGCAAGGAGAGGATGGCCACGTTGTTAGAAACAAGGCCAGGCTTGTAGAGAAGGGCTATAGTCAGAAGGAGGGGATAGACTATGAGGAGACTTTTGCTCCTATAGCTCGTTTGGAGGCTATTAGGATACTCTTGGCTTTTGCACCATCCAAAGGTTTCAAACTTTTTCAAATGGATGTCAAGAGTGCCTTCTTAAACGGCTACATAGAAGAAGAGGTTTATGTTGAACAACCCCCCGGTTTTGAAAATCCCAAGTTTCCAAACCATGTTTTCAAACTCCACAAAGCTTTATATGGTTTGAAACAAGCCCCTAGAGCCTGGTATGATAGGTTGAGAACCTTTTTGCTTGCTAAGGGTTTTAAAATGGGATGTGTGGATAAAACGCTCTTTCTTCTCAAGCAAGGCAAAGACACTCTCTTGGTCCAGATTTACGTGGATGATATCATTTTCGATGGTTCTTCTCACGCTTTGGTTGCCAAGTTTGCAGATACTATGAGCAGGGAATTCGAGATGAGTATGATGGGCGAGCTGGCTTTCTTTCTCGGGTTGCAAATTAAGCAATTTCGAGAAGGGACGTTTGTGCACCAGGGCAAGTACACCAAGGACTTGCTGAAGAGGTTCGATATGGGTGAGGCCAAGCCTCTTCCAACACCCATGTCAACCACGACGGCCCTGGATGCGGACAAGGATGGAGAAGCTGTGGACCAGAAGGAGTACCGAAGCATGATCGGGTCGCTGCTCTACCTGACGGCGACACGCCCGGACATCCAGTTCGCGGTGTGTCTGTGTGCACACTTTCAGGCGTCGCCGCGCACTTCTCACTGTCATGCGGTCAAGCGCATTTTCAGGTACCTTCATTTCACACCTGAGTTCGGGATTTGGTATTCAGCTTCCTCCACCCTCTCCCTTTGCGGTTATTCCGATGCCAATTTTGCTGGTTGTCGCATTGAGCGCAAGTCCACTTCTGGGACTTGCCAATTTATTGGTTCTTCTCTTGTATCGTGGTCTTCTCGCAAGCAGTCTAGTGTCGCCCAGTCTACCACGGAGGCTGAGTATGTTGCTGCGGCTAGCTGCTGTTCCCAGTTGCTTTGGATGATGGCCACTTTGTGTGATTTTGGTCTGAGCTTTTCTCGTGTTCCTTTGCTTTGTGACAGCACGAGTGCGATTAGCGTTGCTAAGAACCCCGTGCTTCACTCGAAGACCAAACACATTGATGTGCGCTTTCACTTTTTGCGAGACCACTATGAGAAAGGTGATATCGACCTTCGCCATGTCCATACTCATCATCAGTTGGCTGATATTTTCACCAAGCCTTTGGACGAATCAACCTTTAATCGGTTGAGGGGTGAGCTTGGTGTGTGTTTCCCCTTTTAGATGGGGGAAACATTTTGGATCTTGTATCATAGACTGACTATTTACTCGTTTGCTCTGTTTTTCGTTTGCATTTCAGCATACGCTTTTACATTCCGAGCTTCATGTATATAATCTTTAAAATGTAATTATGCTCTGTTTAGTGTGCTCCGATGCTATATGTTGATGCTAGTAGCTTATGCTCTTTCTGATCACTAATACATGTTGTGAGCTGAGCTATTTTTGAATGGTGAATCTGCTTAACAAACATAAAACTTGAAAATGTTCACCATTAAGATATGCAACTAGCATGTGTAGGATGTGTTGAATTCACTCGTGCTTTTCATTTATGCTAGGTTGCTATGTCTCTAGTTCTGAGTCTGTCACTTGCTTGGTCTGTTCATATTCTGTCAATAAAATCTGAACCAAGTTTTAAGTAAACTGAAAAGATCGAGATGGGATTGCTTGTCAACACATCACAGTTTCGAGACTGTTTCTCATTGCACTTTGAGTTAAACTTGAGTTGTGTAGTGTATGACCGAAACTGTTGCTTTAAGCTTCTGATTGCTTCTGCATAGGCTCCGCACAGTTGAAAAGTTAGGCAATGATAAGCTTTCAACCTCTCGCAATCACATGCTGAAATTTGAACTTGTGTAATTTTAACCGCTGCAACTCCGATAAAATTTGGATACACAAGTCTATGCTTCATTCTATAACATGTTGATTAAACTTTGCTAGGGGTAGTTCACCTTGTATACATGTTTAGCACTTGTCTGATTTCCTGTCTATACATGTTTTGTGCTATTTTGATGGTGAATACCTTCTTGGCTAAAAACTTCTCACTTTGCTCAGATGTTCATATTTCATATTGGGTGATCAGTTCGAGCCTTTGCTAGCTTGTATGCTTTCCAGTGAGTCATTGGAGCTATACTGTTTAGAGCATCTTTGCATTTTCTTGGCTATATTCCTGAAGCTGCTAACTTGCATTGTGACCAATATGCATTTTGGAAGGGGGAGAACTTCTCTTGTTGGCACATTTGATGGTGCATTTTCCCAGGGGGAGACCTTGCTTGAGACTTGTTGTTGCATTTTTCACTTGATGGTGCATTTTCAACTAAGGGGGAGAATTTGGACAAATCATGCCTCCCATGATCAACTAAGGGGGAGAAGAATCGGTTGTGTGCACCATGCAAGAGGGAGTTTGCTCGTGATAAATTTTTGATTTCCAATTGGTTCGGAGCGCTTTGCTAGTTGTGTTGAGCTTTTGCCTCTACCTTGAGGGACTAGCAGTCGCATCTTTGCTTCAGTTGGTATCCAGCTTTTCAGTTGATGTCGAGCTTTCTTCTAGTTGTGTTGAGCCTCTGTGCCTCTGTCTTGAGGGACTAGCATGTTGCTTTGATTTTTCAATTGGTATCTGCTAGCGGTGTTGAGCCTATTCTACCTCTTCTTGAGGGCTAGCTTTGCTTTGCTTGGTTGCGTCGAGCCGTTGCCCATGTCTTTGGGAACCAAGTTGTCTTGCTCTTTCCACTTGACCTTCTTCGGCTTTGCTATGCTTTTGGGTCATTTGGTTGAGTTCTTTCTTCTCCTTCTTCCTCCTTCTATTTCATCATGATTTGTGTGTGTAGTTGACAATGCACTCATCAACGGAGAGATTGCGGATACATGGGTGTATGCCGAGCCTCGAGCGATGAGTGATTGTCAACGGGTTTGATCGCAGGTTCTTTGGCTTGTGTTGTGTAGGTGTCGAGCACGGAGACAGTGATCGAGGGCAAGGTGAAGGTCAAGTAGAGACGTGTCGTGCCGACGGACCGGGAGCGGTGAAGGGCGGACGTGAGGCTTGGACTGAGGGACCGGTGGCCTGAGGATCAGCTGTGGTGGCTGGCAGCCTGGGACAGCGACGAGTGGAGGCTTGCGGGCACGGTGTTGTCTAGGTCGAGGACCTGGGGACACATGTCGGTGGACGGGGTGCACGGGCGGTGCATCCCTTCTACAACTTCGGTTTGGTGGTAGAGCCAGAGAAAAACCATCGCGTGGATGGTTTCCAGGTTTGGGCCTCAAAACCTGGGCGCTGCGGGTTTCTGAGTTTGGACCACAAAACTCAGGCGATGGGCGGCTGGTTTCCCGGTTTGGGCCTCAAAACCGGGGGTGGACGTGAAGGCCTGGTTTCCCGGTTTCAGCCACCAAATCAGGGGCGAGGTCCGTGAAAAGGACGAGCGGAGCGGTGGCGACACGTGGCGGCAATCGGTGAGGTTGCGTCGAGGCAATGCTACCAGTTGTGCGGGCGTGGCCGTCGGATCCACCTACCTTCGAGTTGGTCCAGAATAACCCTAGGGTTTAGCTGGTTCGCTCTGTAAGTAGTTAGGGGTAGAGTGGGAATTAGGATATGTAGGGGGAGACACCCACCTCCCTATCTATCTCAGTCATTTGCTCTTTGCTTCAAGGGTTTCCTGCTCTCCCAATCCCCTGCTGTAGCTAGCTGAGATCCGTAGAGAACCATATCTCTGTGTACTAGAGATTTCGAGGAAGTGAGGCCGTAACCTCACTGTTGTAGCGTGTGGTAGCCACACGGTTGCAAATTCGTGGTTGTGATTCGCGTTTTGTTCGTGTTCTTTGCAAGTCCAGTGAGATCGATGCCATGGCGAGGGCTTCTTATGAAAATCCTTCTGGCCCGTCAATGGCTTTGCTTTCTGGCTCTTCTGCTAACACCTCTAGAGGCCTTGCACTTTCCTCTCTTCTTTCTGTCACAGAGGAGCAGTTGGAGTTCATGGGGGATGACGAGCTGGCGTTGCTCGCTAACTGGTTCTTGCGGTTCCACAACAACTGCATGAACCGTCGCCGCGGAGGAGGACGCTCGGGATGTTTCGAGTGCGGCGACCCCAACCACTTCATCGCCAATTGCCCGAAGAAGAACAAGCAGACCTTCGGCAAGGCGGATCATGGGCACAAGTATGACTCCGGCAAGCGCAAAGAGAAGTACGTCCCTGCGAAGCACAAGCGGAAGGGCGGCTTCAACAAGGAGTACATCAAGACCAAGTACTTGGAGAAGGCCCAGGCTGAGCAGCGTGCGTTCTTCGCCACGCTCAGCGACGTCGACGACTCGGATGACGACTCCGCTTCTTCAAGCGACGACGAGTCCGAGAAGAAGAAGAGGATCGAGGACAAGCTCAACGACCTCTGCTTCTTCGCTGATGACGAGGGCTTCTGCACCATGGCCCTCAGCAAGGAGGTCAACGGCGAGCTGGAGGAGATCCCTCGGAACGACGACGACGACGACGACACCTCCCAGGTATCTCTGACCCCCGATGAGCTTTCTGCTGAGGTCGAGAAACTTACTGCCACGCTCCTTAGTCAAGATAAGCTGCTTAGGCGTGCTGCTAGAGAGCGCAAGGAGTTTAAGCAGAAGTGGGAGGATACGGTGAAGGAGCTTGGGTTTGCCAAGTCCACCGTAGTCATTTCTGAGGAGGCCGAGTGTGAGATGTGCACCACGCACATGACTGACCTTCTCGCTTTGAGAGGTAAGTATGTGGCGTTGGTAGGAGAGGTGGATGAGCTTAAGGCTAGATCCTTGTTGTTGGGTGCATGCAAGTCATGTGCTGGCTTGCAAACTGAGTTGGCAGAGAAGAATGCCAAGATTGTGTCTCTTGAGAAGGCCAGCTCGGGTAGCACTTGTGTGTCTAGGTGCTTTCTTTGTGAGGGTTTGGAGATGAAGATTGCGAATGTGAAGCATGACAAGATGCAAACTGAGGAGGAGAACACATACGTTCGGACCATCTTGTCATGGGTGTCGAGTGGTGAGCCGCAGCTTGGGATGATGATCTCCCAGTTCAAGCGTGCTGCAGGAGGTCCAGGTGTAGGCTTTGCTCCAGGTGTTGATGTGTCATCTTTTGGCAAGATTGGAGAGTCGAGTGGTCTTAACCCATGTGAGAAGCCCAACTCCACCACTACTCCCAAGCTTACCAACATTCCACCCAAAGAGCCTTTCAAGCCTAACACCAAGGATGGTGTATTTGTGGAACCTCCGAAAGCTCCACCCAAGAAACAATCATGGGCTCCAAAACCAAACTACCTCAAGAACAAGCTGGACACCATGCCACCCATCCAAGAGGAGCTTATGCCACAAAAGGGCAAAGTGATCCATACCCACTACCGTGAGTTCCAACAACTCCCTATGAGAGCAGTGAGGTACCATTGTGAGCATTGTGGGAGAGATGGACACTTGAGTGAGTTTTGCTTTCGGTGCAAGAGAGAGGCGCGCCGTGCAAAGGAGATGAACAACACAGATATGTACCATCCTTTCCATGATGTACATGTGCCGAATGTTCAGAGGCATGCTGCTAGGCCTAGAGGTCCAAAACCTCAAGTTCCTAGGCCTAGGCCGCAAGGAGGTCATGCCCGGCGGGAGCCTGCAGTTGTAGGCTATGGACCCCGTGGCGGTGGATTTGTAGTTGAGCGTTTTCCACCGCTGTGGTTTGAGTATCGCGATGGGCGCTCCTCCCATAGCGGACCACATTTTCCTACTAACCGTTCTTTTGAGCAGCCGGCCCAACAGTGGTATTCTTCCTACTTCACTAACCCCAGTGTTGGACCGTATGCTCACCCTATGTCTTTTTATTGATCTAGGTAAAATGATTGGAGAACGTTTGGTTGGTGGATTCCGGTTGCTCGAGGCACATGATCGGAAACGCCAAGTGGTTCTCCAGTCTTAGTCCGGTCGCCGGAAAGGAGTTTATCACCTTCGGCGACAATAGCAAAGGTAAAGTGTTGTCTCGTGGGTCGGTGCGAGTTAATGAGCACTTTGTGTTGCGCGATGTTGCTCTTGTTTCTAACTTGCATTTTAACCTTCTTTCTGTTTCACAACTCTTTGATGACGACTATGAGATTCGTTTTAAGCCGAATCTCAGTCGTATTTTGGATCCTCAGGGTAATCTTGTTTGTGTGATTTCGCCCTTTGGGAAAGTCTTTCATGTGGATTTCTCGGAGTCGTTTGGAATTTCTCGTTGTCTTTTGGCTGGACCTTCCTCCTCTGATCTTTGGAAGTGGCATAGGAGACTTGGTCACCTGAGCTTCGACTTGCTTGCAAGGCTTAGTTCACTTGGCCTAATCCGAGGATTGCCCAAGTTATCCATGGAGAAGGATCTTGTATGCCATTGTTGTAGACATGGTAGCTGCTCCCCACCATTCAGTGACTCAGGTCATGACCAAGCGCCCTGTAGAGCTTTTGCACATGGACCTTGTTGGTCTGGCTCGGGTGAGCTCGGTTGGGGGGAAGTGGTATGTGCTTGTTGTTGTTGATGACTTTTCGAGATATTCCTGGGTCTTCTTTTTAGCTGAGAAGACCGAGACTTTCTCCTTTGCTCGCAATCTGATTTTGTGTCTTCAGAACGAGTTCCCTTTGAACTTGATGCGAGCTATTAGGAGTGATAATGGTTCTGAATTCAAGAATTCGGATTTTGAGAAGTTTTGTAACTCTTTGGGTTTAGAGCATCAGTATTCTTCTCCCTACACACCACCGCAGAATGGTGTTGTAGAAAGGAAGAATCAGACCCTTGTAGAGATGGCCAGGACGATGCTCGATGAGCATAGGACTCCTAGGCAATTTTGGGCCGAAGCCATGAGCATTGCATGCTACATTTCCAATCGCATTTTTCTCTGAGCTTTCTTGAAAAAGACTTCTTATGAGTTGCGTTTTGGAAAACTGCCCAAGGTGAGTTATTCAGAGTCTTTGGTTGCCACCTGTTCAAACTTAAGAAAGGCAACCTGGACAAATTTGAGTCTCGTTCTTCTGACAGTGTATTTTTGGGTTATGGCACTCATACTCACGCATATCATGTACTTAACCTTGATACTAACTGAGTCATGGAGACATCAGATGTCACTTTCGACGAGACCATGGTTTGTCCTTCTTCTCGTTTTGAGCGTGCAGGTGATCATGAGGTTCGCGAACCTCTTTTTGATGATGAGGAAGAGGGTGCTGAAGGGATGGATGACCCATCACCTCCTCCACCTGCTGTGCCGCAAAGAACGGCTTCTACTACGACTCACGGCCCCGATCCCTCTTCTTCGACTTGGGGGCCGTGGGATCCGCCACCTCGAGCGGTACCCTTTGTACCCGAGGAGGCGCCAACTGCTGTTGAGGGGGAGGCTACATCTGTTCGGGAGGCGCTACGACACATCCAGCACCAACACCCGCCTCAACAGATGATCGGCAGCATCGGCGAATGTGTCACTCGGTCAAGGTCACAACAAATCTCTCACTTTGCTCATTCTGCATTTGTTGCTGATTTTGAACCCTGAGATGTTGGACACGCTTTATCTGATCCAGATTGGGTCAATGCCATGCATGAGGAGTTAGAAAATTTTGAAAGAAATCGGGTTTGGGTTTTGGTTTCTCTTCCTCCTGAGTGTCACCCTATTGGGACAAAATGGGTTTTCAAAAACAAACAAGGAGAGAATGGCCATGTTGTGAGAAACAAGGCCAGACTAGTAGCCCAGGGGTACAGTCAGAAGGAGGAGATAGACTATGAGGAGACTTTTGCTCCTGTAGCTCATTTGGAGGCAATTAGAATACTCTTGGCTTTTGCTGCATCCAAAGGGTTTAAACTTTTTCAAATGGATGTCAAGAGTGCCTTCTTAAACGGCTACATAGAAGAGGAAGTGTATGTGAGACAACCCCCCGGTTTCGAAAATCCCAAGTTTCCAAACCATGTTTTTAAACTTCACAAAGCTTTGTATGGTTTGAAACAAGCCCGTAGAGCCTGGTATGATAGGTTGAAAACCTTTTTTCTTGCTAAGGGTTTTGAAATGGGATGTGTGGATAAAACTCTTTTTCTCCTCAAGCAAGGCAATGACACTCTCTTGGTCCAGATTTACGTGGATGATATCATTTTCGGTGGTTCTTCTCACGCTCTGGTTGCCAAGTTTGCAGACACCATGAGCAGGGAGTTTGAGATGAGCATGATGGGCGAGTTGACGTTTTTCCTTAGGTTGCAAATCAAGCAATCCCGAGAGGGGACGTTCGTGCACCAGGGCAAGTACACCAAGGACATCCTGAAGAAGTTCGACATGGGTGAGGCCAAGCCTCTTCCAACACCCATGCTGACCACGGCGGCCCTAGATGCGGATGTGGATGGAGAAGCTGTGGACCAGAAGGAGTACCGGAGTATGATCGGGTCGCTGCTGTACCTGATGGCGACACGCCCAGACATCCAGTTCGCGGTGTGTCTGTGCGCGCGATTTCAGTCCTCGCCGCGCACTTCGCACCGTCAGGCGGTCAAGCGCATTTTGAGGTACTTATGCTTCACTCCTGAGTTTGGGATTTGGTATTCTTCTTCCTCCACCCTCTCCCATTGCGGTTATTCTGATGCCGATTTTGCTTGTTGCCGTATTGATCGCAAGTCCACTTCAGGGACTTGCCAGTTTATTGGTTCTTCTCTTGTATTGTGGTCTTCTCGCAAGCAGTCTAGTGTCGCCCAGTCTACCACGGAGGCTAAGTATGTCGCTGCGGCTAGCTGCTGTTCCCAGTTGCTTTGGATGATGGCCACTTTGCATGATTTTGGTCTGAGCTTTTCTCGTGTTCCTTTGCTTTGTAACAGCACGAGTGCTATTAGCGTTGCTAAGAACCCCGTGCTGCACTCTAAGACCAAACACATTGATGTGCGTTTTCATTTTCTGCGAGACCACTATGAGAAGGGTGATATCGACCTTCGCCATGTCGATACTCATCATCAGATGGCTGATATTTTCACCAAGCCTTTGGACCAATCAACTTTTGCTAGGTTGACAGGTGAGCTTGGTGTGTGTTTCCCCTTTTAGATGGGGGAAACATTTTGACTCTTGTATCACAAACTGACTTTCTGTTTTTCAATTGGTTTCTCCATGCATCTCTGCATTTTATCTTGCATATTTACATTCTAAGCTTCGTGTATATAATCCTTAGAATGTGACTATGCTCTTCTTAGTATTTGCTTTGATGCTTTATGATGATGCTTGTAGCTTATGCTCTTTCTGATCACTGCTACATGTTGTGAGTTGAGCTATTCTATGAATTGTGAACCTAAAATCAAAAATGTTCACCATTGAGATGTGCAACTAGCATGTGTAGAATGTGTTGAAATCACTTATGCTTTTCATATATGCTAGGTTGCTATGTCTGTTGTTCTGAGTCATTCACTTGCTTGGTATGTTCATATTCTGCTTTAATTCTGAACCAAGTCAAGTAAATTGGAAAGATCGAGATGGGATTGCTTGTCAGCACATCACAGTTTCGAGACTGTTTCTCATTGCCCTTTGAGTTAAACTTGAGCTGTGTAGTGTATGACCGAAACTGTTACTTTAAGCTTCTGATTGCTTCTGCATAGGCTTCGCACAGTTGAAAAGTTAGGCAATGACAAGTTTTCAACCTCTCGCAATCACATGCTAAAATTTGAACTTGTGTAATCTAACCGCTGCAACTCCGATAAAATTTGATACACAAGTCTATGTTTCATTCTATAGCATGATGGTTGAACTGTGCTAGGGGTAGTTCACCTTGTATACATGTTTAGCACTTGTTTGACTTCCTGTCTATACATGTTTGGTGATATTTTGATGGTGAATACCTTTTTTGGCTAAAAACTGCTCACGTTGCTCACATGTTCATATTTCGTATTTGGTGATAAGTTTGAGCCTTTGCTAGCATTATGTGCATATTGTTGAATCATCGTATCAGCATTTTGTCGAGCATCTTCATATTCTATCGACTATATTCCTGAAGCTGCTAACTTACATATTGACTCATATGCATTTTGGAAGGGGGAGTTATTCTGTCAAGGGGGAGAAATTTGCTTGATGATGCATTTTCAACTAAGGGGGAGAAATTGCAAATCATATGTTTTTCGAGTGTTCAACTAAGGGGGAGAAAAACATTTTCAAAATCTTGTGCTTTCCGAGTTGAACTTAAGGGGAGAGTTCTTGGTTGTGTGCACTTCTTGAGGAGGAGTTTTCGAGCTGGTAGCTAGTTGTGTTGAGCCTTTGCATCTTTCTTGAGGGACTAGCACCTTTGCTATTATGCTCTTTAGTTGATATCAAGCTTTCTTCATTTGGTATCGAGCTTCTTCGCTAGCGGTGTTGAGCCCGTTCTGCCTCTTCTTGAGGGCTAGCTCTGTTTTGCTGGATTTTCAGTTGATTTTCCAATTGGTGTCAAGCTTTCCCGCTAGCGGTGTTGAGCCTGTTCTACCTCTTCTTGAGGGCTAGCTTTGCTTTGCTTGGTTGCGTCGAGCCGTTGCCCATGTCTTTGGGAACCAAGTTGTTTTGCTCTTTCCACTTGACCTTCTTCGGCTTTGCTATGCTTTTGGGTCATTTGGTCGAGTTCTCTCTCTTTCTTCCTTCCTACCTCTATTCCATTATGATTTGTGTTGGTAGTTGACAATGCACTCATCAAGGGGGAGATTGCGGATACATGGGTGTATGTCGAGTCTCTGAGTGATGAGTGATTGACAACTGGGATAATGCGCATGTTCTTTGGCTTGTGTTGTGCAGATGTCGAGCACGGATACAGTGATCAAAGGCAAGGTGGAGGTCAAGTAGAGACGTGCCGTGCCGATGGACCGAGAGTGGCGAAGGGCGGACGTGAGGCTTGGACTGAGGGACCGGTGCCCCGAGGATCAGCTGTGGTGTTTGACAGCCTGAGACAGCGACGAGCGAAGACTTGCGGGCACGATGTTGCTTGGGTCGAGGACCTGTGGACACGTGTCGGTGGACGGGGTGCACGGGCGGTGCATCCCTTCTACGGCTCGGTTTGGTGGTTGAGCAACAGAAAAACCACCGAGTGGACGGTTTCCAGGTTTGGGCCTCAAAACCTGGGCGCTGATGGTTTCCGAGTTTGGGCCACAAAACTCGAGCTGAGGATGGTTTCCAGGTTTGGGCCTCAAAACCTGGGCGCTGTGGGTTTCTGAGTTTGGGCCACAAAACTTAGGCGATGGACGGCTGGTTTCCCGGTTTGGGCCTCAAAACCGGGGGTTGGTCGTGAAGGCTGGTTTCCCGGTTTGGGCCTCAAAACTGGGGGCGAAGTCCAGGAAAAGGACGAGCAGAGCGGTGGCGGCACGTGGCGGCAATCGGTGAGGTTGCGTTGAGGCAATGCTACCAGTTGTGCGGGCAAGGCCGTCGGATCACCAGCATCTTCGAGTTGGTCCAGAATAACCCTAGGGTTTAGCTCGTTCGCTCTGTAATTAGAGAGGGGTAGAGTAGGAATTAGAATTAGGATAAGTAGAGGGAGACACCCTCCTCCTATTCTATCTTAGCCATTCGTGTGAGGGGCGACCGAAATCGCCCTCTCTGTTCATCCGCGGACAGTCCGCCAGGTGATCCGCGGACAGTCCGCGCGTCGGGGTCGGTCAGACCAGTGGCCTGACTCCGCGCTGTTGAGCAAGTGTTTTTTTGAACCGCGGACAGTCCGCCGTTGGGGTTCGCAGACAGTCCAGGAACGTCCAGGGGACTTGCAGCAACTGTGCTGGTTTGGGGATTTTGCCGGCGGACAGTCCGCCATCCCCTCGCGGACAGTCCGCAGTAGGGGCGGACAGTCCGGGAATCGGCTGTGTGTTCCGGCTTAGTGCGTTTGCTCTCCCGACTTCTCCGCTTGGTTTCCGGATTTCTAGTTTGACCCTAGAGTTGATCAAGGAACTTCTCTAGGTATCTTTGCTACTTGTTAGCATCGGTATTTGGGGACTTCTCGACGTAGCCTTCCATCTACGTTCGGGACTTGGTTTTTGAGGGTCGAACTTGTGCCGGTGCTCTTGGCGTTTGAATTGCTATCGCTTTGTGGTTGAGAACACAAGGTTGATATGTGCCCTTGTGGTTCCCTTCCTGAGTGATGAGTGATCGATCAACTGGCAACATGTCTCTTGGTTGTGTTGATATGCAGGTGCGGAGCTCGGAGACAGTGGTCTAAGGTGAGATGAAGGTCAAGTGGGACGTGTCGTGCCAATGGACCAGGAGCGGTGAAGGGCGAACGTGGAGCTTGGACTGACGTACCGGGAGACCTGAGGACCAGTTGTGGTAGCTGGCACGTGGCATCGGCAAGCAAGAAGACATGGGGATGTGCGGTGCATCGGCCGAGTCGGGAGGAAGGTGATGGCGTCGTGACACTTGGCGGGAGGCCGAGAAGGGAGGCGAATGCACTGTGCCCGACGTGGAGGCTGGACATGCTCCGGCATCGGCGCTGGAACTCGGGGTGTGCGAACCACATCCCGTCTACGGCGCAGGTTCGGTAGCTGAGCCTCAAAAAGCTACCATCGACGGTTTCCAGGTTTGGGCCTCAAAACCTGGGGTGGCCGGTTTCCGAGTTTGGGCCTCAAAACTCGGGGAGGACGGTTTCCAGGTTTGGGCCTCAAAACCTGGGTGCGCGGGTTTCTGAGTTTGGGCCAGAAAACTCAGCCGGAGGACAGGTTTCCCGGTTTCAGCCTCAAAACCGGGGGAAGGCCCAGGTTTCCCGGTTTCGGCCTCAAAACCGGGGGGAAGTCCGCAAAAAGGACGATCGACACGTGGCGGCGTGGAGAGGCTGGCGCGGCGGCGCAGCTATCCGCGAGGGAGGCACGGTGGTCGACAGGGCGGCACGTGGCGGCATCCTGAGGCTTGCGTCGAGGCGAAGCTAAGGGTGAGGAAGGCGCGTGGCCGTTGGATCGTCATCAAGCAGAGTTGGACCGGGATACCCCTAGGGTTGGCCGTTTCGCTCAGTTATCCTAGGGTTAGAAGGGGATTATTGTTTAGGCTATAAATAAGAGAGGCACCCCTCCTCTCCCTCTATCCTAGCAGTCATTTTGCCCTAAGCTCTCTCTCTCTCTCCTTAGCCCCTGCTTAGGTTCTAATCATACCTGGCTGTAGAGGATCCATAGAGCGAACTCAATCATGTCTCTATGTTTTGGGATGTTCAGGAAGTGAGACCGTAATCTCACGTTTGTAGCGTGTGTTCGCCACACGGTTGCAATCTCTTGGTGTAATTCGCGTTTTGTTCGTGTTCTTCGCGGATTGCTTTTTCTTCTATTTTTCTCGTCGCTTGATCTCTTCGCTTGGTGCGTCTTTTGAAAATCCACTTGAACCAAGTTGTTCTAGATCGTGAGGCAATTCTTTCCACTGAAGGAATCCATCTCAAACCTTACGATCTAGGAGATCGAACGATTTTCGGTTTAGATCACGTTCTTGCTCTCTTGCCCCGAAAGTTCTTGATTCACCGATTTGGAGTTAGGTTCGAGCCATGATCTCTTAGGAGTAGCTCACTAACATCCTTGTGACTCCTCATATCGAATCCTAGCCCTAGTGCATTTGATTCAGAGGAGATTGGGTTGAGTCACCGAAGAACAGCGCTATTTTCGGGGGCATCGGACGCTGACACGGGAGCATCGGACACTAGGGTTCAAAGCATCGGACGCTCCGGTGACACGTGTCAGTCTGGGTGTTTTTGAGTGAGCATAGGACGCTAGGCATCGGACGCGTCCGTTGTCCATCGGACGCGCCGGAGCCATTGCATCGGACGCTGGCTGTTCACTGTTCACAGCGTCCGATGGTGGAACAGTAAGGTTCCAGTATCTCACTGTTTGCATCGGACGCGTCCGGTGGTGAGGCATCGGACGCAGTCCAGCTTCTGATGGAACTGGTTTTGCACTGTTTCGTCCGCGGTTCGTTCGTTCGTTGTCGGCTTTGATTTCCGGCTTTTGCGTTGAGTTCCTAGAGTCGTGTAGTATCCCGATGTGCTTCTTGGAAGCATCCACCCTACATCTAGGGTCGTGGACATTATTCGAGCTCTAGGCTTGCCTCTGGGATGACTTCTGGGACAGTAGCTAAATGTTTCTGAGAAGGAATTTTGAAGCTCCCATTCACCCCCCCTCTGGTCGCTTTTCCGGTCCTTCAGTGGTGCCTTGCTGTGATCCTAGGGATCATCCACCCTCTTCCAAGGGTCGTGGGCATCACATTTTCGATCGAAGCTTTCAGGGGTTGATTTTGGGGACAAAAGGCCAAAGTTTCGAGAGAAATTTTTGTGCTCCCATTCACCGCCCTCTGGTCGCCTTGCTATTGCATTCTCGGTCCTTCAGAGGTGAGAAATGCGATCAAACTCAGTCATGCTCAAACACAAGAAAAGAGCATTACGAGCTCGACTATTGGCATCATGCTCATCGATCTACTGTTGAGTCACACGAGTTGCCAAGACCATGTAATTGGCAGTGTTGCAAATCTCCCAAACCGAAGCACTCATGCTCTGAAGATAGGCTGACATACGTATCTTCCAATACGCATAGTTCGTCCCATCGAAAAACGGTGGTTTGCCCACGCCGCGATCCATGTCACCTTCTGTGGATCTGGAACCGGCTAAGGTGGAAGATCCTTAACCTGCTCCGATACCAATTGAAGGAACGAATTGGCGACCAGAGGAGGGGTGAATGGGAGCCTCAAATTTCTTCTTGAAAAATCGATGGCCCTTGTCCCAGAGAGTCACCCCGAAAGCAAGTCTCGGACTTGCTAGTGTCCACGACCCTAGATGTAGGGTGGATGCTTCCTAGAAGCACAACGGGACACTACACAATCCAAGAAGTCCAATGCAAAAACAGGGAAGCAAATCTGACAACGGACGAACGAACCAGAAACGAAAACATGCTGAACAACACAGACCGGACTCTGGCCAGCATCCGGTCAGCAGAAGTCGGTTCTGGATGCTCTCTGTGTTGGACCGGACTCACATGGGAACAGCGTTCGGTCACAAGCTGTGCAATGAACAGTGCACGCTGTGTGTCCGGTCAGTTACTCGCAGAACTGGTCAGCGAGATGTTCAACGATCGGACTCAGTAGGGAGTGTTCGGTCGTTGAACAGGCAGAGTCTGGTCACCCCGATACAGAGTTGTTTGTCCACCGATTTGACTTGATCTCCCTCAAATCGAAACCTCAAGGGCTCAAACTTGGTGAGGGGAGTCACAAGGAGGATAGTGAGCTACTCCTAGGAGATCATGGCTCGAACCTATCTCCAAATCGATGGATCGAAGAAGTTCAAGGAAAAAGGGAAAAATACAAACTGAAAGCTAGAATCGATCGATCTTCTAGCTCATGAGGTTAGAGATGAATTCCTTCGGTGAAAAAAGGCGCCTCACGATCTAGAACAAGCTGGTTCAAGCAGCATCGAAAACCAACTCACGATGAGGGAGAACGAAGCAAATAATCGTGAGGGGCGGAAAACGAAATTGCGAAGAACACAACTCAAAGACACGAATCGATCATGAATTCTAGCCGAAACTCGTACAAACGAGGAGACAACGAGATTACGGTCTCGTTTCCTTAAGATCCCAAATACACAGAGGTATGATTAGCCGTCTCTGCGGATCACAGGCAACAAAGTATGATTAGAACCTAAGCAAGGGCTAGAGAAAGAAATGCTGCAAGGATTGGGAGAGAGGAGGGGCGCCTCTCTTATTTATAGCCTAATACAATAGTCCCCTTCTACCCCTAAATACAAGAGCGAAGCGGCCAACCCTAGGGGTATCCCGGTCCAACTCTGATGAGTTTTTGATCCGACGGCCACGCGCCTTCCTTATCAGTAGCTTCGCCTCGACGCAATCCTCAGGATGCCGCCACGTGTTGTCCTGTCGACCGCCGCGCCTTCCTCATGGATAGCTTTGCCGCAACACAAGCCTCTCCGCACCACCTTGTGTCAACCGTCCTTTTTGGACCTCCCCCAGGTTTTGAGGCTGAAACTGGGAAACCTGTCCTCCGACTGAGTTTTGTGGCCCAAACTCAGAAACCCGTCAGTGCCCAGGTTTTGAGGCCCAAACCTGGAAACCGTCCTTAGCCAGAGTTTTGAGGCCCAAACTCGGAAACCGGCCAACCGGTGGTTTTTCTAGGGCTCTACCACCAAACCTAAACCGTAGAGGGATGCACCGCCCGTGCACCTCGTCCACCCGCAAGTCTCTACTTCTCGCTGTCTCAGGCTGTCAGCCACCACATTTGATCCTTAGGCCACCAGTTCGTCAGTCCGAGCCTCACGTCCACCCTTCACCGCTCCGGGTCCTTCGGCATGACATGTCTCTGCTTGACCTTCACTTTGCCTATGATCATCATCTCCGAGCTCAACACCTGCACAACATAAGCCAAAGAACATGCAGATCAAACCTGTTGACAATCACTCGTCATCACAAGATCCGGATTACACCCATGTATCCGCAAGCAAGCACAAAGTGGTGGTCTCACTAGCTTAAGCACTTCGCAAAGCACCTACACTAATCACCTAGTATATCACTTGAGCACTTTGGTGGCTAGAGCAACTAAATATGTGTCTAAGCACTTGGTACACTTCCTTGAGCTCCAACCTCTTTGTTTTGGCCCGCCATGGGGGTATATATAGAGCCCCAACCAAATAGAGTTGTTGGAGAATGTCTTGGACTTCACAGCGTAGCATCGGACGCTGGAGTCGAGACCATCAGACGCACGTCCGATGCTCCTTTAACGGCTAGATGTCAGCCTGGCACTGTGTTGCAACGGCTACCTCAGCGTCCGATGCTCGAACACCTAACGCATCCGATGCTAACAGAGCCTCTCTGGAACCTCTCTGCATAGGCATCGAATGTAGGGTCCTGTAGCGTCCGATGTACGTTATGCAGGCTTGCACAGTGTAATCGCAGCATCCGATGTGGCGACAACGGCACGTTCGATGCTTCTGCCGGTGCCAACCCGAGCTAGGGTTTACCATCGGTGCGTCCGACGCTTCCGAGCCAGCATCAGATGTCCCTGATTCTTCGTTTCTTCACAATTTCTTGCTCCGTCTTGGTTCCATTCTTGTGCCTTGGGCTTTGCTTGATCTTTGTGAGTCTTCTACTGAGCTTCCAATGTCTTGCTTGAGGTGTTTATCATCGGATCACCATGTCTCCTTAGTCCAAGTCACATTTGCACCCTAATGAACTACTGCTGGTATAAATTAACGCACACTCTACTTTATCCACAAGCGCACAGATAAAATCTACCGATGTAGCACTTCACCGGACTAACCCAGTTTTAATATCGAACCCAAAGGAACATATAGTGTTAAGTCTTAAAGTCTAACACCGGAGTAGCTAACAAGGACGGAGAATCTAGAAGTTTAGAGGGGATCACTAAGGTTGTCTAATTCCACTTTAAGAGTGATATGTTTATATTATTCTTAGTGGGGAAGTTGCCATAAAAGGTCACAAACAGAGTATGAGTCTTTTATGCAAATGTATAATCCTACCGAGCCTACACACGGGTAAGTGGACTATAGAAGAATCAAGAAGGCTATAAGAGTCACCCTTGAGAACAACCACTACTACCGGCGTTATAGGAGGCATTTATGAGCTATCAAGTCTAAGCACCACGCTTACACTATCCAACTACTCTAACTCTAGAATGACTAGAATTAAAGTACTCAAAAGAGAGTCATAAACCATAAGAATAATAAGAACAATGGCTCAAACTTAAATATAGACGTTGATTACCGAAACAATCGCTGAAGCAAGTTGAAGATAAACTTGAATCCGCAGGTACAAGATGAAGAAGTTGATCCGACAGGCCGGAGCTCCTTCTTGATCTCTACCTCTCTCTCTCTCTTCTAGTTCTAGTATAAGACTAGGTTCTAAACCTAAACTAGAGGGTTAACTAGTCTTCTACTTGAAAGCTGGCTCTTGAAGTCTTCTTCTAGGGTTTCAGAATGAGGCGTAGACTTTTCTGAAGAGAGACTTGTTCTACCCTGGGGCCTGGGGGCCTGTTTATATAGCCCTGAGGGATCCACCGCGGCCGTTAGATCAAACCGACTTCACGTAGGGCTGAGATGGATCCTCAATGGCGGTGGAGGAAGCTTCCAGAAGACAGAGGCCATCGGGCCCAGGGGAGACCGACCGGTCCTAGGGTGGGACCGGTCGGTCCCACCTGGCAACCTCTCGGGGTGTCCCGCCTCGTGGTGTCCTCTAGGTCCTTCTGAAGTATTCCTGACGTGCCGGTTCCGTAATCTTCCATCGGTTTCCTTCTAGGAGAAGTAATCAGTGCTAGTTTTTCTGTTTAGTCCCTGCAGAATCACAATTCACCAAAACTCGTGGAATATTGTCAATTAAAACCCTAAACCTTTGTTGGTGATTGAATTCGTGCCCTTTTCATATTTATTTATCCTTTAATTTTGATAGATAACCAGTGTCAACAACTCGCCCGAGCTTACACTTTGCTAGTCCCTTAGCAAAACCAAAAATTAACAATGGATCAGGAGTTGCTGTAATATCTTCACTTCCAACAAGCACACCTGCTGTTAAACAAGAATTCTCTGAAACATATCATGTTATTCTTCATGGGGCTTATTACTTTTACCTTAGATCATGAGTAGTTGAAAGATTGAACGATCAAATCAAGCACTATGTCTCTAGTTTCTTCACTTCACCTTTATCCCGGAGTTTTAATTATTTTTTTTTAAAAAAAGCTTTAATACATATGTTGTGAAATTAAACAATGGATCCAAAGAGAAAGTCAACCAACCATTGAATCGAGAAGTGCATGTATATGGAAAAATGGAGTCGGATGCTCTTTTGAATATATTCACTCTCTTCTATTTATCAGAGACATATGGCTATTAGGCTAATTCTACTGTCGGGCACGTGCCCATTTTTTCTGATTTTTTTTCGAGGTTTCGGACACTTGTCCCTTTTTATTTCCTCGGGATCTATTTTTTTGAGGTTTCAGACACTGGTCCCTTTTTATTTCCTCAAATCTTTCTCTCTTTTTTTTTCTCTTTTCTTTATTTTTTTCTTTTTTTAAATAATAGCCACATGCTTCCAACAAACTTCTGAGAGGGCAGCAACAGATAATTATGAGCATTTATGTGGAAGATGGATGTAATGTGTAAGTGATCTCGATTCAATGGTATGATAAACTACTCACAGGGTCACAAAGCTTAATTTAACTCAATGCAATTATTAGTCATGTTTATATTTAGAAATCTCCGAAACTTTAGTGTTGTTTAGAACAAGATAATAGCAGCTCAGATCATCACATGTCATATCCCAATTATCTAGACCTTAGATCAAGTATTTGCCAACCATGCATTTAATTTTATTCTAAGGAATCATTATTAATTAAAAGAACTCATGCTTTAAAGGCTAGGTACTTGAAAGAAATTAGATAGAGCAACTATTCATCATTTCCATACAAAAGATTAGAGAGAGGGAGTTCTTCTTTAGTCATCAACTTCTTAAAACAAACTATTTTATTTATTTAATCTAACACACTTTAAGATATAAAATAAAAGCTAATAATAGTAGAAGTAATAATAATAATGATGAAGACATACCTGAATCGCGAAGATAACGGGGGTGCGTCTCCCCCAAGCTGGTTCCCTTATTAGCGTTGAGCCTTTATGTGCCCATATATTTTTGTCTCTTTTTTTAATTAATGGTGAGCCTTCAAGTGCTCACATTTTTTTGAATTTGTTTATAGAATAAAAACTTATAGGGATAAGGATACTTACGTGGATACACAGGGGTGCCTTCCCCCAAGCTGAATGTTGACGTAGTCGTTCGATCTTGCAATGTAGCAGACTGGCAGTGGATATGTCCTTCCTCTATCAGAGCTTTGATTGATGTTGATGTTTGTTGAGACAATGCTCCAACAGTGGATGGAGCATTCACTTGTTCATCAGCTTTTCTTGGCCTTTCAAATCCTGTGAAATTCAAATAGACAACAAAACTTGTGGAACAGATTAAGCGTTAGTGGTTGGCCACTTAAGCCTTAGTTGTCTAGAATTTCAGTAAGATCTCTTTCTCAATATTTTTGTATTTTATATTTTTGTGATGCAGGAGAAAATGCACAGGATGAATGCATGCATACTTAATTTTATTATTTTTATGCCACCACAGTGAACATTGCTGCGGGTTTTTACACGCCATAGAATTATTCACATGGGGCTTTATGATGCAGTGAAATATTTCTATTTTGTTTTCTAATGTAATGCAGAAATTAAAATGTGTTGTGAATTAAATATGATGATGCAAGAAATGGTTATGGATTAAATATGAGAAATATGCAGCAAAGTAAATATAAAGATAACTACTGATTTTTACCTTTTGGCGAAGGTTCTGATATTTAGGTCCGATGAACCGGACCTTCCCTTGGTTCAGTCCTCCCAAGGTATGTCAGACGTTTGGAAAGTTATTATTGATTGTACCTCTTAGGTGCAGACATTTTCTCCCAGACTTTCTTGGTCTGAGTCTTCACTTCCTTTGGTTCACTGTCTTGAGGTTTCTCTTCTTTCTTTTCTGGGACAGTGTCGATAGCTTCTTCTTCATGATTGGCCTCTCTATTCTTGATAGTTTGTCTTCTTTGGCTTTGAGAGCGGCGTCTTTCACTTCTATTCTTCATAGGTGCTTCATTGGGCATGTAGCTGATGAAGTTGCATCGTGCCTTTTCTCCAGGAAAGTGAAAAATGGATTTCCTCTTGTAGATGATTGTACTTGTAGCGTAGAGGAATGGTCTTCCTAGGATGAGGTGGACATCATTGTCTTCTCATGTCGAGGATCAAGAAGTCTGTGGGGACTTCATGACATCTAATTCTGACTACGATGTCTTCCATCATTCCTCCTTGTTTATGCCTCTTGATATGGTGTCACTCATGTCATTTGTTTGTCTAGCAGTTTGAAGTGAAGCGTTAATTGTGGATGCTGACAGCATCTTTCTCAGTGTGCATGTTCTTGTATATCTAGGACCTTCACTCAGTAGAATTTGGGAGTGACTTCTCCGTGTTTTGCTCAAGAGTGTGTCCTGCTCAGAAAGACAAGGTAGAGATCAAGTGCATAGGCTCTGTTGGTGGAAAAACACCAACAGAACCAAAAGTTTTGTTTATTCCCCTCTATCCTTAGGCACATTGCACAAGAAAAACTTGTTGCTTATGTGTCCTATTCAATCTTAACATGAGTGATAGGATCAGACGATGAGCATGAAAGTAGCATCTTAAAATATTTAACAGATCAAATTACTTAACCCAAGGACGGATAATCTATGCATAATGTGTCGATCATTTTATGATTGAGATATATCATCTTCCAAAGGTTAGATGCACAACATTTTAGCTCTTGTAGTTAAGACAGTGAGATTCAAGAGAGTAAAGCTAGGAACAAAGATCAAAGGACTGAACATGTTGAGTTGATTAGGTTGGATCAAGTGATGTGCAACTTAAACATGTTTAGTTCTTTATTTATGTTCATACTAGAATCAAGAAGAATCTTTTAAAGTGATGGTTACTTACCTTGAAATGTTACTTTGTTATTGAAGAGTGATGCGTCGAACCACCTTGTGGAAGCTCCTCTTGCCTAGCTGGTTGTTGTTTATGAATGGCTTGTCTTCTCTTGTTTGTCTCACAGTATGATTGAGAGTTGGAAGATCACAGTGGAGTCATCTTTAGAGTTATTGACCTTCCTTCTCTTGTGTCGACTTATTAGTGAAGGCGCATTGTTCCTCGAGTATGCTGACTAGGATCCTCTCTCTTTCTTGTATTAATTCTGTACTATGAGGATGTAGGGACAGTGCGGATACATGGGTGTATGCCGAGTCTCTGAGTGATGAGTGATTGTCAACGGGTTTGATGCGCATGTTCTTTGGCTTGTGTTGTGCAGGTGTCGAGCACGGAGACAGTGATCGAGGGCAAGGTGAAGGTCAAGTTGAGACGTGCCATGCCGATGGACTGGGTGCGATGAAGGATGGGCGTGCCGTGCGGCGGACGTGCCATGCCGATGGATCGAGCAGTGAGGGGCGGACGTGAGGCTTGGACTGAGGGACCGGAGTGCCTGAGGATCAGCTGTGGTGGCTGGCAGCCTGGGACAGCGACGAGCGGAGACTTGCGGGGCACGGTGTTGCTCGGGTCGAGGACCTGGGGACACGTGTCGGTGGACGGGGTGCACGGGCGGTGCATCCCCTCTACAGTCCCGGTTTGGTGGTTGAGCCAGGGAAAAACCACCGGCTGGACGGTTTCCGAGTTTGGGCCTCAAAACTCGGGTGCTCGGTTTCCAGGTTGAGCCACAAAACCTGGGCGCGGATGGTTTCCGAGTTTGGCCACAAAACTCGGGTGATGGGCCGGTTTCCGAGTTTGGGCCTCAAAACTCGGGCGCTGCGGGTTTCTGAGTTTGGGCCACAAAACTCAGGCTGGAGGCTGGTTTCCCGGTTTGGGCCTCAAAACCGGGGGTTGCTGGAAAAGGCTGGTTTCCCGGTTTGGGCCACAAAACCGGGGGTGCAGAGCGAGGACGGCACGTGGCGGCAATCGGAAGGTTGTGTGGAGGCAACGCGGACGAGTTGTGCGGGCGTGGCCGTTGGATCTACCTACCACCGAGTTGGTCCAGAATAACCCTAGGGTTTAGCTGGTTCGCTCTGTAATTAGAATAGAGAGGGGTAGAGTAGGAAATAGACTTAGACTAGAATAGGATAAGTAGTCAGGGGAGACACCCTCCTCCCCTATCTCAGTTTTAGCTATCTCAGTTAGTGCTTTCATTTGCTAGGGTTTCCTGCTCTCCCATCCCCTGCTCTAGCTAGTTGAGATCCGCAGAGAGACTCCACTCTATGTACTGTTGATTTGAGGAAGTGAGGCCGTATCCTCACCTTGGAGCACAGATCGATGGCTTGATTTGCGTCCTTAATTCGAGTTCGTGGCTGTGATTCGCGTTTTCTTTGTGTTCTTCGCGGAATCCTTTTTCTCCACGATTTTCCCGTCGCTTGATCTCTTTGCTCGGTTCATCTTTTGCAAATCCGTTTGAACCAAGTTGTTCTAGATCGTGAGGCACTTCTTTCCACCGAAGGAATCATCCTCTAACCTCACGTTCTAGGAGATCAATCGATTTTTAGTTTCGGGTCACTTCTTCTCCCTTCTCCCGAAATTCTTCGATTCACCGATTTGGAGATAGGTTCGAGCCATGATCTCTTAGAGATAGCTCACTATACTCCTTGTGACTCCACTCACCAAGTTTGATCCCTAGAGGATTCGTTTTGGGTGAGTTTGAGTCGAATCGGTGGAAGAACAGAGGACTGTCGGGGTGACCGGACGCTAGGTCACGGGGTGACCGGACGCTCAGCGTGAGAGTCCGGTCGTTGAACGTTTTCGGTGTTTTGTTTTGCATCGACCGGACGCACTGTTGAACTCGTGACCGGACTCATCGTGGTCACTATTCATCAGTGTGCTGTGCTTGCGACCGGACGCACTGTTCACGACCGGACGCTCCGTACCAGTGAGTCCGGTCGGAAACAGTAAGGTCTGAAATCGGATTTTGGACGACCGGACGCGTCCGGTCCCTGCTGACCGGACGCTGGCCAGAGTCCGGTCGTAGCTGTTTCGCGCGTTTTCGTTCGCGGTTCGTTCGTTCATTGACGGATTTGATTTCCGTCTTTTGCGTTGGCTTTCTAGGGTTGTCTAGTGTCCCGCTGTGCTTCTAGGAAGCATCCACCCTACATCTAGGGTCGTGGACATTAGCAAGCTCTAGGTTTCGCTTTTGGGGTTGAATTTGGGACAGTGGCATCTAGTTTCCGAAAGGAAATTTTGAAGCTCCCATTCACCCCCCCTCTGGTCGCTTTCGGGTAGCTTCTCGGTCCTTCAATTGGTATCGGAGCGGGTTAAGGATCTTCCACCTTAGCCGGTTCCAGATCCACCGAAGGCGACATGGATCGCGGCGTGGGCAAACCACCGTTCTTTGATGGGACGAACTATGCGTATTGGAAGATACGCATGTCGGCCTATCTGCAGAGCTTGGGTGCTTCTATTTGGGATATTTGCAACTCTGCTGATTACGTGGTCTTGGCTGCTCGTGTCTCTCAGCAACAGATCGATGAGCACGATGCCAATAGCCGAGCCTGTAATGCTCTCTTTTCTTGTTTGAGCATGGGTGAGTTTGATCGTGTTTCTCACCTCGCTACGGCTCGGGAGATCTGGGACACCCTCATGCGTTTCCATGAGGGCACCTCTCAAGTCAAAACCCGACTCTACGAGTCGTTCAAGCGTGAGTATGAGAACTTTAGACATCAACCTGGCGAGAGCATAGAAAGTTTATTCGCTCGCTTTCAGGTGATTGTCAACAGGATGAGGGCTAACAGAGAGCAGTTGCCATTTGACGATCATGAGCGTGCTTTGAAGCTTTTGCACACTCTTGACCGTTCGGTGTGGGACTCCAAGGTTCAGGCAATCATCAAATCGCCGAACTATGAGACCCTCACCTGCGACGAGCTCTTCAGTAAGCTCAAGTCCAGTGAGATTGATGCTATGGCGAGGGCTTCTTTTGAAAATCCTTCTCGCCCGTCCATGGCTTTGGTTTCCGGCTCTTCCTCTAACCCCTCAGCTGGCTTCGCGCTTTCTTCTCTCTTTTCTCTGACAGAGGACCAGCTGGAGTCTTTGGGAGACGACGAGTTGGCTTTGCTTGCCAACCAGTTCTCGCGGTTCCACAACAATCGCATGAACCGTCGTCGAGGAGGAGGACGCACGGGATGCTACGAGTGCGGCGACCCCGACCACTTCATCGCCGACTGCCCCAAGAAGAAGAACAAGCACTCGGGCAAGGGCGAACATGGGCGCAAGCACGACTCCAAGTACAAGGAGAAGCACGTCCCCCCAAGGCACAAGAAACGGGGCGGCTTCGACAAAGAGTACATCAAGAAGAAGTACTTGGAGAAGCAGCAAGCTGAGCAGCGTGCGTTCTTCGCCACGCTCAGCGACGTCGACGGCTCGGATGACGACTCCGCTGGCTCCAGCGATGACGAGTCCGTGAAGAAGAAGCTGGAAGACAAGTTCAACGGCTTGTGCTTCTTCGCCGGCGACGGAGGTCTGTGCACCATGGCGCTCGGAGATGAGGTCGACGGCGAGCCGGAGCGTACCCCTCGGAACGACGACGACGACGACACCTCCCAGGTATCTCTCACCTACGACGAGCTTTCCTCCGAGGTTGAGAAGTTGACTGCTGCCCTCCTTAGCCAAGATAAGTTGCTTAGGCGTGCCGCTAGAGAGCGCAAGGAGTTTAGGCAGAAGTGGGAGGACACGGTGAAGGAGCTTGAGTTCGCTCGGTCCACCGTGGTAGTGTCGGAGGAGGCGGAGTGCGAGTCGTGCACAGCGCACATGACTGACCTTCTCACTCTGAGAGGTAAGTATGCTGCGTTGGTTGGAGAGGTGGATGAGCTCCGTGCTAGGCCGCAGCTGTTGGGTGCGTGCAAGACTTGTCCTGTCTTGCAATCTGAGTTGGCAGAGAAAAATGCCAAGCTTGAGTCTTTAGAGAAGGCCAGCTCAGATAGCACTTGCGTCTCGAGGTGTGCTTTGTGTGAGGGCCTGGAGATGGAGATTGCCAATGTGAAGCATGGCAAGATGCAAACCGAGGAAGAAAACACATACCTTCGGTCCATCTTGTCATGGGTCTCCAGTAGTGAGCCGCAGCTCGGGATGATGATCTCCCAATTCAAGCGAGCTGTTGGTGCCCCGGGTGTAGGTTTTGCTCAGAGCGTTGATCTCTCAGCTTTTGGAAAGATTGGAGAGTCTAGTGGTCTGAACCCATGTGAGAAGCCCAATTCCACCACTACTCCCAAACTTGCCAAGCTTCCACTCAAAGAGCCAGCCAAGCCTATCACCAAAGATGGTGTGGTTGAGGAACCCCCGAGAGCTCCTCCCAAGAACCCAGTTTGGGCACCCAAGCCAAACCACCTCAGAAACAAGCTTGATGCTATGCCACCCATTCGTGAGGAGTTGCCACAGAAGGGCAAAGGCAAAGTGAACCACACCCATAGTTCTGGTCACCAACAACCCCCTTTGCGTGCGGTGAGGTACCAGTGTGATTTCTGTGGGAGGGATGGTCACTTGATCGAGTTCTGTTTCCGGCGCAAGTGAGAGGCGCGCCGTGCTCGGGAGATGGAGAACCCGGACATGTACCATCCAGCTCATGGTGGACATGTGCCGAAGGCTCAGGAGAGAGCTGCTAGGTCCGGACGTCAAGGTCCCCGGCCTAGGCAGGAGATGAGAGCCCCTAGGAGGGAGACTAGGCCTAGAGGTCCAGCACCTCAGTTTGTTAGGCCTAGGCAGGAGAGAGCTCCAGGGAGAGACGCTAGAGCAGTTGAGCCCCAGATTCCTAGGCGTAGATCTCGTAGAGAGCGTGCCCGACGGGGTCCTGCTTTTGCAGGTAACGGACCCCGTGGCGGAGGCTTTGTTGAGCGCTTTCCCTCACCGCAGGTTGAGTATCGCGGTGAGCGCTTCTTCCCTAGCGGACCACGTTTTCCTCAGCGTGGTGATCGCTTCCCTCGTAGACGTGCTAGGAATGGTTTTTACACTAACCCTTCTTTTGAGCAGCCGGCCCAACACTGGTTTTCCCCTTATTTCACTAACCCCAGTGTTGGACCGTATGCTCACCCTATGTCTTTTTATTGATGTAGGTAAGACGGTTGGAGGACATTTGGTTGGTGGATTCCGGTTGTTCGATGCACATGACCGGAAACCCCAAGTGGTTCTCCAGCCGTAGTCCAGTCGCCGGAAAAGAGTACATAACCTTCGGCGACAAGAGCAAAGGTAAAGTTTTATCCCGAGGCTCCATGCGGGTTAATGAACACTTTGTGTTGCGCGATGTTGCTCTGGTTTCTAACCTGCATTTTAACTTGCTTTCTGTTTCGCAACTTTTTGATGAGGACTATGAGATTCGTTTTAAACCGAACCTTAGTCGCATCTTAGATCCTCAGGGCGATCTTGTATGTCTGATTTCGCCCTTTGGGAAAGTCTTTCACGCGAACTTCTCGGAGTCGTTTGGTTCTTCTCGCTGTCTTTTGGCTAGTCCTTCTTCGTCCGATCTTTGGAAGTGGCATAGGAGACTCGGTCATTTAAGCTTCGACTTGCTTGCAAGACTTAGCTCACTTGGCCTAATCCGAGGATTGCCCAAGCTTTCGATGGAGAAGGATCTAGTTTGCCATTCTCGCAGACATGGGAAGATGGTTGCCGCTCCCCACCATCCAGTGACTAAGGTCATGACCTCGCACCCCGGAGAGCTTTTACACATGGACCTTGTTGGTCCGGCTCGGGTGAGCTCGGTTGGTGGCAAGTGGTATGTTTTGGTTGTTGTTGACGACTTTTCGAGATATTCGTGGGTCTTCTTTTTGACTAAGAAGACTGAGACTTTCTCCTTCGCTCGCAATCTGATCTTGCGTCTTCAGAACGAGTTCCCTTTGAACTCGATGCGAGCTATTAGAAGTGATAATGGTTCCGAATTCAAAAATTCGGATTTTGAGAAGTTTTGTAACTGCCTTGGTTTGGAGCATCAGTTTTCTTCCCCCTACACACCGCCCCAAAATGGTGTTGTGGAGAGGAAGAATCGGACCCTTGTTGAGATGGCCAGGACGATGCTTGATGAGCATAGGACTCCTAGGCGCTATTGGGCCGAAGCTATGAACACTGCATGTTATATTTCCAATCGCATTTTTCTGAGAGCTTTCTTGAAAAAGACTTCGTATGAGTTGCGTTTTGGAAAACTGCCCAAGGTGAGTTATTTTCGAGTTTTTGGTTGCCATTGTTTTATACTCAAAAAGGGCAACTTGGACAAATTTGAATCTCGTTCTTCTGACGGTGTGTTTTTGTGTTATGGCACTCACACTCGAGCTTATCGTGTACTTAACCTTGACACTAACCGAGTCATGGAGACATCCGATGTCACCTTCGACGAGACCATGGTTTGTCCTTCTTCCCGTTTTGAGCGTGCAGGTGATCATGAGGTTGGAGAGCCTCTTTTTGATGACGAGGACGAGGGTGCTGAAGGTATGGATGATCCAGCACCCCCTCCACCTGCCGCGCCGCAAAGAGCGGCCTCTACGACGATTCACGGCCCCGACACCTCGTCTTCCTGGGGGCCGTGGGATCCTCCACCTCGTGCGGTACCTTTTGTACCCGGGGTGGAACCAGCTGCTGTTGAGGGGGAGGTCACATCTTCCCGGGAGGCGCCACGACATATCCAGCGCCAGCACCCCCCTGAACAGATGATCGGCGACATCGGCGAGCGAGTCACTCGCTCCAGGTCACAGCACATCTCTCACTTCGCTCATTCTGCTTTTGTTGCTAATTTTGAGCCCCGAGATGTTGGACACGCATTGACGGATCCGGATTGGGTTAATGCCATGCATGAGGAGTTAGAGAATTTTGAGCGAAATCGGGTTTGGGTTCTAGTTCCACCTCCACCTGACTGTAAGCCTATTGGGACAAAATGGGTATTTAAAAACAAGCAAGGAGAGGATGGCCATGTTGTGAGAAACAAGGCCAGGCTTGTAGCGAAGGGTTATAGTCAGAAGGAGGGGATAGACTATGAGGAGACGTTTGCTCCTGTAGCACGTTTAGAGGCTATTAGGATACTCTTGGCTTATGCTGCATCCAGGGGTTTCAAACTTTTTCAAATGGATGTCAAGAGTGCCTTTTTAAACGGCTACATAGAGGAGGAGGTTTATGTTGAGCAACCCCCCGGTTTCGAAAATCCCAAGTTTCCAAACCACGTTTTTAAACTTCACAAAGCTTTGTATGGTTTGAAACAAGCCCCTAGAGCCTGGTATGATAGGTTGAAAACCTTTTTGCTTGCTAAGGGTTTTAAAATGGGATGTGTAGATAAAACGCTCTTTCTCCTCCGGCAAGGCAAAGACACACTCTTGGTCCAGATTTACGTGGATGATATCATTTTCGGTGGTTCTTCTCACGCCTTGGTTGCCAAGTTTGCAGATACTATGAGCAGGGAGTTCGAGATGAGCATGATGGGCGAGCTGACATTCTTTCTCGGGTTGCAAATTAAGCAATCCCGAGAGGGGACGTTTGTGCACCAGGGCAAGTACACGAAGGACTTGCTGAAGCGGTTCGATATGGGTGAGGCCAAGCCTCTTCCAACACCCATGTCGACGACGACTGCCCTGGATGCGGATGTGGACGGAGAAGCAGTGGACCAGAAGGAGTACCGCAGTATGATCGGGTCGCTTCTCTACCTGACGGCGACACGCCCGGACATTCAGTTCGCGGTATGTCTGTGCGCGCGCTTTCAGGCGTCGCCGCGCACTTCTCACCGTCAGGCAGTGAAGCGCATCTTCAGGTACCTTCGTTTCACTCCTGAGTTTGGGATTTGGTATTCTGCTTCCTCCACCCTCTCGCTTTGCGGTTATTCCGATGCCGATTTTGCTGGTTGTCGCATTGAGCGCAAGTCCACTTCTGGGACTTGCCAATTTATTGGATCTTCTCTGGTATCGTGGTCTTCTCGCAAGCAGTCTAGTGTCGCCCAGTCTACCATGGAGGCCGAGTATGTTGCTGCGGCTAGCTGCTGTTCCCAGTTGCTTTGGATGATGGCCACTTTGCGTGATTTTGGTCTGAGCTTTTCTCGCGTGCCTTTGCTTTGTGACAGCACGAGTGCCATTAGCGTTGCTAAGAACCCCGTGCTTCACTCGAAGACCAAACACATTGATGTGCGCTTTCATTTTCTGCGAGACCACCAGGAGAAGGGTGATATCGACCTTCGCCATGTCGATACTCATCATCAACTGGCTGATATTTTCACCAAGCCTTTAGACGAATCAACCTTTAATCGGTTGAGGGGTGAGCTTGGTGTGTGTTTCCCCTTTTAGATGGGGGAAACATTTTGGATCTTGTATATTTGAGTGACTCTTTTGTCTTTCTTTTCTTTTGCATTTTAGCATACGCATTTACATTCTGAGCTTCATGTTTATAATCACTAGAATGTAACTATGCTCTATTTAGTATGCTCCGATGCTTATATGGATGCTTGTAGCTTATGCTCTTCCTGATCACTAGTACATGTTATGAGCTGAGCTATTTTGGAATGGTGAATTTACTTAATAACTTACAATCTGAAAATGTTCACCATTGAGATATGCAACTAGCATGTGTAGGATATGTTGAGTTCACTCGTGCTTTTCATATATGCTAGGTTGCTATGTCTCTAGTTATGAGTCATTCACTTGCTTGGTCTGTTCATATCATGTATAAAATTTGAACCAAGTTTTAGTGAATTGAAAAGATCGAGATGGGATTGCTTGTCAACACCTCATGGTATCGAGACTGTTTCTCATTGCACGAGGAGTTAAACTTGAGCCGTGTAGTGTATGACCGAAACCGTAGCTTTAAGCTTCTGATTGCTTCGGCATAGGCTTCGCTCGGTTGAAAAGTTAGGCAAAGACAAGCTTTCAACCTCTCGCAATCACATGCGAAATAATTGAACTTGTGAATTCTTTACCGCTGCAACTCCGATATAAAACTGAAATCACAAGTATATGCTTCATTCCTATGCATGATGATTGAACTTTGCTAGGGGTAGTTCACCTTGTATACATGTTTAGCACTTGTCTGGATTCCTATCTATACATGTGTAGTGCTATTTTGATGGTGACTATCTTTTTGGCTAAAAAATGCTCACTTGCTCATATGCTTCATATTTCGTATGTGTGATCAGTTTGAGCCTTCGCTATGTGAGTGCTTAGTTGTGCCATTGGAGCTGTACCGATTAGAGCATCTTTGCACTCTTTTGATTATATGCCTGAAGCTGCTAACTTGCATTTCTAACTTCATATGCATTTTGGAAGGAGGAGTTGTGTTGACTCAAGGGAAGAGTTTGTGCTTGATAAGTGCATTTTCAACTAAGGGGGAGAGTTTTTGCAAATCATATGTCTCCTGGCGTTCAATTAAGGGGGAGCTTTTGTTAAGGGGGAGCTTTTGCTAAGGGGGGAGATTTTCAGATCTTTATGCTCTTCTCTTGTTGGACCTAAGGGGGAGTCCCTGGTTGCTTGCACTTGTCGAGGGGGAGTTTGCTAGTTGTGTTGAGCCGTTGCCTCTGTCTTGAGGGACTAGCAAACATTTTCCTCATTTGTCGTCGAGATTGATTTTGGTTGGTTTGGAGACTTTTCGTTTGTCTTTCAATTGGTTCGGAGTGGTTTTCGTGCTAGTTGTGTTGAGCCTCTGTGCCTCTATCTTGAGGGACTAGCATTTTGCCATTTTTAGCTCTGATTTTCAATTGGTATTTTGCTAGCGGTGTTGAGCCTGTTCTACCTCTTCTTGAGGGCTAGCTTTGCTTTGCTTGGTCGCGTTGAGCCGTTGCCCATGTCTTTGGGGACCAAGTTCTCGCTTCTTCCACTTGACCTTCTTCGGCTTTGCTATGCTTTTGGGTCATTTGGTTGAGTTCTCTTCCTCTCCTTCCTCCTACCTTCTTTCTTTCATTATGATTTGTGTGTGTAGTTGACAATGCACTCATCAAGGGGGAGATTGCGGATACATGGGTGTATGCCGAGTCTCTGAGTGATGAGTGATTGTCAACGGGTTTGATGCGCATGTTCTTTGGCTTGTGTTGTGCAGGTGTCGAGCACGGAGACAGTGATCGAGGGCAAGGTGAAGGTCAAGTTGAGACGTGCCGTGCCGATGGACTGGGTGCGATGAAGGATGGGCGTGCCGTGCGGCGGACGTGCCATGCCGATGGATCGAGCAGTGAAGGGCGGACGTGAGGCTTGGACTGAGGGACCGGAGTGCCTGAGGATCAGCTGTGGTGGCTGGCAGCCTGGGACAGCGACGAGCGGAGACTTGCGGGGCACGGTGTTGCTCGGGTCGAGGACCTGGGGACACGTGTCGGTGGACGGGGTGCACGGGCGGTGCATCCCCTCTACAGTCCCGGTTTGGTGGTTGAGCCAGGGAAAAACCACCGGCTGGACGGTTTCTGAGTTTGGGCCTCAAAACTCGGGTGCTCGGTTTCCAGGTTGAGCCACAAAACCTGGGCGCGGATGGTTTCCGAGTTTGGCCACAAAACTCGGGTGATGGGCCAGTTTCCGAGTTTGGGCCTCAAAACTCGGGCGCTGCGGGTTTCTGAGTTTGGGCCACAAAACTCAGGCTGGAGGCTGGTTTCCCGGTTTGGGCCTCAAAACCGGGGGTTGCTGGAAAAGGCTGGTTTCCCGGTTTGGGCCACAAAATCGGGGGTGCAGAGCGAGGACGGCACGTGGCGGCAATCGGAAGGTTGCGTGGAGGCAACGCGGACGAGTTGTGCGGGCGTGGCCGTTGGATCTACCTACCACCGAGTTGGTCCAGAATAACCCTAGGGTTTAGCTGGTTCGCTCTGTAATTAGAATAGAGAGGGGTAGAGTAGGAAATAGACTTAGACTAGAATAGGATAAGTAGTCAGGGGAGACACCCTCCTCCCCTATCTCAGTTTTAGCTATCTCAGTTAGTGCTTTCATTTGCTAGGGTTTCCTGCTCTCCCATCCCCTGCTCTAGCTAGTTGAGATCCGCAGAGAGACTCCACTCTGTGTACTGTTGATTTGAGGAAGTGAGGCCGTATCCTCACCTTGGAGCACAGATCGATGGCTTGATTTGCGTCCTTAATTCGAGTTCGTGGCTGTGATTCGCGTTTTCTTTGTGTTCTTCGCGGAATCCTTTTTCTCCACGATTTTCCCGTCGCTTGATCTCTTTGCTCGGTTCATCTTTTGCAAATCCGTTTGAACCAAGTTGTTCTAGATCGTGAGGCACTTCTTTCCACCGAAGGAATCATCCTCTAACCTCACGGTCTAGGAGATCAATCGATTTTTAGTTTCGGGTCACTTCTTCTCCCTTCTCCCGAAATTCTTCGATTCACCGATTTGGAGATAGGTTCGAGCCATGATCTCTTAGAGATAGCTCACTATACTCCTTGTGACTCCACTCACCAAGTTTGATCCCTAGAGGATTCGTTTTGGGTGAGTTTGAGTCGAATCGGTGGAAGAACAGAGGACTGTCGGGGTGACCGGACGCTAGGTCACGGGGTGACCGGACGCTCAGCGTGAGAGTCCGGTCGTTGAACGTTTTCGGTGTTTTGTTTTGCATCGACCAGACACACTGTTGAACTCGTGACCGGACTCATCATGGTCACTGTTCATCAGTGTGCTGTGCTTGCGACCGGACGCACTGTTCACGACCGGACGCTCCGTACCAGTGAGTCCGGTCGGAAACAGTAAGGTCTGAAATCGGATTTTGGACGACCGGACGCGTCCGGTCCCTGCTGACCGGACGCTGGCCAGAGTCCGGTCGTAGCTGTTTCGCGCGTTTTCGTTCGCGGTTCGTTCGTTCGTTGACGGATTTGATTTCCGTCTTTTGCGTTGGCTTTCTAGGGTTGTCTAGTGTCCCGCTGTGCTTCTAGGAAGCATCCACCCTACATCTAGGGTCGTGGACATTAGCAAGCTCTAGGTTTCGCTTTTGGGGTTGAATTTGGGACAGTGGCATCTAGTTTCCGAAAGGAAATTTTGAAGCTCCCATTCACCCCCCCTCTAGTCGCTTTCGGGTAGCTTCTCGGTCCTTCAGACAGTTCCGCATTCTTCTCTTGTCAACCATTCTTGTTTTCCTTTAATCATTGGGTTGGCAACAGACTTGAATTTAGAGCTACTACTCGAGTGCCTCCATGAGAGTCTTTTGTCTTGTAATGTCACAACTGAGACTTGTTCTTTCAAAAGTGTCTAGATGATGGAGATCTTATCGGTTGTTCTTCTTGATTTGCTAGCTCAGGTACTATCTCTCCATCTTTTAATTCTTGTGGTGTAGTGGCTTCATCCTTCATGATGCCCTCCTCAATTCTTGGCAGTTGGTTCTCCCTTCGATGTCTTCTCTTGGTTCTCTGTGGCTACTCATATGTGATGTAGATGTAGAAGATGCAGCGAAAGATCCAAAAGTTGACTTCTCCAGGTCCGGCAAAGATGATAATATTGATGGTGTTCAAGAACGATCTTCTAAGAATGAGTGATGGATCATATTCTTCTTCTCGACTGCGACACCATCTAGTGGTTTGTACTGAACAAAGTGGTGAGTAGAAGATCAATATGTTTGAAGTTGGGTTTCTCCTTCCTCCCTTTGATTGTGAAACACATCTAGACAACGAAATTGTCTCTCCCAGGCTGGCTTGTGATGTAGATGAACTCCCAACAACATTTTCATATGTTTGACTTGTAGATCTTGCTATTGTTGTAGTGGTACCATCTTGTCTCCCAAGCTAGCTTTTGATTAGAAAAGAGGATAACTTCCCACATCTTGTCTTGATGTCTTGGGCAATGATATGGTTGCAGGCATAGGTTGTCTCATATGAGGTAAGTTGCATCCTGTTTGTCATCAGCCCCCAAGCAAGACTCAAAGCTAAGCTATTGCCAGTACCATTCATGATCTGAGAGTAGGTTTGTGTGTCTATGGTTTGAGTTTTGGATCTTCAATGTTCAGACCAAACCATGGATAAACAAAATCTCTCTCCTGCGTAATGTTAGTGGACATATACCCGAAGGATTGCAAGAATTTGAAGCATGGGTTATTATCCACAACTTATGTATTTTGCATCTATTCTAATAAAAAGATATTTTTATTAGGATTACTTTAGCATAGACTAGTATTTCATGTATTGGCTGCACTTTAACATGATTCAAGGCAAAAGATAACTTGCAGTAGAAGACAAAATAAATAAACTTTGATACTCACAGTTCTTTCATCCATGATGAATGAGCTGAGTCTTCATTGTGCAAAAGTTGTTGAAGGTCATGTGTCTCTTCATCTCTAGCGTGAGTTCATCTCAGGACTTTCCCAAATTAATATTGAAAGTTTCCTACAGGGGTTAGTCTAGGAAAATATCCAACATCCACTATAGCATACTATCGGCTCAAAAATCAACCTAGACACCACGTCTAATTTGATTTAGGAAGGAATTTTAACTTAATTGCTTAAATTAAAAGACTTTGAAAGCAAGATCACCACTCCTAAACTAGGCACCATGCTTAATTTAAGAGATGTATGAAAGTATTCCAAACCTAAACATATAATATAGCGAATGAGGGTAGAATGAAAGTATTATAGAGATTTATTCAGATGGTGATGAAAGAGCATGATTAGTATATGAGCATATCTTAAAGGTAGGGATAACCAACATAGCAACACGGCAAGAGATGCTCTTAGAAAGTCTATTCCCCAAGCTTGGATTTTGCACAAATCAAGATTGGATGAATGCAATTCAATGTTACATGATGATTGGTTTGACATACCTTGTGTTTGTTGTTCCTTCGTTCTTTTCTGCTCCAGAACTGCAAAGGTTAGTGACAAGAATACCCGAAGGAATAATTTCATAATTATATTTCTATGCTCATTACAGAAGGAAGTGCAGCGGAAAGGTAGGCATAGCTAATAACCAGATGTTATGATAGGGTGTAAGGCTTCTACTAGTTATAGCTTGCGCTCATGGGGTAGTGATAGATAAGAGTGGAATTCAAAAACAAAATTCATAAGAATGAACACAAAAATAATGAAAAGACTAGGACAAAAAAGAAAAAGATAAAAGTATGATTACAAGGTTAAACTAAGACTTAAGATGATCTACCGTTCCCCGGCAACGGTGCCAGAAATGCTTGTTGGTATAAATTAACGCACACTATACTTTATCCGCAAGCGCACAGATAAAATCTACCGATGTAGCACTTCACCGGAGTAACCCAGTTTTAAGATCGAACCCAAAGGAACAGATAGTGTTAAGTCTTAATGTCTAACCCCTGAGTAGCTAACAAGGACGGAGAACCTAGAAGTATAGAGGGGATTACTAAGGTTGTCTAATTCCAATTTAAGAGTGATATGTTTATATTATTCTTAGTGGGGAAGTTCCCATAAAAGGTCACAGTCTTTTATGCAAATGTATAATCCTACCGAGCCTACACACGGGTAAGTGGACTATAGAAGAATCAAGAAGGCTATAACAGTCACCCTTGCGAACAAGCACTACTACCGGCATTATAGGAGGCATTTATGAGCTATCAAGTCTAAGCGCCACGCTTACACTATCGAACTACTCTAACTCTAGAATGACTAGAATTAAAGTACTCAAAAGAGAGTCATAAACCTTAAGAATAATAAGAACAATGGCTCAAACTTAAATATAGATGTTGATTACCGAAACAATCGCTAAAGCAAGTTGAAGATAAACTTGAATCCGTAGGTACAAGATGAAGAAGTTGATCCGACAGGCCGGAGCTCCTTCTTGATCTCTTCCTCTCTCTCTCTCTTCTAGTTCTAGTATAATACTAGGTTCTAAACCTAAACTAGAGGGTTAACTAGTCTTCTACTTGAAAGCTGGCTCTTGAAGTCTTCTTCTAGGGTTTCTGAATGAGGCGTAGACTTTTCTGAAGAGAGACTTGTTCTACCCTGGGGCCTTGGGGGCTGTTTATATAGCTCTGAGGGATCAACCGCGGCCGTTAGATCAAACTGACTTCACGTAGGGCTGAGATGGATCCTCAAAGGCGGTGGAGGAAGCTTCTAGAAGACGGAGGCCATCGGGCCCAGGGGGAGACCGACCGGTCCTAGGTGGGACCGGTCGGTCCCACCTGGCAGCCTCTCAGGGTGTCTCGCCTCGTGGTGTCCTCTAGGTCCTTCTGGAGTATTCCTGACGTGCCGGTTCCGTAATCTTCCGTCGGTTTCCTTCTAGGAGAAGTAATCAGTGCTGGTTTTCCTGTTTAGTCCCTGCAGAATCACAATTCACCAAAACTCATGGAATATTGTCAATTAAAACCCTAAACCTTTGTTGGCGATTGAATTTATGCCCTTTTCATATTTATTTATCCTTTAATTTTGATAGATAACCAGTGTCAACAACTACAAAATAAACACTTGTAACTGCATTAGTCCAATATGGTTGTGTTGTTCATCAAACACCAAAATCCTAAGTTAAATGGGCCGAGGTCCATTTTCCTTACAATCTCCCCCTTTTTGGTGATTGATGACAACGTGACCAAAGCAAGCAAATCAAAGATACAAAATTTAAAATGCAATCTACTTGCTAGGATGCAATGCAAAGACAAGTTCATATGATGTTGAAAAGATATTAAATTGAAACAATAGTTAATAACATATCTTGTCCTTGCCATAGAGTCCCTTTGTGGTATTATGGATTTAAGCCTCCCCCTAAGTCCATAATCCACTTCCTCCCTTTCTCGGACCATCCCATAAGTAACCATAGGAGGATTTTGAATTTTTTTATTTTCGTTATTTTGTTTGTTTTAGGTTGGGCTTGCTTTTGGTCCTTCAAATTCTCCCCCTTTGGAATCAAACACCGAAAAGGAACACATTAGAAGCACAAGGGAGGGTCAATTTTTGTGATCCTTTTTATGGGGAGTGAAATTGATGACAAAACTTTACTCTCATATTATATAAACAAAACTCCCCCTAAGTGTATGCATACATATGTTGTAAGGCAAAGCATATGCATAACCGGCAAATTAGTGCACAAAGGAGTTTAATTTATACAATACATGGAGAAAGCATATAGGAGTATCAAAATGAAATCAACATAATGATAGGGAATACCACATGTAGATACCAAATGACTTATTGCCACACACGATGCTTGTCTCCGGCGACTCCATTTTCCTTGCAATGAGACTACTACACACATGATAAACTTGAAAGTAGTGTTAGTCTCAAAGCTTCTAAATTGTAGAGTAACCTCCCCCCCTAAAAGTGTGCATACAAGTTTGAAATACTTGTAGGAGACATGCAAATTGACTTGTAAGGTCAAACTACCATTTTGCAATATGACACCACAAAACATGTGACACCAATTAAAGATGGTAATTGGGGTAGTTTATCAACAATTTGGTCTTTGGCACATATAAGATAAAAACAAAGTAAAAGAAGCCATGTGTCGTTCTTCTAAACAATTTAAACCATGTAGGTTTGCTCCAAAGATAAGACATGATATCAAGCAAAACTACCATATGATAAGCCTAGTGTATGCATGATAAAAGATTTAAATATGTAAATGCAAACATAGGCAATAAAAGAAACTAGATGCTAAAAGAAGTTGCAAGAATTTAAATATAGTTACCTCACATGGGTACGGGAATTTGGGTCCATAATAACTACTAACATACTCGGCAATGACATGATCCAATGTGATGCACCCCATGATATGCACCCAAAACTTTGCCAAGTCTCCAAATTTCCCATTGTCCACTTGACTACTCACTTCCCTTTTGGGACCCAAACCTTCTTGGTGCTCTTCATAGTTGAGATAATATCCTTAGGCACCCAAATACGTTTGGCTCCATTGTTGGCTTGCTTGTTTGCTTTGACGGCCACCACCTTGTCATTTTTCTTCTTCTTCAACAGATAAGGTGTGGAGGCCTTCTTATTCACCTTGTTGGTGTAGGTGTTGGAGAGCTTGCTTGTTTTCTTTTTTTTCTCTTTCTTCTTTTTCTCTCCCCCATGCTTCACCTTGCACTCATAGGACTTGTGGCCTTCCTTGTGGCACAAATAACAAACCACGGTTTGCTCCTCATCATGCTTCTTCACTCCCTTGACGGTGTTATCTTGATGAGTTCGGGTTTGCTTTGTCTTGCCTTTTGATGGAGTCAAGTCCATGGTGAGGCGGGCCACTTCTTGCCTTAGTTGCTCATTTTCCAATGCAACTTCTTGTGTACATGTTTCTATAATCACATTCTCAACACAAGCTTGATTGCACATGGGTGAGTCTAAATCAAGTAAATCAATGCAAGAAGTAGAGGCATCCTTTTTAGGCAAATCAAAGATTGATTTCTTAGTATGAGATGCCTCGGTGGGGTTTGCTTCGATGGCTTCTTGATTAGCAACTTTGTTAGTTGGCTCATCACAATGTTTGCACATGATTTCCATTTTAGCAAGCAAACTTTTGCAAGCATCTTGTGTGCAAGCTAACTTTGCTTTTAGTTTTTCATTTTTCTTAACAAGTTGCTCATCATTACTTGTGCTTTCACTTGTGTTTTCACTAGCCTCAAGTTTCTCAATTTTGTTAGATAGCTCAAAATTTATGTTTGAAAAAGTCTCATATTGATCAAGCATAGCATTATAAGCTTGTTGAGAACTATCTAATTTTTCTTTTAAAGCATTTATTTTATTTTGTTGGCTAGTGCAAGCCTTGGCATAGTTGAGATTATCTTGCACAAGTTGATTATAAGAAGGTAGCTCATCATCACTATCACTATCACTATCACTATCACTAGAGATAGAGTTTGTGTTACCTCGTGCCATAAGGCACACACGTGAGGAGCTTGATGATGAGTGCTTGCGGCCATGCCTCTTGTGTTGGGCTTCATCATCACTCGATGAATCATCCCATGTCTTGATGGTGGTGAGGGCCTTGACCTTGCATCCCTTCTTTTTCTTGTCCTTGGGTGTGGGCTTTTGTTTTGGACAATCCTCCACAAAGTGCCCTCTCTAGCCACATCTATAGCATCCATTTTTTCTTTGCTCTCTTCTTTGATTGGTGAACAGGCAATCTTCAATTGTGGTGGGCACACCCTTGACATTGAGCTTGTGGATCATCCTCTTCACTCCTCTCATTAGCTTGATTGTTTCTTCTTCATCTAAGGAGGAGTTGGATGAGGTGGAGGCACGATCATCATCATCCTCTTCTTCTTCTTCACTTGAGGAACTTGAGTTTGTCTCAACTTGCTTTTTGCCCTTCATCTTCTTGTGCTCATCACATGTGAGAGCAATGCCTTTGCTTGATGAAGTGGCTTCTTCTTGACCCATCTTGCGTGACATCTCAAATGTCACCAATTTGCCAAGGACAATGGCCGAGGCCATGGTGCTCATGTCCTCCATGTTGTGGAGGACGGTGATGATGGTTGCACACTTGTTCTTTGGAAGCATGGAGATGATCTTCCTCGCAATATCCGCATCACCTAGCTTTGTGATTCCTATATAATTGAGCTCATCGATAGTTAGATTTAAACAAGAATACATATCACGAACAAGCTCAATATCATTCATTTTAAAGGAATCATAGCTTGTGAAGAACCAAGAATGCTACCAGAAAGCGACCAGAGGGGGGGTGAATGGGAGCCTAAAAATTTCTTTCGAAACTCTGGCCTCTGTCCCAAAAACCAACCCCAAAAGCTTCGAGCAAGAACGTAATGCGCACGATCCTCAGAAAGAGAGTGGATGATCCCAAGGATCACATCGAGGCACCACAAGAACAAGCAACCCAAATACTCACAAACTCTGAGTCAAGTTCAAGTCAAAAACCCACTCCCAAACGTAGATACACGGCTATGTCAGGATTCCTCCAAATACCTATGCTAACTAGTAGCAAAGATACCTAGAGAGGTTCCTAGGTGAACTCTAGGGCCAAACGAGAAGTCCGGAAATGAAGCGAAGGAGGCGGGAGAGCAAACGCACTAAAACACAAGCTTCTGCAGGAGCTCGGACTGTCCCGGGTCCCAGCCGCCGACTGTCTGCCTAACGGCGGACTGTCCAGGCTTCAGTGGTGGACTGTCTGCCGGCCAAATACGCAAAAACACAATGCTGTTGAAAGCTCCCTGGACAGTCCCGGACTATCCACGAGTTGCAACGGCGGACTGTCCACCGGTCACTCTGGACCAAAATAGCCAAGCCGCGCAGCCACTGATTTGGCTCGAGCCCGACGCGCGGACTGTCCGCGGACAAGGTGGTGGACTGTCCGCGACCACCCAGAGAAGGCGATTTTGATCGTCCTTCTCTCCAATCTTCCCAAAACCGATCCAAATCAAAATCCCTTGATCCCAAACTTGGTGGAAATGATCCTTAGGTAGTTGGAAGACTATCCCTAAGAAATCATCCGCTCAAATCAACTCAAACTCCGGGGAATCGAAGGGAAGGTGTAGGAACGAAAAAGTCGCCACAAAACTTGAATCGACCCGATCTACTTGTTCGTGAGGTTAGAGATGAATTCCTTCGGTGGAAATGTGCGGATACATGGGTGTATGCCGAATCTTGAGTGTTGAGTGATTGTCAACTGGTTTGATGCGCATGTACTTTGGCTTGTGTTGTGTAGGTGTCGAGCACGGAGATAGTGATCGAGGGCAAGGTGAAGGTCCAGTAGAGACGTGCCGTGCCGATGGACCGAGAGCGGTGAAGGGCGGCGTGAGGCTTGGACTGAGGGACTGGTGGCCTGAGGATCAGCTGTGGTGGCTGACAGCCTGGGACAGCGACGAGCGGAGACTTGCGGGGCACAGTGTTGCTCGGGTCGAGGACCTGGGGACATGTGTCGGTGGACGGGGTGCACGGGCGATGCATCCCCTCTACAGCGTCGGTTTGATGGTTGAGCCATAGACAAACCATCGGGTGTACGGTTTCTAGGTTTGGGCCAGAAAACCTGGGTGCTGCGGGTTTGCCGAGTTTGGGCCACAAAACTTGGGCTAAGGACGGTTTCCAGGTTTGGGCCTCAAAACCTGGGCTCTGGCGGGTTTTTGAGTTTGGGCCACAAAACTCAGGTGATGGACGGCTGGTTTTCCGGTTTGGGCCTCAAAACTAGGGGTTGGTCGTGAAGACAGGTTTCCCGGTTTCGGCCTCAAAACCGGGGGCGAGGTCCGTGAAAAGGACGAACAGAGCGGTGGCGGCACGTGGCGGCAATCGGTGAGGTTGCGTTGAGGAAACGCTACCAGTTGTGCGGGCGTGGCCGTCGGATCAGCATCTACATCGAGTTGGTCCAGAATAACCTTAGGGTTTAGCTGGTTCGCTCTGTAATTAGTAGGGGTAGAGTGGGAACGAGAATTAGGATAAGTAGGGGGAGACACCCACCTCCCAAACTATCTCAGTCATTTGCTATTCTCCACTTAGGGTTTTCCTACTCTCCCAATCCCTTGCTGTAGCTACTGAGATCCGCAGAGAACCATACCTCTGTGTTCATGAGATTTTGAGGAATTGAGACCGTAATCTCACTGTTGTAGCGTGTGGTAGCCACACGGTTGCAAATTCGTGGTGTGATTCGCGTTTTGATTTTGTTCTTCGCATTCTTCGTTCTCCACGTTTTTCCCGTCACTCGATCTCCCTCTCTACTGCGTCTTTTTGAAATCAACTTGAATCAACTTGTTGTTTATAGTGAGGAGAACATTTCCACCGAAGGAATTATCTCTACCCTCACGAACAATTAGATCGGGTCGATTCAATTTTCGTGGCGCTTTTTCGGTTCATACTCCTTCCCTTTCGAATTCCCATTGATTGAGTTGATTTGAGCGGATGATTTCTTGGGGATAGTCTCCTAACTACCTCGTGATTATCTTCTCCAAGTTTGGGAACAAGGGATTTTGATTTGGATCGGATTTGGGGAGATTTGGGAGAGAGGCGATCAAAATTGCCCTCTCTGGTTGGTCGTGGACAGTCCGCCACCTGACCGGCGGACAGTCTGGCCATCGGGATCGAGCCAGATCAGTGGCTGCATGTCTTGGCCATTTTGCCTTAGTTTGACCGACGGACAGTCCGCCGTTGTGATCCGCGGACAGTCCCGGATCACACAGGGGGTGTTCAGCAACTGTGCTGTTTGGCGATTTTTGCCGGTGGATAGTCCGCCAGTGGAACACGGACAGTCCGCCCCTGCCGCGGACAGTCCGGGACTGGGAGTCTGGACAGTCCGGGATTTGGCTGAGTCTTGCGGTTTAGTGCGTTTGCTCTCCCGACTTTTCCGCTGGGTTTCCGGACTTCTCGTTTCGCCCTAGAGTTGACAAAGTAACCTCTCTAGGTATCTTTGCTATTTGTTAGCATAGGTATTTGGAGATTTCTCGACGTAGCTCCCTATCTACGTTCGGGAGGTTGTTTTTGGGGTTGAACTTGAGCCGGTCCTTTTGGTGTTTGGTTCGTTCTTGCTTTGTGGTACCTCGCTGTGATCCTAGGGATCATCCACCCTCTTCCAAGGGTCGTGGGCATCACGTTTTGGTAAAAGCTTTCTGGGGTTGATTTTTGGGACAAAGGCTGAAGTTTCGAGAGAAATTTTTTAGGCTCCCATTCACCCCCCCTCTGGTCGCCTTGCTTTTGCATTCTCGGTCCTTCAATTGTGAAGGACCAAAAGTGCAACCAGAAAGCGACCAGAGGGGGGGGGTGAATGAGAGCTCCAAAATTTCTTTTCAGAAACTTGTTGCCACTGTCCTGAGAATCAACCCCAAGAGCAAACCTAGAGCTTGTGAGTGTCCACGACCCTGGATGTTGGGTGGATGATTCCAAGAAGCACAGCGAGACACTACACAACTCTAGAAACCCAACACAAAAGGCAGAAATCAAAACCGACAACGGACGAACGAACAGCGGACGAAAACGTGCTGAAAACACAGCATTGGACGCTCAACTGCGTCCGATGTCCAGGCACCGGACGCGTCCGATGCAAAATGACCCTAACTGGAACCTTACTCGACTGGCATCGGACGCTGCTACAGTAAAACACTAGCGTCCGATGCTAGACCCTCGGCGCGTCCGATGACAACGGACACAACGATGGTCAGCATCCGATGCTCCTTTAAAAATGCTGTCAGATGACACGTGGCATCGGACGCGTCCGATGTGATGAACACAGCGTCTGATGCTCCTGATGCGAGCGTCCGATGCCCCTGAAATTGCACTGTTTTTTCGCGGATTCAACCCGATCTCCTCCGAATCAAAAGCTCCAAGGCTTAGACTTGGTATGAGGAGTTCCAAGGAGGTTAGTGAGCTATCCCAAAGAGATCATGGCTCGAACCTAACTCCAAATCGGTGAATCGAAAGAATTCGGGGGAAAAGGAGCAAAACTCGATTCGAAACGAAAATTCCTTCGGTGGAAAGATGCGCCTCACAATCTAGAACAACTCAGTTCAAACGGAATCGCAAAAGATGTACCGAGTAGAGAGATCAATCAACGTGAAAATCGTGGAGAAAAGCAACCCGCGAAGAACAACACCAAAACACAAATCACAACCACGAATTTGCAACCGTGTGGCTACCACACGCTACAACAGTGAGATTACGGTCTCACTTCCTCAAAATCTCATGAACACAGAGGTATTATTGTCTTCTCTGTGGATCTCAGTTGCTACAGCAGGGGATTGGGAGAGCAGGAAACCCTAAGTGGAAAATAGCAAATGACTGAGATATTTTGGGAGGTGGGTGTCTTCCCCTACTTATCCTAATTCTAATTCCCACTCTACCCCTAACTAATTACAGAGCGAACCAGCTAAACCCTAGGGTTATTCTGGACCAACTCATGGTAGGTGGTGATCTGACGACCACACCCGTACAATAGGTAGCGTTGCCTCGACGCAACCTCACCGATTGCCGCCACGTGCCGCCACCGCTCTGCTTGTCCTTTTCACGGACTCTGCCCCCGGTTTTGAGGCCCAAACCGGGAAACCAGCCTTCACGATCAACCCCCGGTTTTGAGGCCCAAACCGGGAAACCAGCCGTCCATCGCCTGAGTTTTGTGGCCCAAACTTAGAAACCCGCCAGCGTCCAGGTTTTGAGGCCCAAACCTGGAAACCGTCCTCAGCCCGAGTTTTGTGGCCCAAACCCGGCAAACCCGCAGCACCCAGGTTTTGTGGCCCAAACCTGGAAACCGTCCATCGGTGGTTTTTCTGTGGCTCAACCACCAAACCGAGCCATAGAGGGGATGCACCACCCGTGCACCCCGTCCACCGACACATGTCCCCAGGTCCTCGACCCGGGCAACACTGTGCCCCGCAAGTCTCCGCTTGTCGCTGTCCCAGGCTGTCAGCCACCACAGCTGATCCTCAGGCCACTGGTCCCTCAGTCCAAGCCTCACGTCCGCCCTTCACCGCTCCCGGTCCATCAGCACGGCACGTCTCTACTTGACCTTCACCTTGCCTTCGATCACTGTATCCGTGCTCGACACCTGCACAACATAAGCCAAAGAGCATGCGCATTATCCCAGTTGACAATCACTCATCACTCGAGACTCGGCATACACCCATGTAACCGCAATCTCCCCCTTGATGAGTGCATTGTCAACTACCAACACAAATCATAATAAAGTAGAAGAAAGAGGAAGAAGGAGAAGTAGAGAACTCGTCCAAATGACCCAAATGCATATCAAAGCCAGAAGAAGGTCAAGTGAAAGAGCAATACAACTTGGTCCCCAAAGACATGGGCAACGGCTCGACGCAACCAAGCAAAGCAAAGCTAGCCCTCAAGAAGAGGTAGAACAGGCTCAACACCGCTAGCAGGAAAGCTCGATACCAATCAAAAAATCAATTGAAATCCAAGCAAAGATAGAGCTAGCCCTCAATAAGAGGCAGAACGGGTTCAACACCGCTAGCAAGAAAGCTCGATATCAAATGAAGAGCACATAGGCAAAGTCGCTAGTTCCTCAAGAAAGAGGCAAAGGCTCAACACAACTAGCTACCAAAAATGCTCCGAACCAATTGGAAAAATACTCCGAACCAATTGACAATTCAACAGACAAAAATGAGCAAACTCCCCCTCCAATAGTGCACATGATTTGACAAAACTCCCCCTCCAATAGTGCACATGATTTGACAAATTTCTCCCCCTTAGTTGATAATGCACTATCAAGCAAACTTCTCCCTTCCAAATGCATATGAGTCAAAAATGCAAGTTAGCAGCTTCAGGAATATAGTCTAGAGAACGAAAAGATGCTCTACAGAGTATAACTCCAATGTCTCAACAAGAAGCATACATGCCAGCAAAGGCTCAAACTGATCACCAGATACGAAATATGAACATATAAGCAAAGTGAGCAGTTTTAGCCATTCAGAAAAGGATGTTCACCATAAAAATAGCACTAAACATGTATAGACAGAAAGTCTAACAAGTGCTAATCATGTATACAAGGTGAACTACCCCTTGCAAAGTTCAATTATCATGCTATAGAATGAAACATAGACTTGTGATTTCAGATTTTAATCGGAGTTGCAGCGGTGAAATTTCACAAGTTCAAAATTCAGCATGTGATAGCGAGAGGTTGAAGGCTTGTCATTGCCTAACTTTTCAACCAAGCTAAGCCTATGCAGAAGCAATCAGAAGCTTAAAGCGTCGGTTTCAGTCATAAACTACACGGCTCAAGTTTAACTCAAATGTGCAATGAGAAACAGTCTCGATACCGTGATGTGTTGACAAGCAATCCCATCTTGATCTTTCTAATTCACTTAACTTGGTTCAAATTTATGACAGAATATGAACATACCAAGCAAGTGAAAGACTCAAAACTAGAGACATAGCAACCTAGCATATATGATAAGCACAAGTGAATTCAACATATTCTACACATGCTAGTTGCATATCTCAATGGTGAACAATTTCAAGTTTTATGTTCATTAAGCAAATTCACCATTCATAAAATAGCTCAGCTCACAACATGTATCAGTGATCAGAAAGAGCATAAGCTACAAGCATCATCATATAGCATCAGAGTACACTAGATAGAGCATAGTTTCATTCTAAGGAATATAGTCATGAAGCTCAGAAAGTAGAAATGCATGATGGAATGCAAAGACTAACCTACCCAAAAACGAGAACAAAACAAAAGAAGGAGAGTCAGTCTATGATACAACACTCAAAATGTTTCCCCCATCTAAAAGGGGAAACACACACCAAGCTCCCCTCTCAACCTAGCAAAAGTTGATTGGTCCAAAGGCTTGGTGAAAATATCAGCCAACTGATGATGAGTATCGACATGGCGAAGGTCGATATCACCCTTCTCATAATGGTCTCATAGAAAATGAAAGCGCACATCAATGTGTTTGGTCTTATAGTGCAACACGGGGTTCTTAGCAACGCTAATAGCACTCGTGCTGTCACAAAGCAAAGGAACGCGAGAAAAGCTCAGACCAAAATCACGCAAAGTGGCCATCATCCAAAGCAATTGGGAACAGCAGCTAGCCGCAGCAACATACTCAGCCTCTGTGGTAGACTGGGAGACACTAGACTGCTTGCGAGAAGACCAAGATACAAGAGAAGAACCAATAAACTAGCAAGTCCCAGAAGTGGACTTGCGATCAAGTCGGCAGCCAGCAAAATCAGCATCAGAATAGCCGCAAAGGGAGAGGGTGGAGGAAGCAGAATACCAAATCCAAAATTCTGGAGTGAAGCAACAACGACTGAAATCGCGCGCAAAGACACACCGCGAACTGGATGTCTGGGCATGTCGCCGTCAGGTACAGCAGCGACCCGATCATACTCTGGTACTCCTTCTGGTCCACAGCTTCTCCATCCACATCCGCATCCAGGGCCGTCGTTGTTGACATGAGTGTTGGAAGAGGCTTGGCCTCACCCATATCAAACTTCTTCAGGATGTCCTTGGTATACTTGCCCTGGTGCACAAACGTCCCCTCTCGGGATTGCTTAATTTGCAACCTGAGAAAGAATGTCAACTCGCCCATCATGCTCATCTCAAATTCCCTGCTCATTGTATCTGCAAACTTGGCAACCAAAGCGTGAGAAGAACCACCAAAGATGATATCATCCACGTAAATCTGAACCAAGAGAGTTCATTACCTTGCTTGAGGAGATAAAGCGTTTTATCCACACATCCCATTTTAAAACCCTTAGCAAGCAAAAAGGTTTTCAACCTATCATACCAGGCTCTAGGGGCTTGTTTGAAACCATACAAAGCTTTGTGAAGTTTAAAAACATGGTTCGGAAACTTGGGATTTTCGAAACTAGGGGGTTGTTTCACATACACCTCTTCTTCTATGTAGCCGTTTAAGAAGGCACTCTTGACATCCATTTGAAAAAGTTTAAACCCTTTGGATGCAGCAAAAGTCAAGAGTATCCTAATTGCCTCCAAACGAGCTACAAGAGCAAAAGTCTCCTCATAGTCTATTCCCTCCATCTGACTATACCCCTGGGCTACAAGTCTGGCCTTATTTCTCACAACATGGTCATCCTCTCCTTGTTTGTTTTTGAAAACCCATTTTGTACCAATAGGGTGACACTCAGGATGAAGAGGAACAAGAACCCAAACCCAATTTCTTTCAAAATTTTCTAACTCCTCATGCATGGCATTGACCCAATCTGGATCAGATAAAGCATGTCCAACATCTCAGGGTTCAAAATCCGCAACAAATGCAGAATGAGCAAAGTGAGAGATTTGTTGTCACCTTGACCGAGTGACACATTTGTCGATGCCGCCAATCATCTGTTGAGGCGGGTGTTGACGCTGAATGTGTCGTGGTGCCTCCCGAGCTGAAGAAATCTCCCCCTCAACAGCAGCTGGTGCCTCCTTGGGTACAAAAGGTACAGCCCGAGGTGGCGGATCCCATGACCCCCAAGTAGTCGACGAAGAGGGGTTGGGGCCGTGAGTCGTCGTAGTAGAAGCCGATGCTTGCGGCACAACAGGTGGAGGAGGTGCTGGATCATCCATCCCTTCAGCACCCTCGTCCTCATCATCAAAAAGAGGCTCACCAACCTTATGATCACCAGCACACTCAAAACAAGAAGAAGGACAAACCATGGTCTCGTCGAAGGTGACATCGGATGTCTCCATGACTCGGTTAGTATCAAGGTTAAGTACACGATATGCGCGAGTATGAGTGCCATAACCCAAGAATACACCGTCAGAAGAACGAGACTCAAATTTGTCAAGGTTGCCTTTCTTAAGTATAAAACAGTGGCAACCAAAAACTCTAAAATAACTCACCTTGGGCTGTTTTCCAAAACGCAACTCATAAGAAGTCCTTTTCAAGAATGCTCGGAGAAAAATGCGATTGGAAATATAGCATGCAGTGTTCATAGCTTCGGCCCAGTATCGCCTAGGAGTCCTATGCTCATCGAGCATCGTCCTGGCCATCTCTACAAGGGTCTGATTCTTCCTCTCTACAACACCATTTTGTGGCGGTGTGTAGGGGGAAGAAAACTGATGCTCCAAACCCAGAGAGTTACAAAACTTCTCAAAGTCCGAATTCTTGAATTCGGAACCATTATCACTACGAATAGCTCGCATCGAGTTCAAAGGGAACTCATTCTGAAGATGCAAAATCAGATTGCGAGCAAAAGAGAAAGTCTCAGTTTTCTCAGCTAAAAAGAAAACCCACGAATATCTCGAAAAGTCATCAACAACAACAATCTCATACCACTTCCCCCAACCGAGCTCACCCGAGCCGGACCAACAAGGTCTATGAGCAAAAGCTCTCCAGGGCGCTTAGTCATAACTTGGTTCACAGGATGGTGGGGAGCGGCAACCATCTTCTCATGTCTACAAGAATGGCAAACAAGATCCATCTCCATGGATAACTTGGGCAATCCTCTGATTAGGCCAAGTGAACTAAGCCTTGCAAGCAAGTCGAAGCTCAGGTGACCAAGTCTCCTATGCCACTTCCAAAGATCAGAGGAGGAAGGACCAGCCAAAAGACAACGAGAAATTTGCACGAAAGACTTTCCCAAAGGGCGAAATCAAGCATACAAGATTGCCCTGAGGATCCAAAATACGACTGAGATTCGGCTTAAAATGAATCTCATAGTCATCATCAAAGAGTTGCGAAACAGAAAGAAGGTTAAAGTGCAAGTTAGAAACAAGAGCAACATCACGCAACACAAAGTGCTCATTAACCCGCACAGACCCACGAGACAACACCTTACCTTTGCTATTGTCGCCGAAGGTGATAAACTCCTTTTCGGCAATAGGACTAAGACTGGAGAACTGTTGATGGTCCTTAAACACCTGTTTTAACATCAACATTTGACCCTAAAGTCCACCAAAAGGGCATGAAATGTAGTCAAATAGGTTTCAAACTAACCGAATTCCACATGTCCATAGAATTTTATTTGAATGCAGGATTTGAACCAAATTTGGACCCACCAGGGGCCAAGCCCACTCAGCAGGGCCCAAATGGGCCTAAGGGGGGTGGCGCCCGCCACCCTTATGTGGCGCCCGCCACCTCTAAGTGGCGCTCGCCACTTGGGTTGGCCCAAGTTTGACCCCCTACCACGTCACTGATCTGTGTGACCTCCCCAAGGCCAAATCTTGCCCCTTGGTCACTAGGTCAGTGGCATCAGACGGCTCAGGATGAAGAGGCATGGATCAAGGCTGAATGGCGGTTGCTAGGGCATGCAACCGACCTCCAAACCGGCTTGGACAACCACCTGGATGCCGTTGAAGCCAAGGCGGTGCATCCAGCGGCCAGGACACTGGCGGCCGCCAGTAGGGGGTGGCGCCCGCCACCTAACCTAACCCTAGGTCGGTTGGCTGCCCCCTATAAGTACCCCCTCACTCATTTGGGCTATAAATACCCCCCGGAGTCATCACTTCATTCACACACCTTCATATCCCACACAAGAGAAGCAAAGCAAGTAGAAGCAAGCAAGTAAGAGCTCAGAGAGATTAGGCAAGTAGGTAGCTAGTAGAGCAAGGCATCTTTGCCCTCGCGGTAGCGCTGCTCAAGGCTTAGCTCAAGAGTAGAGGCGTGCGAGTGATCGGTTCTGGAGCTGGGAAGAGTGTTCCTTCATCTCCAGTTCAGGTTTTGCTCTTGTATCTCAAGCACTTTACTATATTCTAGTTCATCATTTCAAGTATTACTTTATTCTACTTATCAGTATTGACTGGTATACTTGATTGATTGCTTGAGTGCCTAGCTATCCTACAGTTCAATTCACTTAGCCATAGTAGTTAATCTATAGTGAGCTTAGTGTTTGATCTTTGCCAATAGGTTGCTTAGTTAGTTTAGTGTTTATCTTATTAAGTGAAGTGTTTGCTCTGACGTCTGCAAGGGTGTCTCTATTCAAAGCTAGGGTAGAGATAGTTAGAATATAATTAAGCGTGGTGCTTAGTTATAGACTTACCTTCAGATACGGCTGGACCCCCGGATAGCTGTGGTAGCGAGCAGGTGGTGACAGCCTTGTGCACCTTGAATTCCACCACGTAGTTGGCCCAGTTTAACAGTAAGGCTCATTGTGCTAGCGTTCAACCTAAGTAAGTGGTAAAGTCTAGTACGCCTCGATACTTGACAAGATAGGAATAAAACTTTACTCAACTTAGTTGCTTTATTGTCTTTTGCCTGCCTTGCTTCATAACTATCTTGCTTCGTAGTTATCTTGCTCTGTGGTTATCTAGGATTAGTTATCAGTTAGTTATCCTAGTTACCCTTAGTTATCCTATTCCATTTATCAACCTATCCATCCACCTTACCTTAGCCATCCATATCACCCTTACCTATCCACCCATATATTCTTTCTAGCCTTTTATCTCCTCTCTTCTCCCCTTTTCCCTTTTCTCTTTTCTTCGACTCTCATCCCCTCCTTGACTCAACTCATACACCACCCTAGCCTTCCCTTGGGATCAAATAAATCGACACCTGGTACTCTCAGGCGAAGTGCTACTACAATAGTTCTGTGCGCTTGCAGAATCTCCTCCTGGTAGATTGCAATCTCTCTAGCTAGCTCCTACCAGTGTCGGGATTGAGAACCCTGCTTGGCATTAGTAGATAGCTGCTTTAGCTCCACTCCTTTTGGTATAGTGACCGGTCTTGCTTCAAGCATTTCTGACGCCGTTGCCGGGGATAGACTCCATAGTCTACTCCTAGTAAACAACGTTAGCAAGTGCCAACAAGCATTCCTAGGCCGTTACCGGGGATAGTTGCCTAGCTCTATCTTTAGTGAAGCTAAGAACTACCAACAAGAACCACTTGGCATTTCCGGTCATGTGCCTCGAGCAACCGGAATCCACCAACCAAATGTCCTCCAATCGTTTTACCTACATCAATAAAAAGACATAGAGTGAGCAAACGGTCCAACACTGGGGTAAGTAAAATGGGAATTATACCAGTGTTGGGCCGGCTTCTCAAAAGAACGGTTAGTAGAAAAACCATTCCTAGCACGCCTACGGGGAAAGCGATCACCACACACAGGAAAACGTGGTCCGCTAAGGGAGGAGCGTCCATCGCGATACTCAAAACGCGCTGGGGGAAACGCTCAACAAAGCCACTGCCACGGGGTCCATATCCTGCAAAACCAGGATCCCGCTGGGCAACACCTCCCTGAGGCCTAGGACCTTGAGACATTTGACCTCTAGGCCTAGCTGCTCTCCTCTGAACGTTCGGCACATGTACATCATGGAAAGGATGGTACATGTCCGTGTTGTTCATCTCCTTTGCACGGCGCTCCTCTCTCGTGCGCCGAAAGCAAAACTCTCTTAAGTGTCCATCTCTCCCACAGTGCTCACAATGATACCTCACCGCTCTCATAGGGGGTTGTTGGTACTCATGGTAGTGGGTGTGGATCACATTGCCCTTCTGTGGCATGAGCTCCTCCTGGATAGGTGGCATTGTGTCTAGCTTGTTCTTGAGGTGGTTTGGTTTTGGAGCCCATGTTTGTTTCTTGGGTGGAGCTCTCAGAGGTTCAACAAACACCCCATCCTTGGTGTTAGGCTTTAGAGGCTCTTTGGGTGGAATCTTGGTAAGCTTGGGAGTAGTGGTAGAGTTGGGCTTCTCACATGGGTTAAGACCACTCGACTCTCCAATCTTACCAAAAGATGAAGCACACTCAACACCCTGAGCAAAGCCAACACCTAGACCTCCAGCAGCACGTCTGAATTGGGCAATCATCATCCCAAGCTACGGTTCACCACAAGACACCCATGACAAGATGGTCTGAAGGTATGAGTTTTCCTCCTCGGTTTGCATCTTGTCATGCTTCACGTTCGCGATCTCCATCTCCAAACCTTCATACAAAGTGCACCTAGACACACAAGTGCTACCCGAGCTAGCCTTCTCAAGAGACACAAACTTGGCATTCTTCTCTGCCAACTCGGATTACAAGCCTGCACAAGACTTGCACGCACCAAGCACTGAGGATCTAGCTTTAAGCTCATCCAACTCTGCAACCAAAGCAACATACTTACCTCTCAAAGTGAGAAGGTCAGTCATGTGCTTGGTGCACATCTCGGACTCATCCTCCTCAGTGACAACAATGGTGGACTTGATAGACTCACGTTCTTTCACCGCATCGTCCCACTTTTGCCTAAACTCCTTCCGCTCTCTAGCAGCACGCCTAAGCAGCTTATCTTGACTAAGAAGGACGACAGTAAGTTTCTCGACCTCAGTAGAAAGCTTTTCGGGGGTCTGAGATACCTAGGAGGTGTCGTCGTCGTCGTCGTTCCGAGGCGTGTCCTCTAGCTGGTTGTCGACCTCCTTGCCGAGGGCCATGGTGCAAAAACCCTCGTTGTCGGCGAAGAAGCAGAGGTCGTTCAGCTTGTCCTCGATCTTCTTCTTCTTCTCGGACTCGTCGTCGCTTGAGGAAGCGGAGTCGTCATCCGAGTCGTCGACGTCACTGAGCGTGGCGAAGAAGGCACGCTGCTCAGCCTGGGCCTTCTCCAAGTACTTCTTCTTGATGTACTCCATGGTGAAGCCGCCCTTCTGCTTGTGCTTCGCGGAGACGTACTTCTCCATGTGCTTGCCAAAGTCGTACTTGTGGCCACGATTGCCCTTGCCTGCCACTTGCTTGTTCTTCTTTGGGCAGTTGGTGATGAAGTGGTCCGGATCACCACACTCGAAGCACCCAGCGCGTCCTCCTCCACGATGTCGGTTCATGCGGTTGTTGTGGAACCACGAGAACCGGTTGGCAAGCAGGGCCAACTCGACATCTCCCATGAACTCCAGCTACTCCTTTGTGACAGAAAGAAGAGAAGAAAGTGCAAAGCCTCCAGAGGGGTTAGCAGAAGAGCCAGAAAGCAAAGCCATCGATGGGCCAGAAGGATTTTCATAAGAAGCCCTCGCCATGGCATCAATCTCACTGGACTTGAGCTTACTGAAGAGCTCGTCGCACGTGAGGGTCTCATAGTTAGGTGATTTGATGATCGCCTGAACCTTGGAATCCCACACTGACTGATCAAGAGTGTGTAAAAGCTTCAAAGCCCTCTCAAGATCGTCGACAGGCAACATCTGCGGATACATGGGTGTATGCCGAGTCTCTGAGTGATGAGTGATTGTCAACTGGGATAATGCGCATGTTCTTTGGCTTGTGTTGTGCAGGTGTCGAGCACGGATATAGTGATCAAAGGCAAGGTGAAGGTCAAGTAGAGACGTGTCATGCCGATGGACCGAGAGTGGCGAAGGGTGGACGTGAGGCTTGGACTGAGGGACCGGTGGCCCGAGGATCAGCTGTGGTGGCTGGCAGCCTAGGACAACGATAAGTGAACACTTGCGGGCACGGTGTTGCTTGGATCGAGGACCTGGGGACACGTGTCGGTGGACGGGGTGCACGGGCGGTGCATCCCCTCCATGGCTCGGTTTGGTGGTTGAGCCACAGAAAAACCACCGAGTGGACGGTTTCCAGGTTTGGGCCTCAAAACCTGGGCGCTGATGGTTTCCGAGTTTGGGCCACAAAACTCGGGCTGAAGACGGTTTCCAGGTTTGGGCTTCAAAACCTGGGCGCTGCGGGTTTCTGAGTTTGGGCCACAAAACTCAGGCTACGGTCGGCTGGTTTCCCGGTTTGGGCCTCAAAACCGGGGGCGAAGTCCGGGAAAAGGACGAGCGGAGCGGTGGCGGCACGTGGCGGCAATCGGTGAGGTTGCGTCGAGGCAACGCTACCAGTTGTGCGGGCGTGGCCATCAGAGAAGCATCTACCTTGAGTTGGTCCAGAATAACCCTAGGGTTTAGCTGGCTCGCTCTGTAATTAGTGAGGGGTAGAGTAGGAATTAGAATTAGGATAAGAAGAGGGAGACACCCTCCTCCCATTCCATGTCAGTCATTTGCTATTTTGCCTTCTAGGTTTTCCTGCTCTCCCTCTCCCCTGCTGTAGCGAACTGAGATCCACAGAGAAGAGAACAATACCTCTATGTTCATGAGATTTTGAGGAAGTGAGACCGTATTCTCACTATTGTAGCGTGTGGTAGCCACACGGTTGCAAATTTGTGGTTGTGATTCGCGTTTTATTCTTGTTCTTCGCGGATTGTTTTTCTCCACGATTTTCCCGTCGATCGATCTCTTTGTTCGTTGCGTCTTTTGCAATTCCATTTGAACAAAGATGTCCTAGATCATGAGGCACTTCTTTTCACCGAAGGAATTCTCCTCTAACCTCACGAGCTAGAAGATTGATTAATTTTCGTTTCGGGTCAAGTTTTTCTCCATTCCCCCGAACTTCTTCGATTCATCGATTTGGAGATAGGTTCGAGCCATGATTTCTTAGAGATAGCTCACTATCCTCCTTGTGACTCCTCTCACCAAGTTTGATCCCTAGAGGATTCGTTTTGGGTGAGATCAAGTTGAATCGGTGGACGAACAACGGGTTACGGGGTGACCGGACGCTATCGTCGGGGTGACCGGACGCTGGGAGTCAGAGTCCAATCATTGAATGTGTTTGCTGTGATTTTGCACTGACTTGACCGGACGCTGATCTTACTCTTTGACCGGACTCGCCTCTTCTATTGTTCACAGTCTTTGTCTTGACTGACCGGATGCTGGAGGTGTGACCGGACGCTCAGTGACCGTGAGTCCGGTCATGAACAGAGAGCTCCCAAAACCATTTTGGCTTGACCGGACGCGTCCGGTGCCTACCGACCGGACACACGAGTGAGTCCGCTCAGAGTTGTTTCGCGCTGTTTCGTTCGCGGTTCGTTCGTTCATTGACGGATTTGGTTTCCGTCTTTTGTGTTGGGTTTCTAGGGTTGTGTAGTGTCCCGCTGTGCTTCTCGGAAGCATCCACCCTACATCTAGGGTCATGGATGTTGATGGTCCTTAAACACCCGTTTTACCATCAACAATTGACCCTAAAGTCCGCCAAAAAGGCATGAAATGTAGTCAAATAGGTTTCAAACTAACCAAATTCCACATGTCCATTGATTTTTATTTGAATGCAGGAATTTGGACCAAATTTGGACATTTGAACCACCAGAGGCCAAACCCACTCAGTAGGGCCCAATTGGGCCTTAGGGGGGTGGCGCCCGCCACCCCTATGTGGCGCCCACCATTAGGGTTTGGCCCAGAATCCCCCCTGCCATGTCACTGGTCCATGTGACTACCCCAAGGTCAAATCTTGGCCCTTGGTCACTAGGTCAGTTTGATCGGAGGGCTACGGAGGGGAGTGGCGTGGATCATGACCTAAGTGGGTTGCTAGGACATGCAACCGACCTCCAAACCGCCTTGGACAACCACCTGGAGGCCGTAGGATCAGTGATGACGCATCCAACGGCCAGTGGACTGGCGCCCGCCAGTAGGGGGTGGCGCCCGCCACCTGACCTAACCCTAGGTCGGTTGGCTGCCCCCTATAAGTACCCCCTCACTCCTCAAGACTATAAAAACCCCCCTGGTGGCACCACTTCATTTGTACCATCCAGTTTCCACACACCAAGAAGCAAGAGAAGCAAGTGAGAGTTAGGTTAGAAGCTCAAAGAGCTTAGGGAAGTAGGTTAGCTAGTAGAGAGAGTATAGCTCTAGTGCCCTCGCTACAGCGCGGCTCTTAGTTTAGCACAGCTCAGCCTAAGTCCTTGGTAAAAGGAGCGTAGAGCTTGCTAAGAGAGAAGCGGGTGCGAGCGACTGGCATCGGAGGTCGGTTGATTTCCCGGCGTCTCTGGTCTGGTTTGCTCTCTTGTATCTCAGATACATTTATCTTTATCTCAGTATTACTTTAAGCATTACTTTTAGTATTACTTTCAGTATTACTTTATCAAGTACCTTGACTGTGACCTAGCTATCCTACAGTTCAATTCACTTAGCCATAGTAGTTAATCTCTAGTGAGCTTAGTGTTTGATCTTTGCCAATAGGTTGCTTAGTTAGTTTAGTGTTTATCTTATTAAGTCAAGTATTTGCTCTGACGTCCGCAAGGGTGTCTCTATTCAAAGCTAGGGTAGAGATAGTTAGAATATAGTTAAGCGTGGTGCTTAGTTATAGACTTACCTTCAGTTACGGCTGGACCCCCGGATAGATGTGGTAGCAAGCAGGTGGTGACAGCCCTGTGCGCCTTGAATTCCACCATGTAGTTGGCCCAGTTTAACAGTAAGGCTCGTTGTGCTAGCGTTCAACCTAAGTAAGTGTTAAAGGCTAGTACGCCTCGATACTTGACAAGATAGGAATAAAACTTTACTCAACTTAGTTGCTTTATTGACTTTTGCCTGCCTTGTTTCGTAACTATCTTGCTTCGTAGTTATCTTGCTTCGTAGTTATCTAGGAGTAGTTATTAGTTATTAGTTAGTTATCTTAGTTACCCTTAGTTATCCTATTCCATTTATCAACCTATCCATCCACCTTACCTTAGCCAACCACTTCATCCTTACCTATCCACCCATATATTCTTTCTAGCCTTTCATCTCCTCTCTTCTCCCCTTTTCCCTTTTTTTTCTTTTCTTCGACTCTCATCCCCTCCTTGACTCAACTCATACACCACCTTAGCCTTCCCTTGGGATCAAATAAATCGACACCTGGTACTCCTAGGCGAAGTGCTACTACGATAGTTCTGTGCGCTTGCAGAATCTCCTCCTAGTAGATTGCATTCTCTCTAGCTACCTCCTACTAGTGTCGGGATTGACAACCCCGCTTGGCATTAGTAGATAGCTGCTTTAGCTCCACTCCTTTAGGTATAGTGACCGGTCTTGCTTCAAGCATTTCTGACGCCGTTGCCGGGGATAGACTCCATAGTCTACTCCTAGTAACAACGTTAGTAAGTGCCAATAAGCATTCCTGGGCCGTTACCGGGGATAGTTGCCTAGCTCTATCTTTAGTGAAGCTAAGAACTACCAACAGTGGACACTTGCAAGCTCTAGGGTTTGCTTTTGGGGTTGATTCTCGGGACAGTGGTGACAAGTTTCCGAAAGGAAATTTTGCAGCTCCCATTCACCCCCCCCCCCTCTGGTCGCTTTCTGGTAGCACTTTCGGTCCTTTAATTGGTATCGGAGCGGGTTAAGGATCTTCCACCTTAGCCCATTCCAGATCCAGAGAAGGCGACATGGATCGCGGCGTGGGCAAACCGCCATTTTTCTATGGGACGAACTATGCGTATTGGAAGATACGCATGTCAGCTTATCTGCAGAGTTTGGGTGCTACCATCTGGGATATTTGCAACTCTACCGATTACGTGGTTTTGGCTGCTCATGTCTCTCATCTTCAGATCGATGAGCACGATGCCAATAGCCGAGCTCGTAATGCACTTTTCTCATGCTTGAGCATGAGTGAGTTTGACCGCGTTTCTCACCTCGCTATGGCTCGGGAGATTTGGGCTACCCTCCTGCGTTTCCATGAGGGAACCACTCAAGTCAAAACCCGTCTCTACGAGTCGTTCAAGCGAGAGTATGAGAACTTTCGACACAAGCCTGGCGAGAGCATAGAAAGTTTATTCGCTCGCTTTCAAGTGATTGTCAACAGGATGAGGGCTAACAAGGAGCTGTTGCCTTTCGACGATCATGAGAGGGCTTTGAAGCTTCTGCATACTCTTGATCGGTCAGTGTGGGATTCCAAGGTTCAGGCGATCATCGAATCGCCTAACTATGAGACCCTCACGTGCGACGAGCTCTTCAGTATGCTCAAGTCCAGTGAGATCGATGCCATGGTGAGGGCTTCTTATGAAAATCCTTCTGGCCCTTCAATGGCTTTGCTTTCTGGCTCTTCTGCTAACACCTCTGGAGGCTTTGCACATTCCTCTCTTCTTTCTGTCACAGAGGAGCAGCTAGAGTTCATGGGGGATGACGAGCTGGCGTTGCTCGCCAACCGTTTCTCGCGGTTCCACAATAACCGCATGAACCGTCGCCGCGGAGGAGGACGATCAGTATGCTTTGAGTGCGGCAACCCCAACCACTTCATTGCCAATTGCCCGAAGAAGAACAAGCAGACCTTCGGCAAGGCGGATCATGGGCACAAGTACGACTCCGGCAAACGCAAGGAGAAGTACGTCCCCGCGAAGCACAAGCGGAAAGGAGGCTTCAACAAGGAGTACATCAAGATGAAGTACTTGGAGAAGGCCCAGGCTGAGCAGCGTGCGTTCTTCGCCACGCTCAGCGACGTCGATGACTCGGATGACGACTCCGCTTCCTCAAGTGATGACGAGTCCGAGAAGAAGAAGAGGATCGAGGACAAGCTCAACGGCCTCTGCTTCTTCGCCGACGACGAGGGTTTCTGCACCACGGCCCTCGGCAAGGAGGTCGACGGCGAGCTGGAGGACATCCCTCTGGACGACGACGACGACGCCTCCCAGGTATCTCAGACCCCCGATGAGCTTTTTGCTGAGGTCGAGAAACTTACTGCCGCTCTCCTTAGTCAAGATAAGTTGCTTAGGCGTGCTGCTAGAGAGCGTAAGGAGTTTAGGCAGAAGTGGGAGGATACCGTGGTCATTTCTGAGGAGATCGAGTGTGAGATGTGCACCACGCACATGACTGACCTTCTCACTTTAAGAGGTAAGTATGTGGCGTTGGTAGGAGAGGTGGATGAGCTTAAGGCTAGATCCTCGCTGTTGGGTGCGTGCAAGTCATGTGCTGGCTTGCAAACCGAGTTGGTAGAGAAGAATGCCAAGATTGTGTCTCTTGAGGAGGCCAGCTCGGGTAGCACTTGTGTGACTAGGTGCGTTCTGTGTGAGGGTTTGGAGATGGAGATCGCAAACGTGAAGCATGACAAGATGCAAACCGAGGAGGAAAACACATACCTTCGGACCATCTTGTCATGGGTGTCGAGTGGTGAGCCGCAGCTTGGGATGATGATCTCCTAGTTTAAGCGTGCTGCTGGAGGCCCAGGTGTAGGCTTTGCTCAGGGTGTTGAGTGCGCTTCATCTTTTGGGAAGATTGGAGAGTCGAGTGGTCTGAACCCGTGTGAGAAGCCCCACTCCACCACTACTCCCAAGCTTACGAAGATTCCACCCAAAGAGCCTCTAAAGCCTAACACCATGGATGGTGTTTTTGTGGAACCTCCGAGAGCTCCACCCAAGAAACATTCATGGGCTCCAAAACCAAACCACCTCAAGAACAAACTAGACACCATGCCACTCATCCAAGTGGAGCTTATGCCACAGAAGGGCAAAGTGATCCACACTCACTACCGTGAGTACGAACAACCCCCTATGAGAGCGGTGAGGTACCATTGTGAGCACTGTGGGAGAGATGGACACTTGAGTGAGTTTTGTTTTTGGCGCAAGAGAGCGGCACGCCGTGCAAAGGAGATGAACAACACGGACATGTACCATCCTTTCCATGATGTACATGTGTCGAATGTTCAGAGGCGTGTTGCTAGGCCTAGAGGTCCAAAACCTCAAGTTCCTACGCCTAGGCCGAGAGGAGGTCATGCCCGGTGGGAGCCTGCAGTTGTAGGCTATGGACCCCATGGCGGTGGCTTTGTAGTTGAGCGTTTTCCCCCACCGTGTTTTGAGTATCGCGATGGACGCTCCTCCCTTAGCGGACCATGTTTTTCTCTACGTGGTGATCGCTCTTCCCGTAGGCGTGCAAGGAATGGTTTTTATGCTAACTGTTCTTTTGAGCAGCCGGCCCAACACTGGTATTCTCCCTACTTCACTAACCCCAGTGTTGGACCGTATGCTCACCCTGTGTATTTTTATTGATGTAGGTAAAACGATTGGAGAACGTTTGGTTGGTGGATTCCGGTTGCTCGAGGCACATGACTAGAAACGCCAAGTGGTTCTCCCGTCTTAGTTCAGTCGCCGGAAAAGAGTTTATCACGTTCGGCGATAATAGCAAAGGTATGGTGTTGTCTCGTGGGTCGGTGCGAGTTAATGAGCACTTTGTGTTGCGCGATGTTGCTCTTGTTTCTAACTTGCATTTTAACCTTCTCTCTGTTTCGCAACTCTTTGATGATGACTACGAGATTCGTTTTAAACCGAATCTCAGTCGCATTTTGGATCCTCAGAGCAATCTTGTGTGTCTGATTTCGCCCTGTGGAAAAGTGTTTCGTGCGAACTTCTCGGAGTCTTTTGGCACTTCTCGTTGTCTTGTGGCTGGACCTTCCTCCTCTGATCTTTGGAAGTGGCATAGGAGACTTGGACATTTTTTAGCTTCGACTTGCATGCAAAGCTTAGCTCACTTGGCCTAATCCGAGGATTGCCCAAGTTGTCTGTGGAGAAGGATCTTGTTTGCCGCTCTTGTAGACATGGGAAGATGGTTGCCGCTCCCCACCATCCAGTGACTATGGTCATGACGAAGCGCCCTGGAGAGCTTTTGCACATGGACCTTGTTGGTCCGGCTCGGTTGAGCTCGGTTGGGGGGAAGTGGTATGTGCTTGTTGTTGTTGATGACTTCTCGAGATATTCGTGGGTTTTCTTTTTAGCTGAGAAGACCGAGACTTTCTCTTTTGCTCGCAATCTGATTTTGCGTCTTCAGAATGAGTTCCCTTTGAACTCGATGCGAGCTATTAGGAGTGATAATGGTTCCAAATTCAAAAATTCGGATTTTGAGAAGTTTTGTAAATATTTGGGCTTAGAGCATCAGTTTTCTTCCCCCTACACACCGCCACAGAATGGTGTTGTAGAAAGGAAGAATCAGACCCTTGTAGAGATGGCCAGGACGATGCTCGATGAGCATAGGACTCCTAGGCGATATTAGGCCGAAGCTAAGAGCACTGCATGCTACATTTCCAATCGCATTTTTCTCCGAGCTTTCTTGAAAAAGACGTCTCATGAGTTGCGTTTTGGAAGACAGCCCAAAGTGAGTTATTTTTGAGTCTTTGGTTTCCACTGTTTCATACTTAAGAAAGGCAACCTGGACAAATTTGAGTCTCGTTCTTCTGACGGTGTATTTTTGGGTTATGGCACTGATACTCGCGCATATCGTGTACTTAACCTTGATACTAACCGAGTCATGGAGACATCCGATGTCACCTTCGATGAGACCATGGTTTGTCCTTCTTCTCGTTTTGAGCGTGCAGGTGATCATGAGGTTGGCGAGCCTCTTTTTGATGATGAGGAAGGGGGTGCTGAAGGGATGGATGACCTAGCACCTCCTCCACCTGCTGTGCCGCAAAGAGCGGCTTGTACTACGACTCACGGCCCCGATCCCTCTTCTTCGACTTGGGAGTCATGGGATCCGCCACCTCGAGCGGTACCCTTTGTACCCGAGGAGGCACCAGCTGCTGTTGAGGGGGAGGCTACATCAGTTCGGGAGGCGCCACGACACATCCAGCGCCAACACCCGCCTCAACAGATGATCGGCAGCATCCGCGAACGTGTCACTCGATCAAGGTCACAACAAATCTCTCACTTTGCTCATTTTGCATTTGTTGCTGATTTTGAATCCCGAGATGTTGGTCACGCTTTATCTGATCCAAATTGGGTCAATGCCATGCATGAGGAGTTAGAAAACTTTGAAATAAATTGGGTTTGGGTTTTGGTTTCTATTCCTCCTAAGTGTCACCCTATTGGGACAAAATGGGTTTTCAAAAACAAACAAGGAGAGGATAGTCATGTCGTTAGAAACAATGCCAGACTTGTAGCCCAGGGGTATAGTCAGAAGGACGGGATAAACTCTGAGGAGACTTTTGCTCCTGTAGCTCGTTTGGAGGCAATTAGGATTCTCTTGGCTTTTGCTGCATCTAAAGGGTTCAAACTTTTTCAAATGGATGTCAAGAGTGCCTTCCTAAACGGCTACATAGAAGAAGAAGTGTATGTTAGACAACCCCCCGGTTTCGAAAATCCCATGTTTCCAAACCATATTTTTAAACTTCACAAAGCTTTATTTGGTTTGAAACAAGTCCCTAGAGCCTAGTATGATAGGTTGAAAACCTTTTTGCTTGCTAAGGGTTTTAAAATGGGATGTGTGGATAAAACACTTTTCCTCCTCAAGCAAGGCAATGACACTCTCTTGGTCCAGATTTACGTGGATGATATCATTTTCGGTGGTTCTTCTCACGCTTTGGTTGCCAAGTTTGCAGACACTATGAGCAGGGAGTTTGAGATGAGCATGATAGACGAGTTGACGTTTTTCCTCAGGTTGCAAATCAAACAATCCCGAGAGGGGACGTTCGTGCACCAGGGCAAGTACATCAAGGACATCTTGAAGAAGTTCGACATGGGTGAGGCCAAGCCTCTTCCAACACCCATGCCGACCAGGGCGGCCAAGGATGCAGATGTGGATGGAGAAGTTGTGGACCAGAAGGAGTACCGGAGTATGATCGGGTCACTGCTGTACCTGACGGCGACACGCTCGGACATCCAGTTCGCGGTGTGTCTGTGCGCGCGATTTCAGTCGTCGCCGCGCACTTCTCACCATCAGGCGGTCAAGCGCATTATGAGGTAAATATGCTCCACTCTAGAGTTTAGGATTTGGTATTCTGCTTCCTCCACCCTCTCCCTTTGTGGTTACTCTGATGATGATTTTGCTGGTTGCCGTATTGATCGCTGCGGATACATGGGTGTATGTCGGGTCTCTGAGTGATGAGTGATTGTCAACTGGGATGATGCGCATGTTCTTTGGCTTGTGTTGTGCAGGTGTCGAGCACGGATACAGTGATCGACGGCGAGGTGAAGGTCAAGTTGAGAAGTGTCGTGCCGATGGACCGGGTGTGGTGAAGGATGGGCATGCCGTGCGGCGGACGTGCCATGCCGAGGTACTGAGCGGTGAAGGGCGGACGTGAGGCTTGGACTGAGGGACCAGAGGCCTGAGGATCAGCTATGGTGGCTGGTAGCCTGTGACGACGACAAGTGAAGAAGTGCGGTCATGTGTTGCCTGAGTCGTGGACTTGGGGACACATGTCGGTGGACGGGGTGCACGGGAGGTGCATCCCATCTACGACGTCGGTTTGGTGGTAGAGCCAGGGAAAAACCATCGGATGGACGGTTTCCAGGTTTGGGCCTCAAAACCTGGGCGTGGACGGTTTCCGAGTTTGGCCACAAAACTCGGGCTGACGGTTTCCGAGTTTGGCCACAAAACTCGGGCTGAGGACGGTTTCCAGGTTTGGGCCTCAAAACCTGGGCGCTGAGGGTTTGCTGAGTTTGGCCTCAAAACTCAGATGCTGGTGGGCCGGTTTCCCGGTTTGGGCCTTAAAACCGGGGGTTGGCTGGAGAAGGCTGGTTTCCCGATTTGGGCCACAAAACCGGGGGTGCAGAGCGAGGGCGGCACGTGGCGGCGATCTGGAGGTTGCGTCGAGGCAACGCTTCGAATCGAGCGGGCGTGGCCGTCGGATACACCTACCACCGAGTTGGTCCAGAATAACCCTAGGGTTTAGCTGGTTCGCTCTATAATTAGAATAAAGAGGGGTAGAGTAGGAAATAGACTTAGGCTAGTAGTAGGATAAGTAGTCGGGAGACACCCTCCTCTCATCCATCTCAGTCATTTGCTCTTTCGCACTTAGGGTTTCCTGCTCTCCCATCCCCTGCTGTAGCTAGCTGAGATCCGCAGAGAGACTCACCTCTGTGTATTGTTGATTTTGAGGAAAGGAGGCCGTAACCTCCTTGTCATAGCGTGTGTTTGCGCTTGGGCTGCAAGATTGTGGTGTCGATTCACGTTTTGGTTGTGTTCTTCGCGGAATCCTTTTTCTCCACAATTTTCCCGTCGCTTGATCTCTTTGCTCGGTTCATCTTTTGCAAAACCATTTGAACCAAGTTGTTCTAGATCGTGAGGCACTTCTTTCCACCGAAGGAATTCACTTCTAACCTCACGGTCTAGGAGATGGATCGATTTTCGTTTCGGGTCAAGTTTTCTCCCTTCCCCCAAAATTCTTCGATTCATCGATTTGGAGATAGGTTCGAGCCATGATAGCTTAGACATAGCTCACTATCCTCCTTGTGACTCCTCTCACCAAGTTTGATCCCTAGAGGATTTGTTTTGGGTGAGATCGAGTCCAATCGGTGAGTGAACAGTGAAGTAACGAGGTGACCGGACGCTAGGTCGGGCTGACCGGACGCGTCCGGTGGTTGAATGTGTCGCGGGATTCTCTGAGTATTGACCGGACGCTCGTGACCGGACGAAGGGCTGTTGTATTGACCGGACGCTCAGGATCTACTGTTCACCTGTCTTGGCTCTAGTGACCGGACACTCTGCTCTCGACCGGACGCTCCTCGCTTGTGAGTCCGGTCAGGAACAGTAAGGTTCCAGAGAGGAATTTTTCAGACCGGACGCGTCCGGTGCTCACTGACCGGACGCAGGCCAGAGTCCGGTCGTGACTGTTTTGCGCTGTTTCGTCCGCAGCTTGTTTGTTCGTTGTCGGATTTGGTTTCCGTCTTCTGCATTGGCTTTCTAGAGTTGTGTAGTGTCCTGCTGTGCTTCTTGGAAGCATCCACCGTACATCTAGGGTCGTGGACATTAGCAAGCTCTAGGGTTTGTCCTTTTGGGTGACTCTCGGGACAGTGGCTACTAGTTTCCGAAAGGAAATTTTGAAGCTCCCATTCACCCCCCCCCCTCTGGTCGCTTTCTGGTTGCTTCTCGGTCCTTCAATTGGTATCGGAGCAGGTTAAGGATCTTTCACCTTAGCCGGTTCCAGATCCACGGAAGGCGACATGGATCGCGGCGTGGGCAAACCGCCGTTCTTTGATGGGACGAACTATGCGTATTGGAAGATACGCATGTCGGCCTATCTCCAGAGCATGGGCTCTTCTGTTTGGGAGATTTGCAACAGGGATGATTACGTTGTCTTGGCTGCTCGTGTCACTCAGCTCCAGATCGATGAGCACGAGGCCAATAGCCGGGCACGTAACGCCTTGTTCTCCTGTTTGAGCATGTCCGAGTTTGATCGCGTTTCTCATCTCCCCACGGCTCGCGAGATTTGGGCGACCCTCGTGCGCTTGCATGAGGGAACCACTCAGGTCAAATCCCGCCTCTATGAGTCGCACAAGCGGGAGTATGAGAACTTTCGACATATGCCTGGCGAGAGCATAGAGAGTTTATTCGCTCGCTTTCAGGTTATTGTCAACAAGATGAGAGCGAACAAGGAGTTGTTGCCTTTTGACGATCATGAGAGGGCTTTGAAGCTTTTGCACACTCTTGATCGGTCAGTGTGGGACTCAAAGGTCCAGGCGATCATCGAATCGTCTAACTATGAGACCCTCACCTGCGACGAGCTCTTTAGTAAGCGAAAGTCTAGTGAGATTGACGCCATGTCGAGGGCTTCTTATGAGAATCCTTCTGGCCCGACTATGGCTTTGGTTTCTGGCTCTTCTAACCCCTCTGGAGGTTTTGCTCTTTCATCTCTCTTTTCTGTCACAGAGGACCAGCTTGAGTCATTGGGGGATGACGAGCTAGCGATGCTCGCCAACCGGTTCTCGCGGTTTCACAACAACCGCATGAACCGTCGCCGCGGAGGAGGACGCTCAGGATGCTATGAGTGCGACGACCCCGACCACTTCATCGCCAACTGCCCCAAGAAGAACAAGCATTCGGGGAAGGGCGATCATGGGCACAAGTACGACTCCGACAAGCGCAAGGAGAAGTACGTTCCCCCGAGGCACAAGCGGAGGGGCGGCTTCGACAAGGAGTACATCAAGAAGAAATACTTGGAGAAGGCCCAGGCTGAGCAGCGTGCGTTCTTCGCCACGCTCAGCGACGTCGACGGCTCGGATGACGACTCCGCTTGCTCAAGCGATGACGAGTTCGAGAAGAAGAAGAGGATCGAGGACAAGCTGAATGGTCTCTGCTTCTTCGCCGACGACGACGGCTTCTGCACCATGGCGCTCGGTGATGAGGTCGACGGCAAGCTGGAGCACACCCCTTGGAACGACGACGACGACGACATCTCCCAGGTATCTCTCACCCACGACGAGCTTTCTGCTGAGGTCGAGAAGCTTACTGCCGTGCTCCTTAGTCAGGACAAGTTGCTTAGGCGTGCCGCTAGAGAGTGCAAGGAGTTTAGGCAGAAGTGGGAGGACACGGTGAGGGAGCTTGAGTTTGCCAAGTCCACCGTGGTCGTGTCGGAGGAGGTTGAGTGTGAGATGTGCACCACGAACATGACTGACCTTCTCACTTTGAGAGGTAAGTATGCTGCGTTGGTAGGAGAGGTGGATGAGCTGAAGGCTAGACCTTCTCTGTTGGGTGCATGCAAGACTTGCCCTGTCTTGCAATCTGAGTTGGCAGAGAAGAATGCCAAGATTGTGTCTCTTGAGGAGGCCAACTCAGGTAGCACTTGTGTGGCTAAGTGTGCTTTGTGTGAGGGTTTGGAGATGGAGATTGCGAATGTCAAGCATGGCAAGATGCAAACCGAGGAGGAAAACACATACCTTCGGACCATCTTGTCATGGGTCTCTTGTAGTGAGCCGCAGCTCGGGATGATGATCTCCCAATTTAAGCGAGCTGCTGGAGGTTCTGGTGTAGGTCTTGCTCAGGGTGTTGATCTTTCTGCTTTTGGGAAAATTGGAGAGTCGAGTGGTCTGAATCCTAGTGAGAAGCCCAATTCCACCACTACTCCCAAACTGACCAAGCTTCCACCTAAAGAGCCCATCAAGCCTACCACCAAGGATGGGGTGTTTGAGGAACCTCCGAGAGCTCCACCCAAGAACCAAGTGTGGCATCCCAAACCCAACCACCTCAAAAACAAGCTGGACACAATGCCACCCATCCAGGAGGAGTTGCCACAGAAGGGCAAAGTGAACCATACCCACAGCCATGAGTACCAACACCCCCCTTTGCGTGCGGTGAGGTACCATTGTGACTTCTGTGGGAGGGATGGTCACTTGAGCGAGTTCTGTTTTAGGCGCAAGAGAGAGGCGCGCCGTGCTAGGGAGATGAACAATCCGGACATGTACCATCCTTTCCATGATGTACATGCGCCGAATGTTCAGAGGAGAGCACCGAGACGTGCGGCTAGGCCCAGAGGTCCAGAACCTCAAGTTCCCAGGCCTAGGCAGCAGAGAGCTCCGAGGAGAGACGCTAGGCCAAGAGGCACAGTGCCTCAAGTTGCTAGGCCTAGGCCTCGTAGAGAGCATGCCCGACGGGAGCCTGCAGTTGTAGGCTATGGACCCCGTGGCGGAGGCTTTGTAGTTGAGCGTTTTCCCCCACCGCGTTTTGAGTATCGCGATGGACGCTCCTCCCTTAGCGGACAACATTTTCCTCTACGTGGTGATCGCTCCTCTCGTAGACGTGCTAGGAATGGTTTTTCTGCTAACCGTTCTTTTCAGCAGCCGGCCCAACACTGGTATTCTTCCTACTTCACTAACCCCAGTGTTGGACCGTATGTTCACCCTATGTCTTTTTATTGATGTAGGTAAAATGGTTGGAGGACATTTGGTTGGTGGATTCCGGTTGCTCGAGGCACATGACCGGAAACGCCAAGTGGTTCTCCAGCCTTAGCCCTGTTGCCGGAAAGGAGTACATAACCTTCGGCGACAATAGCAAAGGTAAGGTATTGTCTCGCGGGTCGGTACGAGTTAATGAGCACTTTGTGTTGCACGATATTGCTCTTGTTTCTAACTTGCATTTTAATCTTCTTTCTGTTTTGCAACTCTTTGACGACGACTATGAGATCCATTTTAAACCGAATCTCAGTCGTATTTTGGATCCTCAGGGCAATCTTGTGTGTTTGATTTCGCCCTTTGGAAAAGTCTTTCGTGTGAATTTCTCGGAGTCTTTTGGCACTTCTCGTTGTCTTGTGGCTGGACCTTCCTCCTCTGATCTTTGGAAGTGGCATAGGAGACTTGGACATTTGAGCTTCGACTTGCTTGCAAGGCTTAGTTCACTTGGCCTAATCCGAGGATTGCCCAAGTTGCTTATGGAGAAGGATCTTGTTTGCCACTCTTGTAGACACGGGAAGATGGTTGCCGCTCCCCACCATCCAGTGACTCAGGTCATGACCAAGCGCCCTGGAGAGCTTTTACACATGGACCTTGTTGGTCCGGCTCGGGTGAGCTCGGTTGGGGGGAAGTGGTATGTGCTTGTTGTTGTTGATGACTTTTCGAGATATTCGTGGGTCTTCTTTTTAGCTGAGAAGACCGAGACTTTCTCCTTTGCTCGCAATCTGATTTTGCGTCTTCAGAACGAGTTCCCTTTGAACTCGATGCGAGCAATTCGGAGTGATAATGGTTCCGAATTCAAGAATTCGGATTTTGAGAAGTTTTGTAACTCTTTGGGTTTAGAGCATCAGTTTTCTTCCCCCTACACACCGCCACAAAATGGTGTTGTAGAGAGCAAGAATCGGACCCTTGTTGAGATGGCCAGAACGATGCTCGATGAGCATAGGACTCCTAGGCGATATTGGGCCGAAGCTATGAACACTGCATGCTACATTTCAAACCGCATTTTTCTGAGAGCTTTCTTGAAGATGACCTCTTATGAGTTGCGTTTTCGAAAACTGCCCAAGGTGAGTTATTTTCTAGTTTTTGGTTGTCATTGTTTTATACTCAAAAAGGGCAACTTGGACAAGTTTGAGTCTCGTTCTTCTGACGGTGTGTTTTTGGGTTATGGCACTCACACTCGAGCTTATCGTGTACTTAACCTTGACACTAACCGAGTCATGGAGACATCCGATGTCACCTTCGACGAGACCATGGTTTGTCCTTCTTCTCGCTTTGAGCGTGCAGGTGATCATGAGGTTGGCGAGCCTCTTTTTGATGATGATGAAGAAGGTGCTAAAGGGATAGATGACCCAGCACCTCCTCCACCCGCAGTGCCGCAAAGAGCGGCTTCTATGACGACTCACGGCCCCGACACCTCTTCTTCCTGGGGGCCGTGGGATCCGCCACCCCGAGCGGTACCTTTTGTACCCGGGGAGGCACCAGCTGCTGTTGAGGGGGAGGCTACTTCAGCTCGTGAGGCGCCACGACACATCCAGCGCCAGCACCTGCCTCAACAGATGATCGGCAGCATCGACGAACGGGTTACTCGGTCCAGGTCACAGCACATCTCTCACTTCGCTCATTCTGCTTTTGTTGCTAAATTTGAGCCCCTAGATGTTGGACACGCTTTGACGGATCCGGATTGGGTCAATGCCATGCATGAGGAGTTAGAAAATTTTGAGAGAAATCGGGTTTGGGTTCTAGTTCCTCCTCCTCCTAACTGTAATCCTATTGGGACAAAATGGGTTTTCAAAAACAAGCAAGGAGAGGATGGCCACGTTGTGAGAAACAAGGCCAGGCTTGTAGCGAAGGGTTATAGTCAGAAGGAGGGGATAGACTTTGAGGAGACTTTTGCTCCTGTAGCTCGTTTGGAGGCTATTAGGAGACTCTTGGCGTTTGATGCATCCAAAGGCTTTAAACTCTTTCAAATGGATGTCAAGAGTGCCTTCTTAAATGGCTACATAGAAGAGGAAGTGTATGTTGAGCAACCCCCCGGTTTTGAAAATCCCAAGTTTCCAAACCATGTTTTTAAACTCCACAAAGCTTTATATGGTTTGAAACAAGCCCGTAGAGCCTGGTATGATAGGTTGAAAACCTTTTTGCTTGCTAAGGGTTTTAAAATGGGATGTGTAGATAAAACCCTCTTTCTCCTCAAGCAAGGCAAAGACACTCTCTTGGTCCAGATTTACGTGGATGATATCATTTTCGGTGGTTCTTCTCACGCTTTGGTTGCCAAGTTTGCAGATACTATGAGCAGGGAGTTCGAGATGAGCATGATGGGCGACCTGACATTCTTTCTCGGGTTGCAAATTTAGCAATCCCGAGAGGGCACGTTTGTGCACCAGGGCAAGTACACCAAGGACTTGCTGAAGTGGTTCGATATGGGAGAGGCCAAGCCTCTTCCAACTCCCATGTCAACGACGACTGCCCTGGATGCGGATATGGATGGAGAAGCAGTGGACCAGAAGGAGTACCGTAGCATGATCGGGTCACTCCTCTACCTGACGGCGACACGCCCGAACATCCAGTTCGTGGTGTGTCTGTGTGCGCGCTTTCAGGCGTCGCCGCGCACCTCTCACCTCTCACCGTCTAGTGTCGCCCAGTCTACTACGGAGGCAGAGTATGTTGCTGCGGCTAGCTGCTGTTCCCAGTTGCTCTGGATGATGGCCACTTTGCGTGATTTTGGTCTGAACTTTTCTCGCGTGCCTTTGCTTTGTGACAGCACGAGTGCCATTAGCGTTGGTAAGAACCCCGTGCTTCACTCGAAGACCAAACACATTGATGTGCGCTTTCATTTCTTGCGAGACCACCAGGAGAAGGGTGATATCGACCTTCGCCATGTCGATACTCATCATCAACTGGCTGATATTTTCACCAAGCCTTTAGACGAATCAACCTTTAACCGTTTGAGGGGTGATCTTGGTGTGTGTTTCCCTTTTTAGATGGGGGAAACATCTTGGATCTTGTATATTTGACTGACTCTTTTGTCCTTCTTTTCTTTTGCATTTCAGCATACGCATTTACATTCTAAGCTTCATGTTTATAATCACTAGAATGTAACTATGCTCTATGTTGTATGCTCTGATGCTTATTTTGATGCTTGTAGCTTATGCTCCTTCTGATCACTAGTACATGCTGTGAGCTGAGCTATTTTGAAATGGTGAATTTACTTAATAACTTACAATCTGAAAATGTTCACCATTGAGATATGCAACTAGCATGTGTAGGATATGTTGAGTTCACTCGTGCTTTTCATATTGCTAGGTTGCTATGTCTCTAGTTATGAGCCATTCACTTGCTTGGTCTGTTCATATCATGTTTAAAATTTGAACCAAGTTTTAGTGAATTGAAAAGATGGAGATGGGATTGCTTGTCAACACCTCACGGTATCGAGACTGTTTCTCATTGCACTTTGAGTTAAACTTGAGCCGTGTAGTGTATGACCGAAACCGTTGCTTTAAGCTTCCGATTGCATATGCATAGGCTTCGCACGGTTGAAAAGTTAGGCAAAGACAAGCTTTCAACCTCTCGCAATCACATGCTGAAATTAAACTTGTGTAATTTCACCGCTGCAACTCCGATATAAAAATGAAAACACAAGTATATGCTTCATTCCTATGCATGATGATTGAACTTTGCTAGGGGTAGTTCACCTTGTATACATGTTTAGCACTTGTTTGGATTCCTGTCTATACATGTGTAGTGCTATTTTGATGGTGACTATCTTTTTGGCTACAGACTGCTCACATGCCTCATATGTTCCTATTTCGTATGTGTGATCAGTTTGAGCCTTCGCTATTTGAGTGCTTAGTTGAGTCATTGGAGTTATACTGTTTAGAGCATTCTTGCACTCTTTTGATTATATGCCTGAAGCTGCTAACTTGCATTTCTGACTTCATATGCATGTTGGAAGGAGGAGTTTCTTGCCTTGATGCCTTTTCTTGATTAGTGCATTTTCAACTAAGGGGGAGAAATTGCAAATCATATGTCTCCTGGATGTTCAACTAAAGGGGAGTTTTCGTCAAGGGGGAGAATTTCCAATCTCTGTGCTCTTCTCATGTTGGACCTGAGGGGGATTTTCCTAGTTGCTTGCACTTGTCGAGGGGGAGTTTGCTAGTTGTGTTGACCCTTTGCCTCTGTCTTGAAGAACTAGCAAACATTTTCAGGGCATTTTGTCTTCGATTGGTTCTCTTTTAGTTTGGAGTCATTCCAATTGGTTCGGAGCGTGCTTGGCCGAAAGGCATTGGTTTCCTGCTTTCTTTGCTAGTTGTGTTGAGCCTCTGTGCCTCTATCTTGACGGACTAGCATTTTGCTTCGATTTTCATTCGGCTTCAATTGGTTTGAGCTCTTTTCTCTGGAGTTTCCAATTGGTATTTGCTAGCGGTGTTGAGCCTGTTCTACCTCTTCTTGAGGGCTAGCTTTGCTTTGCTTGGTTGCGTCGAGCCGTTGCCCAAGACTTTGGGGACCAAGTTCTTTCGCTCTTTCCACTTGACCTTCTTCGACTTTGCTATGCTTTTGGGTCATTTGGTTGAGTTTTCTCCTTCTCCTTTCTCCTTCTTCCTTATTCTTCTTTTCATTATGATTTGTGTGAGTAGTTGACAATGCACTCATCAAGGGGGAGATTGCGGATACATGGGTGTATGCCGGGTCTCTGAGTGATGAGTGATTGTCAACTGGGATGATGCGCATGTTCTTTGGCTTGTGTTGTGCAGGTGTTGAGCACGGATACAGTGATCGACGGCGAGGTGAAGGTCAAGTTGAGACGTGCCGTGCCGATGGACCGGGTGCGGTGAAGGATGGGCGTGTCGTGCGGCGGACGTGCCATGCCGAGGTACCGAGCGGTGAAGGGCAGACGTGAGGCTTGGACTGAGGGACCAGAGGCCTGAGGATCAGCTGTGGTGGCTGGCAGCCTGTGAGGACTACAAGTGAAGAAGTGCGGTCATGTATTGCCTGAGTCGTGGACTTGGGGACACATGTCGGTGGATGGGGTGCACGGGAGGTGCATCCCATCTATGACGTCGGTTTGGTGGTAGAGCCAGGGAAAAACCATCGGATGGACGGTTTCCAGGTTTGGGCCTCAAAACCTGGGCGTGGACGGTTTCCGAGTTTGGTCACAAAACTCGGGCTGACGGTTTCCGAGTTTGGCCACAAAACTCGGGCTGAGGACGGTTTCCAGGTTTGGGCCTCAAAACCTGGGCGCTGAGGGTTTGCTGAGTTTGGCCTCAAAACTCAGATGCTGGTGGGCCGGTTTCCCGGTTTGGGCCTCAAAACCGGGGGTTGGCTGGAGAAGGCTGGTTTCCCGGTTTGGGCCACAAAACCGAGGGTGCAGAGCGAGGCCGACACGTGGCAGCGATCTGGAGGTTGCGTCGAGGCAACGCTTCGAATCGAGCAGGCGTGGCCGTCGGATACACCTACCACCGAGTTGGTCCAGAATAACCCTAGGGTTTAGCTGGTTCGCTCTGTAATTAGAATAGAGAGGGGTAGAGTAGGAAATAGACTTAGGCTAGTAGTAGGATAAGTAGTCGGGAGACACCCTCCTCTCATCCATCTCAGTCATTTGCTCTTTCGCACTTAGGGTTTCCTGCTCTCCCATCCCCTGCTGTAGCTAGCTGAGATCCGCAGAGAGACTCACCTCTGTGTATTGTTGATTTTGAGGAAAGGAGGCCGTAACCTCCTTGTTGTAGCGTGTGTTTGCGCTTGGGCTGCAAGATTGTGGTGTCGATTCGCGTTTTGGTTGTGTTCTTCGCGGAATCCTTTTTCTCCACAATTTTCCCGTCGCTTGATCTCTTTGCTCGGTTCATCTTTTGCAAAACCGTATGAACCAAGTTGTTCTAGATCGTGAGGCACTTCTTTCCACCGAAGGAATTCACTTCTAACATCACGGTCTAGGAGATCGATCGATTTTCATTTCGGGTCAAGTTTTCTCCCTTCCCCCGAAATTCTTCGATTCATCGATTTGGAGATAGGTTCGAGCCATGATCTCTTAGAGATAGCTCACTATCCTCCTTGTGACTCCTCTCACCAAGTTTGATCCCTAGAGGATTTGTTTTGGGTGAGATCGAGTCGAATCGGTGAGTGAACAGTGAAGTCACGAGGTGACCGGACGCTAGGTCGGGCTGACCGGACGCGTCCGGTGGTTGAATGTGTCACGGGATTCTCTGAGTATTGACCGGACGCTAATGACCGGACGAAGGGCTGTTGTATTGACCGGACGCTCAGGATCTATTGTTCACCTGTCTTGGCTCTAGTGACCGGACGCTCTGCTCTCGACCGGACGCTCCTCGCTTGTGAGTCCGGTCAGGAACAGTAAGGTTCCAGAGAGGAATTTTTCAGACCGGACGCGTCCGGTGCTCACTGACCGAACGCAGGCCAGAGTCCGGTCGTGACTGTTTTGCGCTGTTTCGTCCGCAGCTTGTTTGTTCGTTGTCAGATTTGGTTTTCGTCTTCTGCATTGGCTTTCTAGAGTTGTGTAGTGTCCTGCTGTGCTTCTTGGAAGCATCCACCGTACATCTAGGGTCATGGACATTAGCAAGATCTAGGGTTTGTCCTTTTGGGTGACTCTCGGGACAGTGGCTACTAGTTTCCGAAAGGAAATTTTGAAGCTCCCATTCACCCCCCCCCCCTCTGGTCGCTTTCTGGTTGCTTCTCGGTCCTTCAATTGGTATCGGAGCAGGTTAAGGATCTTTCCCCTTAGCCGGTTCCAGATCCACGGAAGGCGACATGGATCGCGGCGTGGGCAAACCGCCGTTCTTTGATGGGACGAACTATGCGTATTGGAAGATACGCATGTCGGCCTATCTCTAGAGCATGGGCTCTTCTGTTTGGGAGATTTGCAACAGGGATGATTACGTTGTCTTGGCTGCTCGTGTCACTCAGCTCCAGATCGATGAGCACGAGGCCAATAGCCGGGCACGTAACGCCTTGTTCTCCTGTTTGAGCATGTCCGAGTTTGATCGCGTTTCTCATCTCCCCACGGCTCGTGAGATTTGGGCGACCCTCGTGCGCTTCCATGAGGGAACCACTCAGGTCAAATCCTGCCTCTATGAGTCGTACAAGCAGGAGTATGAGAACTTTCGACATATGCCTGGCGAGAGCATAGAGAGTTTATTCGCTCGCTTTCAGGTTATTGTCAACAAGATGAGAGCGAACAAGGAGTTGTTGCCTTTTGACGATCATGAGAGGGCTTTGAAGCTTTTGCACACTCTTGATCGGTCAGTGTGGGACTCAAAGGTCCAGGCGATCATCGAATCGTCTAACTATGAGACCCTCACCTGCGACGAGCTCTTTAGTAAGCTCAAGTCTAGTGAGATTGACGCAATGTCGAGGGCTTCTTATGAGAATCCTTCTGGCCCGACTATGGCTTTGGTTTCTGGCTCTTCTAACCCCTCTGGAGGTTTTGCTCTTTCATCTCTCTTTTCTATCACAGAGGACCAGCTTGAGTCATTGGGGGATGACGAGCTAGCGATGCTCGCCAACCGGTTCTCGCGGTTTCACAACAACCGCATGAACCGTCGCCGCGGAGGAGGACGCTCAGGATGCTATGAGTGCGACGACCCCGACCACTTCATCGCCAACTGCCCCAAGAAGAACAAGCATTTGGGGAAGGGCGATCATGGGCACAAGTACGACTCCGACAAGCGCAAGGAGAAGTACGTTCCCCCGAGGCACAAGCGGAGGGGCGGCTTCGACAAGGAGTACATCAAGAAGAAATACATGGAGAAGGCCCAGGCTGAGCAGCGTGCGTTCTTCGCCACGCTCAGCGACGTCGACGGCTCGGATGACGACTCCGCTTGCTCAAGCGATGACGAGTTCGAGAAGAAGAAGAGGATCGAGGACAAGCTGAACGGTCTCTGCTTCTTCGCCGACAACGACGGCTTCTGCACCATGGCGCTCGGTGATGAGGTCGACGGCAAGCTGGAGCACACCCCTTGGAACGACGACGACGACGACGACATCTCCCAGGTATCTCTCACCCACGACGAGCTTTCTGCTGAGGTCGAGAAGCTTACTGCCGCGCTCCTTAGTCAGGACAAGTTGCTTAGGCGTGCCGCTAGAGAGTGCAAGGAGTTTAGGCAGAAGTGGGAGGACACGGTGAGGGAGCTTGAGTTTGCCAAGTCCACCGTGGTCGTGTCGGAGGAGGTTGAGTGTGAGATGTGCACCACGCACATGACTGACCTTCTCACTTTGAGAGGTAAGTATGCTGCGTTGGTAGGAGAGGTGGATGAGCTGAAGGCTAGACCTTCTCTGTTGGGTGCATGCAAGACTTGCCCTGTCTTGCAATCTGAGTTGGCAGAGAAGAATGCCAAGATTGTGTCTCTTGAGGAGGCCAACTCAGGTACCACTTGTGTGGCTAAGTGTGCTTTGTGTGAGGGTTTGGAGATGGAGATTGCGAATGTCAAGCATGGCAAGATGCAAACCGAGGAGGAAAACACATACCTTCGGACCATCTTGTCATGGGTCTCTTGTAGTGAGCCACAGCTCGGGATGATGATCTCCCAATTTAAGCGAGCTGCTGGAGGTTCTGGTGTAGGTCTTGCTCAGGGTGTTGATCTTTCTGCTTTTGGGAAGATTGGAGAGTCGAGTGGTCTGAATCCTAGTGAGAAGCCCAATTCCACCACTACTCCCAAACTGACCAAGCTTCCACCTAAAGAGCCCATCAAGCCTACCACCAAGGATGGGGTGTTTGAGGAACCTCCGAGAGCTCCACCCAAGAACCAAGTGTGGCATCCCAAACCCAACCACCTCAAAAACAAGCTGGACACAATGCCACCCATCCAGGAGGAGTTGCCACAGAAGGGCAAAGTGAACCATACCCACAGCCATGAGTACCAACACCCCCCTTTGCGTGCGGTGAGGTACCATTGTGACTTCTGTGGGAGGGATGGTCACTTGAGCGAGTTCTGTTTTAGGCGCAAGAGAGAGGCGCGCCGTGCTAGGGAGATGAACAATCCGGACATGTACCATCCTTTCCATGATGTACATGCGCCGAATGTTCAGAGGAGAGCACCGAGACGTGCGGCTAGGCCCAGAGGTCCAGAACCTCAAGTTCCCAGGCCTAGGCAGCAGAGAGCTCCGAGGAGAGATGCTAGGCCTAGAGGCACAGTGCCTCAAGTTGCTAGGCCTAGGCCTCGTAGAGAGCATGCCCGACGGGAGCCTGCAGTTGTAGGCTATGGACCCCGTGGCGGAGGCTTTGTAGTTGAGCGTTTTCCCCCACCGCGTTTTGAGTATCGCGATGGACGCTCCTCCCTTAGCGGACAACATTTTCCTCTACGTGGTGATCGCTCCTCTCGTAGACGTGCTAGGAATGGTTTTTCTGCTAACCGTTCTTTTGAGCAGCCGACCCAACACTGGTATTCTTCCTACTTCACTAACCCCAGTGTTGGACCGTATGCTCACCCTATGTCTTTTTATTGATGTAGGTAAAATGGTTGGAGGACATTTGGTTGGTGGATTCCGGTTGCTCGAGGCACATGACCGGAAACACCAAGTGGTTCTCCAGCCTTAGCCCTGTTGCCGGAAAGGAGTACATAACCTTCGGCGACAATAGCAAAGGTAAGGTATTGTCTCGCGGGTCGGTACGAGTTAATGAGCACTTTGTGTTGCACGATATTGCTCTTGTTTCTAACTTGCATTTTAATCTTCTTTCTGTTTCGCAACTCTTTGACGACGACTATGAGATCCATTTTAAACCAAATCTCAGTCGTATTTTGGATCCTCAGGGCAATCTTGTGTGTTTGATTTCGCCCTTTGGAAAAGTCTTTCGTGTGAATTTCTCGGAGTCTTTTGGCACTTCTCGTTGTCTTGTGGCTGGACCTTCCTCCTCTGATCTTTGGAAGTGGCATAGGAGACTTGGACATTTGAGCTTCGACTTGCTTGCAAGGCTTAGTTCACTTGGCCTAATCCGAGGATTGCCCAAGTTGCTTATGGAGAAGGATCTTGTTTGCCACTCTTGTAGACACGGGAAGATGGTTGCCGCTCCCCACCATCCAGTGACTCAGGTCATGACCAAGCGCCCTGGAGAGCTTTTACACATGGACCTTGTTGGTCCGGCTCGGGTGAGCTCAGTTGGGGGGAAGTGGTATGTGCTTGTTGTTGTTGATGACTTTTCGAGATATTCGTGGGTCTTCTTTTTAGCTGAGAAGACCGAGACTTTCTCCTTTGCTCGCAATCTGATTTTGCGTCTTCAGAACGAGTTCCCTTTGAACTCGATGCGAGCCATTCAGAGTGATAATGGTTCCGAATTCAAGAATTCGGATTTTGAGAAGTTTTGTAACTCTTTGGGTTTAGAGCATCAGTTTTCTTCCCCCTACACACCGCCACAAAATGGTGTTGTAGAGAGGAAGAATCGGACCCTTGTTGAGATGGCCAGAACGATGCTCGATGAGCATAGGACTCCTAGGCGATATTGGGCCGAAGCTATGAACACTGCATGCTACATTTCAAACCGCATTTTTCTGAGAGCTTTCTTGAAGAAGACCTCTTATGAGTTGCGTTTTCGAAAACTGCCCAAGGTGAGTTATTTTCTAGTTTTTGGTTGTCATTGTTTTATACTCAAAAAGGGCAACTTGGACAAGTTTGAGTCTCGTTCTTCTGACGGTGTGTTTTTGGGTTATGGCACTCACACTCGAGCTTATCGTGTACTTAACCTTGACACTAACCGAGTCATGGAGACATCCGATGTCACCTTCGACGAGACCATGGTTTGTCCTTCTTCTCGCTTTGAGCGTGCAGGTGATCATGAGGTTGGCGAGCCTCTTTTTGATGATGATGAAGAAGGTGCTAAAGGGATAGATGACCCAGCACCTCCTCCACCTGCAGTGCCGCAAAGAGCGGCTTCTATGACGACTCACGGCCCCGACACCTCTTCTTCCTGGGGGCCGTGGGATCCGCCACCCCGAGCGGTACCTTTTGTACCCGGGGAGGCACCAGCTGCTGTTGAGGGGGAGGCTACTTCAGCTCGTGAGGCGCCACGACACATCCAGCGCCAGCACCTGCCTCAACAGATGATCGGCAGCATCGACGAACGGGTTACTCGGTCCAGGTCACATCACATCTCTCACTTCGCTCATTCTGCTTTTGTTGCTAAATTTGAGCCCCTAGATGTTGGACACGCTTTGACGGATCCGGATTGGGTCAATGCCATGCATGAGGAGTTAGAAAATTTTGAGAGAAATCGGGTTTGGGTTCTAGTTCCTCCTCCTCCTAACTGTAATCCTATTGGGACAAAATGGGTTTTCAAAAACAAGCAAGGAGAGGATGGCCACGTTGCGAGAAACAAGGCCAGGCTTGTAGCGAAGGGTTATAGTCAGAAGGAGGGGATAGACTTTGAGGAGACTTTTGCTCCTGTAGCTCGTTTGGAGGCTATTAGGATACTCTTGGCGTTTGATGCATCCAAAGGCTTTAAACTCTTTCAAATGGATGTCAAGAGTGCCTTCTTAAATGGCTACATAGAAGAGGAAGTGTATGTTGAGCAACCCCCCGGTTTTGAAAATCCCAAGTTTCCAAACCATGTTTTTAAACTCCACAAAGCTTTATATGGTTTGAAACAAGCCCGTAGAGCCTGGTATGATAGGTTGAAAACCTTTTTGCTTGCTAAGGGTTTTAAAATGGGATGTGTAGATAAAACCCTCTTTCTCCTCAAGCAAGGCAAAGACACTCTCTTGGTCCAGATTTACGTGGATGATATCATTTTCGGTGGTTCTTCTCACGCTTTGGTTGCCAAGTTTGCAGATACTATGAGCAGGGAGTTCGAGATGAGCATGATGGGCGACCTGACATTCTTTCTCGGGTTGCAAATTTAGCAATCCCGAGAGGGCACGTTTGTGCACCAGGGCAAGTACACCAAGGACTTGCTGAAGTGGTTCGATATGGGAGAGGCCAAGCCTCTTCCAACTCCCATGTCAACGACGACTGCCCTGGATGCGGATATGGATGGAGAAGCAGTGGACCAGAAGGAGTACCGTAGCATGATCGGGTCACTCCTCTACCTGACGGCGACACGCCCGAACATCCAGTTCGTGGTGTGTCTGTGTGCGCGCTTTCAGGCGTCGCCGCGCACCTCTCACCTCTCACCGTCTAGTGTCGCCCAGTCTACTACGGAGGCTGAGTATGTTGCTGCGGCTAGCTGCTGTTCCCAGTTGCTCTGGATGATGGCCACTTTGCGTGATTTTGGTCTGAACTTTTCTCGCGTGCCTTTGCTTTGTGACAGCACGAGTGCCATTAGCGTTGGTAAGAACCCCGTGCTTCACTCGAAGACCAAACACATTGATGTGCGCTTTCATTTCTTGCGAGACCACCAGGAGAAGGGTGATATCGACCTTCGCCATGTCGATACTCATCATCAACTGGCTGATATTTTCACCAAGCCTTTAGACGAATCAACCTTTAACCGTTTGAGGGGTGAGCTTGGTGTGTGTTTCCCTTTTTAGATGGGGGAAACATCTTGGATCTTGTATATTTGACTGACTCTTTTGTCCTTCTTTTCTTTTGCATTTCAGCATACGCATTTACATTCTAAGCTTCATGTTTATAATCACTAGAATGTAACTATGCTCTATGTTGTATGCTCTGATGCTTATTTTGATGCTTGTAGCTTATGCTCCTTCTGATCACTAGTACATGCTGTGAGCTGAGCTATTTTGAAATGGTGAATTTACTTAATAACTTACAATCTGAAAATGTTCACCATTGAGATATGCAACTAGCATGTGTAGGATATGTTGAGTTCACTCGTGCTTTTCATATTGCTAGGTTGCTATGTCTCTAGTTATGAGCCATTCACTTGCTTGGTCTGTTCATACCATGTTTAAAATTTGAACCAAGTCTTAGTGAATTGAAAAGATCGAGATGGGATTGCTTGTCAACACCTCACGGTATCGAGACTGTTTCTCATTGCACTTTGAGTTAAACTTGAGCCGTGTAGTGTATGACCGAAACCGTTGCTTTAAGCTTCCGATTGAATATGCATAGGCTTCGCACGGTTGAAAAGTTAGGCAAAGACAAGCTTTCAACCTCTCGCAATCACATGCTGAAATTAAACTTGTGTAATTTCACCGCTGCAACTCCGATATAAAAATGAAAACACAAGTATATGCTTCATTCCTATGCATGATGATTGAACTTTGCTAGGGGTAGTTCACCTTGTATACATGTTTAGCACTTGTTTGGATTCCTGTCTATACATGTGTAGTGCTATTTTGATGGTGACTATCTTTTTGGCTACAGACTGCTCACATGCCTCATATGTTCCTATTTCGTATGTGTGATCAGTTTGAGCCTTCGCTATTTGAGTGCTTAGTTGAGTCATTGGAGTTATACTGTTTAGAGCATTCTTGCACTCTTTTGATTATATGCCTGAAGCTGCTAACTTGCATTTCTGACTTCATATGCATGTTGGAAGGAGGAGTTTCTTGCCTTGATGCCTTTTCTTGATTAGTGCATTTTCAACTAAGGGGGAGAAATTGCAAATCATATGTCTCCTGGATGTTCAACTAAAGGGGAGTTTTCGTCAAGGGGGAGAATTTCCAATCTCTGTGCTCTTCTCATGTTGGACCTGAGGGGGATTTTCCTAGTTGCTTGCACTTGTCGAGGGGGAGTTTGCTAGTTGTGTTGACCCTTTGCCTCTGTCTTGAAGAACTAGCAAACATTTTCAGGGCATTTTGTCTTCGATTGGTTCTCTTTTAGTTTGGAGTCATTCCAATTGGTTCGGAGCGTGCTTGGCCGAAAGGCATTGGTTTCTTGCTTTCTTTGCTAGTTGTGTTGAGCCTCTGTGCCTCTATCTTGACGGACTAGCATTTTGCTTCGATTTTCATTCGGCTTCAATTGGTTTGAGCTCTTTTCTCTGGAGTTTCCAATTGGTATTTGCTAGCGGTGTTGAGCCTGTTCTACCTCTTCTTGAGGGCTAGCTTTGCTTTGCTTGGTTGCGTCGAGCCGTTGCCCAAGACTTTGGGGACCAAGTTCTTTCGCTCTTTCCACTTGACCTTCTTCGGCTTTGCTATGCTTTTGGGTCATTTGGTTGAGTTTTCTCCTTCTCCTTTCTCCTTCTTCCTTATTCTTCTTTTCATTATGATTTGTGTGAGTAGTTGACAATGCACTCATCAAGGGGGAGATTGCGGATACATGGGTGTATGTCGGGTCTCTGAGTGATGAGTGATTGTCAACTGGGATGATGCGCATGTTCTTTAGCTTGTGTTGTGCAGGTGTTGAGCACGGATACAGTGATCGACGGCGAGGTGAAGGTCAAGTTGAGACGTGCCGTGCCGATGGACCGGGTGCGGTGAAGGATGGGCGTGTCGTGCGGCGGACGTGCCATGCCGAGGTACCGAGCGGTGAAGGGCAGACGTGAGGCTTGGACTGAGGGACCAGAGGCCTGAGGATCAGCTGTGGTGGCTGGCAGCCAGTGACGACTACAAGTGAAGAAGTGCGGTCATGTGTTGCCTGAGTCGTGGACTTGGGGACACATGTCGGTGGACGGGGTGCACGGGAGGTGCATCCCATCTACGACGTCGGTTTGGTGGTAGAGCCAGGGAAAAACCATCGGATGGACGGTTTCCAGGTTTGGGCCTCAAAACCTGGGCGTGGACGGTTTCCGAGTTTGGCCACAAAACTCGGGCTGACGATTTCCGAGTTTGGCCACAAAACTCGGGCTGAGGACGGTTTCCAGGTTTGCGCCTCAAAACCTGGGCGCTGAGGGTTTGCTAAGTTTGGCCTCAAAACTCAGATGCTGGTGGGCCGGTTTACCGGTTTGGGCCTCAAAACTGGGGGTTGGCTGGAGAAGGCTGGTTTCCCGGTTTGGGCCACAAAACCGGGGGTGCAGAGCGAGGGCGGCACGTGGCGGCGATCTGGAGGTTGCGTCGAGGCAACGCTTCGAATCGAGCGGGCGTGGCCGTCGGATACACCTACCACCGAGTTGGTCCAGAATAACCCTAGGGTTTAGCTGGTTCGCTCTGTAATTAGAATAGAGAGGGGTAGAGTAGGAAATAGACTTAGGCTAGTAGTAGGATAAGTAGTCGGGAGACACCCTCCTCTCATCCATCTCAGTCATTTGCTCTTTCGCACTTAGGGTTTCCTGCTCTCCCATCCCCTGCTGTAGCTAGCTGAGATCCGCAGAGAGACTCACCTCTGTGTATTGTTGATTTTGAGGAAAGGAGGCCGTAACCTCCTTGTCATAGCGTGTGTTTGCGCTTGGGCTGCAAGATTGTGGTGTCGATTCGCATTTTGGTTGTGTTCTTCGCGGAATCCTTTTTCTCCACAATTTTCCCGTCGCTTGATCTCTTTGCTCGGTTCATCTTTTGCAAAACCGTTTGAACCAAGTTGTTCTAGATCGTGAGGCACTTCTTTCCACCGAAGGAATTCACTTCTAACCTCACGGTCTAGGAGATCGATCGATTTTCATTTCGGGTCAAGTTTTCTCCCTTCCCCCGAAATTCTTCGATTCATCGATTTGGAGATAGGTTCGAGCCATGATCTCTTAGAGATAGCTCACTATCCTCCTTGTGGCTCCTCTCACCAAGTTTGATCCCTAGAGGATTTGTTTTGGGTGAGATCGAGTCGAATCGGTGAGTGAACAGTGAAGTCACGAGGTGACTGGACGCTAGGTCGGGCTGACCGGACGCGTTCGGTGGTTGAATGTGTCGCGGGATTCTCTGAGTATTGACCGGACGCTGGGCTGTTGTATTGATCGGGCGCTCAGGATCTACTGTTCACCTGTCTTGGCTCTAGTGACCGGACGCTCTGCTCTCGACCGGACGCTCCTCGCTTGTGAGTCCGGTCAGGAACAGTAAGGTTCCAGAGAGGAATTTTTCAGACCGGACGCGTCCGGTGCTCACTGACCGGATGCAGGCCAGAGTCCGGTCGTGACTGTTTTGCGTTGTTTCGTCCGCAGCTTGTTCGTTCGTTGTCGGATTTGGTTTCCGTCTTCTGCGTTGGCTTTCTAGAGTTGTGTAGTGTCCTGCTGTGCTTCTTGGAAGCATCCACCCTACATCTAGGGTCATGGACATTAGCAAGCTCTAGGGTTTGTCCTTTTGGGTGACTCTCGGGACAGTGGCTACTAGTTTCCGAAAGGAAATTTTGAAGCTCCCATTCACCCCCCCTCTGGTCGCTTTCTGGTTGCTTCTCGGTTCTTCAATCGCAAGTCCACTTCTGGGACTTGTCAGTTTATTGGTTCTTCTCTTGTATCGTGGTCTTCTCGCAAGCAGTCTAGTGTCGCCCAGTCTACCACGGAGGTTGAGTATGTTGCTGCGGCTAGCTGCTGTTCACAGTTGCTTTGGATGATGGCCACTTTATGTGACTTTGGTTTGAGCTTTTCTCGCGTTCCTTTGCTTTGTGACAGCACGAGTGCTATTAGCGTTGCTAAGAACCCCGTGCTGCACTCTAAGACCAAACACATTGATGTGCGATTTTCTGTGAGATCACTATGAGAAGGGTGATATCGACCTTCACCATGTCGATACTCATCATTAGTTGGCTGATATTTTCACCAAGCCTTTGGACCAATCAACTTTTGCTAGGTTGAGAGGTGAGCTTGGTGTGTGTTTCCCCTTTTAGATGGGGGAAACATTTTGACTCTTGTATCACAAACTGACTTTCTGTTTTTTAATTGGTTTTATCATGCATCTTTGCATTTTATCTTGCATACTTCCATTCAGAGCTTCATGTATATAATCCTTAGAATGTGACTATGCTCTGCTTAGTGTATACTCCGATGCTTTACGATGTTGCTTGCAGCTTATGCTCCTTTTGATCACTGATACATGTTGTGAGTTGAGCTATTTTATGAATGGTGAACTTGCTTAATGAACCCAAAACCTGAAAATGTTCACCATTGAGATATGCAACTAGCATGTGTAGAATGTGTAGAAATCACTTGTGCTTTTCATATATGCTAGGTTGCTATGTCTCTAGTTCTGAGTCATTCACTTGCTTGGTATGTTCATATTCTGCTTTAATTCTGAACCAAGTTAAGTGAATTGGAAAGATTGAGATGAGATTGCTTGTCAGCACATCACAGTTTGGAGACTGTTTCTCATTGCACTTTAAGTTAAACTTGAGCTGTGTAGCGTATGACCAAAACTGTTGCTTTAAGCTTCTGATTGCTTCTGCATAGGCTTCGCACAGTTGAAAAGTTAGGCAATGACAAGCTTTCAACCTCTCGCAATAACATGCTAAAATTGAACTTGTGTAAATGAACCGCTGCATCTCCAATAAAATTTGGATACACAAGTCTATGTTTCATTCTATAACATGATGGTTGAACTATGCTAGGGGTAGTTCACCTTGTATACATGTTTAGCACTTGTTTGACTTCCTGTCTAAACATGTTTGGTGCTATTTTGATGGTGAATACCTCTTTGTCTAAAAACTACTCACGTTGCTCACATGTTCAGATTTCGTATTTAGTGATCAGTTTGAGCCTCTGCTAGCATTCTGTGCATTTTATGAGTCATCGGATCTGCACTCTGTCGAGCATTTTCTCATTTTATCGACTATATTCCTGAAGCTGCTGACTTGCATTTTGACTCATATGCATTTGGAGGGGGAGCAATTTGCTTGATGGTGCATTTTCAACTAAGGGGGAGAAATTCTCTCAAATCATAAGATCAACTAAGGGGGAGATTTTCGGGTTGTGTGCACTATCTGAGGGGGGAGTTTTTGAGCTGGTAACAGTTGTTTCGGAGCATTTTTGGTAGCTAGTTGTGTTGAGTCGTTGCCTCTTTCTTGAGGAACTAGCACCTTTGCTGTTATGCTCTTCAGTTGGTATCAAGCTTTCTTCGTTTGGTATCGAGCTTCCTCGCTAGCGGTGTTGAGCCCGTTCTGCCTCTTCTTGAGGGCTAGCTCTGTTTTGCTTGATTTTTAGTTGATTTTCCAATTGGTATCGAGCTTTCCCGCTAGCGGTGTTGAGCCTATTCTACCTCTTCTTGAGGGCTAGCTTTGCTTAGCTTGGTTGCATCGAGCCATTGCCCATGTCTTTGGGAACCAAGTGGTTTTGCTCTTTCCACTTGACCTTCTTCGGCTTTGCTATGCTTTTGGGTCATTTGGTCAAGTTCTCTCTTCTTCTTCCTTCTTTTCTCTATTTCATTATGATTTGTGTTGGTAGTTGACAATGCACTCATCAAGGGGGAGATTGCGGATACATGGGTGTATGCCGAGTCTCTGAGTGATGAGTGATTGTCAACTAGGATAATGCGCATGTTCTTTGACTTGTGTTGTGCAGGTGTCGAGCACGGATATAGTGATCAAAGGCAAGGTGAAGGTCACGTATTGACGTGTCATGCCGATGGACCGAGAGTGGCGAAGGGAGGATGTGAGGCTTGGACTGAGGGACCGGTGGCCCGAGGATCAACTGTGGTGGCTGGCAGCCTGGGACAGCGATGAGTGAAGACTTGCGGGCACGGTGTTGCTTGGGTCGAGGACCTGGGGACACGTGTCGGTGGACGAGGTGCACGGGCGGTGCATCCCCTCTACGGCTCGGTTTGGTGGTTGAGCCACAGAAAAACCACCGAGTGGACGGTTTCCAGGTTTGGGCCTCAAAACCTGGGCGCTGATGGTTTCCGAGTATGGGCCACAAAACTCGGGCTGAGGACGGTTTCCAGGTTTGGGCCTCAAAACCTGGGCGCTGCTGGTTTCTGAGTTTGGGCCACAAAACTCCGGCTACGGTCGGCTGGTTTCCGGTTTGGGCCTCAAAACCGGGGGTTGGTCGTGAAGGCTGGTTTCCCGGTTTGGGCCTCACAACCGGGGGCGAAGTCCGGCAAAAGGACGAGCGGAGCGGTGGCGGCACGTGGCGGCAATCGGTGAGGTTGCGTCGAGGCAACGCTACCAGTTGTGCGGGCGTGGTCATCGGATCAGCATCTACCTTGAGTTGGTCCAGAATAACCCTAGGGTTTAGCTGGCTCGCTCTGTAATTAGTGAGGGGTAGCGTAGGAATTAGAATTATGATAAGTAGTGGGAGACACCTTCCTCCCATTCCATCTCAGTCATTTGCTATTTTGCCTTCTAGGTTTTCCTGCTCTCCATCTCCCCTGCTGTAGCGAACTGAGATCCACAGAGAAGAGAACAATACCTCTGTGTTCATGAGATTTTGAGGAAGTGAGACCGTAATCTCACTGTTGTAGCGTGTGGTAGCCACACGGTTGCAAATTTGTGGTTGTGATTCGCGTTTTATTCTTGTTCTTCGTGGATTGTTTTTCTCCACGATTTTCTCGTCGACCGATCTCTTTGTTCGTTGCGTCTTTTGCGATTTCCGTTTGAACAGAGATGTCCTAGATCGTGAGGCGCTTCTTTTCACCGAAGGAATTCTCCTCTAACCTCACGAGCTAGTAGATTGATTAATTTTCGTTTCGGGTCAAGTTTTTCTCCATTCCCCCGAACTTCTTCGATTCATCGATTTGGAGATAGGTTCGAGCCATGATCTCTTAAAAATAGCTCACTATCCTCCTTGTGACTCCTCTCACCAAGTTTGATCCCTAGAGGATTCATTTTGGGTGAGATCAAGTCGAATCGGTGGACGAACAATGGGTTACGGGGTGACCGGACGCTATCGTCAGGGTGACCGGACGCTGGGAGTTAGAGTCCGGTCGTTGAATGTGTTCGCTATGATTTTGCACTGACTTGACCGGACGCTGATCTTACTCTTTGACCGGACTCGCCTCTTCTACTGTTCACAGTCTTTGTCTTGACTGACCGGACGCTGGAGGTGTGACCGGACGCTCAGTGACCGTGAGTCCGGTCACGAACAGAGAGCTCCCAAAACCATTTTGGCTTGACCAGACGCATCCGGTGCCTACCGACCGGACACAACAGTGAGTCCGGTCAGAGGTGTTTCGCGCTGTTTTGTTCGCGGTTCGTTCGTTCGTTGGTGGATTTGGTTTCCATCTTTTGCGTTGGGTTTCTAGGGTTGTGTAGTGTCCCGCTGTGCTTCTCGGAAGCATCCACCCTACATCTAGGGTCGTGGACACTTGCAAGCTCTAGGGTTTGCTTTTGGGGTTGATTCTCGGGACAGTGGTGACAAGTTTCCGAAAGGAAATTTTGAAGCTCCCATTCACCCCCCTCTGGTCGCTTTTTGGTAGCACTTTCGGTCCTTCAACAGCTCCTTGTTAGCCCTCATCCTGTTGACAATCACCTGAAAGCGAGCGAATAAACTCTCTATGCTCTCGCCAGGCATGTGTCAAAAGTTCTCATACTCTTGCTTGTGCGACTCGTAGAGATGGGTTTTGACTTGAGTGGTTCCCTCATGGAAACGCATGGGGGTAGCCCAAATCTCCCGAGCCGTAGCGAGGTGAGAAACACGATCAAACTCTGTCATGCTCAAGCATGAGAAAAGAGCATGACGGGCTCGACTATTGGCATCGTGCTCATCGATCTGATGCTGAGTAGCATGAGCAGCCAAGACCACGTAATCTGCAGAGTTGCAAATATCCGAAATGGAAGCACCCAAACTCTGAAGATAGGCCAACATGCGTATCTTCCAATACGTATAGTTCGTCCCATCGAAGAACGGTGGTTTGCGCACACAGCGATCCATGTCGCCTTCTGTGGATCTGGAACCGGCTAAGGTGGAAGATCCTTAACCCGCTCCAATACCAATTGAAGGACCGAAAGTGCAACCAGAAAGCGACCAGAGGGGGGGGGTGTGAATGGGAGCTCCAAATTTTTTTTCAGAAACTTGTTGCCACTGTCCTGAGAATCATCCCCAAGAGCAAACCTAGAGCTTGTGAGTGTCCATGACCCTGGATGTAGGGTGGATGCTTCCAAGAAGCACAGCGAGACACTACACAACTCTAGAAACCCAACGCAAAAGGCGGAATTCAAAACCGACAACAGACGAACGAACAACAGACGAAAATGTGCTGAAAACGCATCATTGGACGCAGGCCCTGCGTCCGATGGCCAGGCACCGGACGCGTCCGATGCAAAATGACCCTAACTGGAACCTTACTGGACTGGCATCGGACGCTGCTACAGTAAAACACTAGCGTCCGATGCTAGACCCCCGGCGCGTCCGATGACAACGGACGCTACGATGGTCAGCGTCGATGCTCCTTTAAAAAAGATGTCAGATGAAACGTGGCATCGGACGCGTCCAATGTGATGAACACAGCGTCTGATGCTCCTGATGCGAGCGTCTGATGCCCCCGAAACTGCACTGTTCTTTCGCGGATTCAACCCGATCTCCTCCGAATCAAAAGCTCTAAGGCTTAGACTTGGTATGAGGATTTCCAAGGAGGTTAGTGAGCTATCCCAAAGAGATCATGGCTCGAACCTTACTCCAAATCGGTGAATCGAAAGAATTCGGGGGAAAAGGAGCAAAACTCGATTCGAAATGAAAATCGACCGATCTACTAGCTCATGAGGTTATAGGAAAATTCCTTCGGTGGAAAGATGCGCCTCACAATCTTGAACAACTCAGTTCAAACGGAATTGCAAAAGATGTACCGAGTAGACAGATAAATCAACGTGAAAATCGTGGAGAAAAGCAACCCATGAAGAACAACACCAAAACATGAATCACAACAACGAATTTGCAACCGTGTGGCTACCACACGGTACGACAGTGAGATTACGGTCTCACTTCCTCAAAATCTCACGAACACAGAGGTATGATTGTCTTCTCTATGGATCTCAGTTGCTACAGCAGGGGATTGGGAGAGCAGGAAACCCTAAGTGGAAAATAGCAAATGACTGAGATATTTTGGGAGGTGGGTGTGTCCCCCTACTTATCCTAATTCTAATTCCCACTCTACCCCTAACTAATTACAGAGTGAACTAGCTAAACCCTAGGGTTATTCTGGACCAACTCATGATAGGTGGTGATCCAACGGCCACGCCTGCACAATAAGTAGCGTTGCCTCGACGCAACCTCACCGATTGCCGCCACGTGCCGCCACCGCTCAGCTTGTCCTTTTCACGGACTCCGCCCCCAGTTTTGAGGTCCAAACCTGGGAAACCAGCCTTCACGATCAAACCCCGGTTTTGAGGCCCAAACCGGGAAACCAGCCGTCCATCGCCTGAGTTTTGTGGCCCAAACTCAGAAACCCGCCAGCGCCCAGGTTTTGAGGCCCAAACCTGGAAACCGTCCTCAGCCCGAGTTTTCTGGCCCAAACTCGGCAAACCCGCAGCACCCAGGTTTTGTGGCCCAAACCTGGAAACCGTCAATCGGTGGTTTTTCTGTGGCTCAACCACCAAACCGAGCCGTAGAGGGGATGCACCGCCCGTGCACCCCGTCCACCGACACATGTCCCCAGGTCCTCAACCCGGGCAACACTGTGCCCCGTAAGTCTCCGCTCGTCGCTGTCCCAGGCTGTCAGCCACCACAGCTGATCCTTAGGCCACTGGTCCCTCAATCCAAGCCTCACATCCGCCCTTCACCGCTCCCGGTTCATCAGCACGGCACGTCTCTACTTAACCTTCACCTTGCCTTCGATCACTGTATCCGTGCTCGACACCTGCACAACACAAGCCAAAGAGCATGCGCATTATACCAGTTGACAATCACTCATCACTCGAGACTCAGCATACACCCATGTATCCACAAATTGGTATCAGAGTTGGTTAAGGATCTTCCACCTTAGCCGGTTCCAGATCCACAGAAGGCGACATGGATCGCGGCGTGGGCAAACCGCCGTTTTTCGATGGGACGAACTATGTGTATTGGAAGATACGCATGTCGGCCTATCTTCAGAGCATGGGTGCTTCTGTCTGGGAGATTTGCAACAAGGATGATTACGTGGTCTTGGCTGCTCGTGTGACTCAGCTGCAGATCGATGAGCACGATGCCTATAGCCGAGCCTGTAATGCTCTTTTCTCCTATTTGAGTGTGTCTGAGTTTGATCGCGTTTCTCATCTCCCACGGCTCGTGAGATTTGGGTGACCCTCATGCGCTTCCACGAGGGAACTTCTCAAGTCAAATCTCGTCTCTACGAGTCGCACAAGCGGGAGTATGAGAACTTTCGACACATGCCTGGCGAGAGCATAGAGAGTTTATTCGCTCGCTTTCAGGTGATTGTCAATAGGATGAGAGCTAACAAGGAGTTGTTGCCTTTCGACGATCATGAGTGGGCTTTGAAGCTTTTACACACTCTCGATCGGTTGGTGTGGGACTCTAAGGTCCAGGCGATCATCGAATCGCCTAACTATGAGACCCTCACGTGCGACGAGCTCTTTAGTGAGCTCAAGTCCAGTGAGATTGACTCCATGACGAGGGCCTCTTATGAGAATCCTTTTGGCCCGTCGATGGCTTTGCTTTCTGGCTCTTCTGCTAACCCCTCTGGAGGTTTTGCACTTTCTTCTCTTCTTTCTGTCACAAAGGAGCAGCTGGAGTTCATGGGGCATGACGAGTTGGCTTTGCTTGCCAACTGGTTCTCGCGGTTCCACAACAACCGCATGAACCATCACCGCGGAGGAGGACGCTCTGGATGTTTCGATTGCGGCAGCCCCAACCACTTCATCGCCAACTGTCCCAATAAGAACAAGCAAGCATTTGGGAAGGGCGATCATGGGCACAAGTATGACTCCGGCAAGCGCAAGGAGAAGTACGTCTCCGCTAAGTACAAGCGGAAGGGCGGCTTCACCAAGGATTACATCAAGAAGAAGTACTTGGAGAAGGCCCAGGCTGAGCAGCGTCCTTTCTTCGCCACGCTCAGCGACGTCGACGACTCGGATGACGACTCCGCTTCCTCAAGCGACGACGAGTCCGAGAAGAAGAAGAAGATCGAGAACAAGCTGAACGGCCTGTGCTTCTTCACCGACAACGAGGGCTTTTGCACCATGGCCCTCGGCAAGGAGGTCGACAGCCAGCCGGAGGAGATCCCTCAGAACAACGACGACGACGACGACACCTCCCAGGTATCTCAGAACCCTGACGAGCTTTTTGCTGAGGTCAAGAAGCTTACTGCCGCTCTTCTTAGTCAAGATAAGTTGCTTAGGCGTGCTGCCAGAGAGCGGAAGGAGTTTAGGCAGAAGTGAGAGGATACGGTGAAGGAACATGAGTTTGTCAAGTCCACCGTTGTCGTAACTGAGGAGGATGAGTGTGAGATGTGCTCCAAGCACATGACTGACCTTCTGACTTTGAGAGGGAAGTATGTTGCTTTGGTTGGAGAAGTGGATGAGCTTAGAGCTAGATCCTCAGTGCTTGGTGCATGCAAGTCTTGTGCAAGCTTGCAATCCGAGCTGGCAAAGAAGAATGCCAAGATTGTGTCTCTTGAGAAGGCCAACTCGGGAAGCACTTGTGTGGCTAGGTGTGCTTTGTGTGAGGGCTTGGAGATGGAGATAGCCAATATGAAGCATGACAAGATGCAAACCGAGGAAGAAAACACATACCTTCGGGCCATCTTGTCATGGGTGTCTAGTGGTGAGCCGCAGCTTGGGATGATGATTGCCCAATTCAAGCGTGCTGCTGGAGGCCCAGGTGTAGGTTTTGCTCAGGGTATTGAGTGTGTTTCATCTTTTGGTAAGATTGGAGAGTCGAGTGGTCTTAACCCGAGTGAGAAGCCCAACTCCACCACTACTCCCAAACTGACCAAGATTCCAGCCAAAGAGCCTCTCAAGCCTAACACTGAGGATGGGGTGTTTGTTGAACCTCCGAGAGCTCCACCCAAGAAACAGACATGGGCTCATAAAACCAAAACACCTCAAGAACAAGCTAGACACCATGCCACCTATCCAAGAGGAGCTCATGCCACAGAAGGGCAAAGTGATCCACATCCACTACCGTGAGTACCAACAACCCCCTATGAGAGCGGTGAGGTACCATTGTGAGCACTGTGGGAGAGATGGACACTTGACGGAGTTTTGTTTTCGGCGCAAGAGAGAGGAGCGTCGTGCCAGGGAGATGAACAATGCGGACATGCACCATCCTTTCCATGATGTACATGTGCCGAATGTTCAGAGGAGAGCAGCTAGGACTAGAGGTCCAATGCCTCAAGGTCCTAGGTCTCAGAGAGGTGTTGCCCGACGGGATCCTGGCTTTGCAGGATATGGACCCCGTGGCGGTGGCTTTGTTGAGCGTTTTCCTCCACCGCGTTTTGAGTATCGCGATGGACGCTGTTCCCTTAGCGGACCACGTTTTCCTGTGCGTGGTGATCGCTTTCCCCGTAGGCGTGCTAGGAATGGTTTGTCTACTAACCGTTCTTTTGAGCAGCCGACCCAACACTGGTATTCTTCATATTTCACTCACCCCACTGTTGGACCGTATGCTCACCCTATGTCTTTTTATTGATGTAGGTAAAACGATTGGAGGACATTTGGTTGGTGGATTCCAGTTGTTCGAGACACATGACCGGAAACGCCAAGTGGTTCTCCAGTCTTAGTCCTGTTGTCGGAAAGGAGTTTATCACCTTCGGCGACAATAGCAAAGGTAAAGTGTTGTCTCGAGGGTCGGTGCGAGTTAATGAGCACTTTGTGTTACGTGATGTTGCTCTTGTTTCTAACTTGCATTTTAACCTTCTTTCTGTTTCGCAACTTTTTGATGATGATTATGAGATTCATTTTAAGCCGAATCTCAGTCGCATTTTAGATCCTCAGGGCAATCTTGTATGTTTGATTTTGCCCTTTGGGAAAGTCTTTCGTGCGAATTTCTCGGAGTCATTTGGAATTTCTCGATGTCTTTTGGCTGGACCTTCCTCCTCTGATCTTTGGAAGTGGCATAGGAGACTCGGTCACCTGAGCTTCGACTTGCTTGCAAGGCTTAGTTCACTTGGCCTAATCCGAGGATTGCCCAAGTTGTCCATGGAGAAGGATCTTGTTTGCCATTCTTGTAGACATGGGAAGATGGTTGCCGCTCCCCACCATCTAGTGACTCAGCTCATGACTAAGCGCCCTAGAGAGCTTTTGCACATGGACCTTGTTGGTCCGGCTCGGGTGAGCTCGGTTGGTGGGAAGTGGTATGTGCTTGTTGTTGTTGATGACTTTTCGAGATATTCGTGGGTTTTCTTTTTAGCTTAGAAAACTGAGACTTTCTCTTTTGCTCGCAATCTGATTTTGCGTCTTCAGAATGAGTTCCCTAAGAACTCTATGCGAGCTATTAGAAGTGATAATGGTTCCTAGTTTAAGAACTCGGATTTTGAGAAGTTTTGTGATTCTTTGGGTTTAGAGCATCAGTTTTCTCCCCTCTACACACTGCCACTGAATAGTGTTGTAGAAAGGAAGAATCAGACCCTTGTTGAGATGGCCAGGATGATGCTCGATGAGCATAGGACTCCTAGGCGGTATTGGACCCAGGCTATGAACACTGCATGCTATATTTCCAATCGCATTTTTCTCTGAGCTTTCTTGAAAAAGACGTCTTATGAGTTGCGTTTTGGAAGACAGCCCAAAGTGAGTTACTTTATAGTTTTTTGTTGCCACTGTTTTATACTCAAGAAAGGCAACCTGGACAAATTTGAGTCTTGCTCTTCTGACGGTGTATTTTTGGGTTATGGCACTCATACTCGCGCATATCGTGTACTTAACCTTGATACTAACCGAGTCATGGAGACATCCGATGTCACCTTCGACGAGACCATGGTTTGTCCTTCTTCTAGATTTGAGCGTGCATGTGATCATGATGTTGGCGAACCTCTTTTTGATGACGAGGACGAGGGTGCTGAAGGGATGGATGATCCAGCACCACCTCCACCTATTGTGCCGCAAGCATCGGCTTCTACTACGACGACTCACGGCCCCAACCCCTCTTCGTCGACTACTTGGGGGCCGTGGGATCCGCCACCTCGGGGTGTACCTTTTGTACCCGAGGGGGCACCAGCTGCTGTTGAGGGAGAGGTTTCTTCAGCTCGGGAGGCGCCATGACACATTCAGCGCCAACACCGGCCTCAACAGATGATCGGCAGCATCAACGAACGTGTCACTCGGTCATGGTCACAACAAATCTCTCACTTTGCTCATTCTACATTTGTTGCTAATTTTGAACCCCGAGATGTTGGACACGCTTTATCTGATCCGGATTGGGTCAATGTCATGCATGAGGAGTTAGAAAATTTTGAAAGAAATCGGATTTGGGTTTTGGTTCCACCTCCTCCTAAGTGTCACCCTATTGGTACAAAATGGGTTTTCAAAAACAAACAAGGAGAGGATGGCCATATTGTGAGAAACAAGGCCAGACTTGTAGCCCAGGGGTATAGTCAGAAGGAGAGGATAGACTATGAGGAGACTTTTGCTCCTGTAGCTCGTTTGGAGGAAATTAGGATACTCTTGGCTTTTGCTGCATCCAAAGGGTTTAAACTTTTTCAAATGGATGTCAAGAGTGCCTTTTTATTCGGCTACATAGAAGAAGAGGTGTATTGGAACAACCCCCCGGTTTTGAAAATCCTAAGTTTCCAAACCATGTTTTTAAACTTCACAAAGCTTTATATGGTTTGAAACAAGCCCCTAGAGCCTGGTATGATAGGTTGAAGACCTTTTTGCTTGCTAAGGTTTTTAAAATGGGATGTGTGGATAAAACACTTTTTCTCCTCAACCAAGGAAATGACACTCTCTTGGTCCAGATTTACATGGATGATATCATTTTCGTTGGTTCTTCTCACGCTTTGTTTGCCAAGTTTGCAGATCTTATGAGCAGGGAGATTGAGATGAGCATGATGGACGAGTTGACATTCTTTCTCGGGTTGCAAATTATGCAATCCCGAGAGGGGACGTTTGTGCACCAGGGCAAGTATACCAAGGACATCCTGAAGAAGTTCGATATGGGTGAGGCCAAGCCTCTTCCAACACCCATGTCGACCACGATGACCCTGGATGCGGACAAGGATGGAGAAGCGGTGGACCAGAAGGAGTACCGGAGTATGATCGGGTCGCTGCTATACCTGACGGCGACACGCCCGGACATCCAGTTCGCGGTGTGTCTTTGCGCACGATTTCAGTCGTCACCGCGCACCTCTCACCGTCAGGTGGTCAAGCGCATTATGAGGTACTTATGCTTCACACTAGAGTTTGGGATTTGGTATTCAGCTTCCTCCACCCTCTCCCTTTGCGGTTATTCTGATGCCGATTTTGCTGGTTGCCGACTTGATCGCAAGTCTACTTCTGGGACTTGTCAGTTTATTGGTTCTTCACATGTATCTTGGTCTTCTGGCAAGCAGTTTAGTGTCGCCCAATCTACCAGAAAGGCTGAGTATGTTGCTGCGGCTAGCTGCTGTTCTCAATTGCTTTGGATGATGGCCACTTTGCGTGATTTTGGTCTGAGCTTTTCTCGAGTGCTTTTACATTGTGACAGCACGAGTGCGATTAGCGTTGCTAAGAACCCTGTGCTGCATTCTAAGACCAAACACATTGAAGTGCGCTTTCATTTCTTGCGAGACCACTATGAGAAGGGTGATATCGACCATTGCCATGTCGATACTCATCATCAGTTGGCAGATATTTTTACCAAGCCTTTGGACCAATCCACCTTTGCTAGGTTGAGAGGTGAGCTTGGTGCATGTTTCCCCTTTTAGATGGGGGAAACATTTTGTCTATTGCATTATAGACTAACTCTTTTTCTTTCGTTTTGTTTATGTTTTTGATAGGTTAGTCTTTGCATTTCATCATGCATCTTTATCTGCTGAGCTTCATGTATATAATCTTTAGAATGTGATTATACTCTATCTAGTATGCTCTGATGCTATTATGCTTCGATGCTATATGATGATGCTTGTAGTTTAAGATCCTTCTGATCACTGATACATGTTATGAGTTGAGCTATTTTATGAATGGCGAACTCGCTTAATGAACATAAAACTTGAAATTATTCACCATTGAGATTGGCAACTAGCATGTGTAGAATGTCTTGAAATCACTTGTGCTTCCCATATATGCTAGGTTGCTATGTCTCTAAGTTCTGAGTCATTCACTTGCTTGGTATGTTCATATTCTGTCGTAAAAATTGAACCAAGTTTTAAGTGAATTGAAAAGATCGAGATGGGATTGTTTGTCAGCACATCACGGTATCGAGACTGTTTCTCATTGCACTTTGAGTTAAACTTGAGTCATGTAGTGCAAGACCGAAATCGACGCTTTAAGCTTCTGATTTCTTCTGCATAGGCTTAGCTCGGTTGGAAAGTTAGGCAATGACAAGCCTTCAACCTCTCGCAATCACATGATGAAATTTGAACTTGTGTAATTTCACCGCTGCAACTTCGATTAAAATCTGAAATCACAAGTATATGTTTCATTCTGTAGCATGATGATTGAACTTTGCTAGGGGTAGTTCACCTTGTATACATGCTTAGCACTTGTTTGACTTCCTGTCTATACATGTTTAGTGCTATTTTGATGGTGAATGCTTTTTGGCTAAAACTGCTCACTTTGCTCATATGTTCATATTTCGTATTTGGTGATCAGTTTGAGCCTTTTCTAGCATATATGCTTATTGTTGAGTCATGCATCAGTTGGCAGAGTGAACATATCAGCAAAATGAGAGTTATATTTTGTCGAGCATCTTTTCATTCTATCGACTATATTCCTGAAGCTACTAGTTTGCATTTTTGACTCATATGCATTTGGAAGGGAGAAGTTTGCCTGATAGTGCATTATCATCTAAGGGGGAGAAATTTGTCAAATCATAAGAAGGAGAAATCATAAAATCATATCCTAGTTGTGTGCACTATTAGAGCGGGAGTTTTCTCGCTTTGTCTGATGAATTTTCAATTGGCTTGGAGCATTTTTTTCCAATTGGTTCAGAGCATTTTTGGTAGCTAGTTGTGTTGAGCCTTTGCCTCTTTCTTGAGGGACTAGCGACTTTGCCTATATGCTCTTCACTTGGTATCGAGCTCTTTTGCTTTTCAGTTGATATTGAGCTTTCTCGCTAGCGGTGTTGAGCCCGTTCTGCCTCTTCTTGAGGGCTAGCTTTATTTTGCTTAAATTTCAATTGGTATTTCAATTGGTGTCGAGCTTTCTCGCTAGTGGTGTTGAGCCTGTTCTACCTCTTCTTGAGGGCTAGCTTTGCTTTGCTTGGTTGCGTCGAGCCGTTGCCCATGTCTTTGGGGACCAAGTTGTTTTGCTCTTTCACTTGACCTTCTTCTGGCTTTGATATGCTTTTGGGTCATTTGGACGAGTTCTCTACTTCTCCTTCTTCCTTCTTCTTCTACCTTCATTATGATTTGTGTTGGTAGTTGACAATGTACTCATCAAGGGGGAGATTGTGGATACATGGGTGTATGCCAGATCTTGAGTGATGAGTGATTGTCAAGTGGTTTGATGCGCATGTTCTTTGGCTTGTGTTGTGCAGGTGTCGAGCATGGAGACAGTGATCGAGGGCAAGGTGAAGGTCAAGTAGAGACGTGTCGTGACGATGGACCGAGAGTGGTGAAGGGCGGACGTGAGGAGGGACCGGTGGCCTGAGGATCAGCTATGGTGGCTGACAGCCTGGGACAGCGACGAGCGGAGACTTGTGGGGCACAGTGTTGCTCGGATCGAGGACCTGGGGACATGTGTCGGTGGACAGGGTGCACGGGCGGTGCATCCCCTCTACAGCGTCGGTTTGATGGTTGAGCGATAGAAAAAACATCAGGTGTACGGTTTCCAGGTTTGGGCCACAAAACCTGGGTGCCGCGGGTTTGCCGAGTTTGGGCCACAAAACTCGTGCAGAGGACGGTTTCCAGGTTTGGGACTCAAAACCTGGGCTCTGGCGGGATTCTGAGTTTGGGCCACAAAACTCAGGTGATGGACGGCTGGTTTCCTGGTTTGGGCCTCAAAACCGGGGGTTGGTCGTGAAGACAGGTTTCCCGGTTTCGTCCTCAAAACCGGGGGCGAGGTCCGTGAAAAGGACGAACAGAGCGGTGGCGGCACGTGGCGGCAATCGGTGAGGTTGCGTCGAGGCAACGCTACCAGTTGTGCGGGCGTGGCCATTGGATCAGCATCTACTTCGAGTTGGCTCAGAATAATCTTAGGGTTTAGCTGGTTCGCTCTGTAATTAGTAGGGGTAGAGTGAGAACTAAAATTAGGATAAGTAGGGGGAGACACCCACCTCCCAAACTATCTCAGTCATTTGCTATTCTCCACTCAGGGTTTTCATGCTCTCCCAATCCCCTGCTGTAGCTACTGAGATCCGCAGAGAACCATACCTCTGTGTTCATGAGATTTTGAGGAAGTGAGACCGTAATCTCACTGTTGTAGCGTCTGGTAGCCACACGGTTGCAAATTCGTGGTGTGATTAGCGTTTTGATTTTGTTCTTCGCGTTCTTCGTTCTCCATGTTTTTCCCGTCACTCGATCTCCCTCTCTACTGCATCTTTTTGAAATCCACTTGAATCAACTTGTTCTTTATAGTGAGGAGAACATTTCCATTGAAGGAATTCATCTCTACCCTCACGAACAAGTAGATCGGGTCTATTCAATTTTTGTGGTGCTTTTTCGGTTCATAATCCTTCCCTTTCAAATTCCTGTTGATTGTGTTGATTTGAGCGGATGATTTCTTGGAGATAGTCTCCAAACTACCTCGTGATCATCTTCTCCAAGTTTGGGAACAAGGGATTTTGATTTGGATAGGCTTTGGGGAGATTTGGGAGAGAGGCGATGAAAATCACCCTCTCTGGTCGGTCGCGGACAGTCCGCCACCTGACCGGCGGACAGTCCGGCCATCGGGATCAAGCCACAGTAGTGGCTACAGGTCTTGGCCATTTTGCCTCAGTTTGACTGGCGGACAGTCCACCGTTGTGATCCGTGGACAGTTCGGGATCACACAGGGGGTGTTCAGCAACTGTGCTGTTTGGCGATTTTTGTCGGCGGACAGTCCGCTAGTGGACCGCGGACAGTCCGCCCCTACCGCGGACAGTCCGGGACTGGGAGTCCGGACAGTCTGGGATTTGGCTGAGTGTTGCGGTTTAGTGCGTTTGCTCTCCCGACTTTTCCGATTGGTTTCCAGACTTCTCATTTGGCCCTAGAGTTGACCAAGTAACCTCTCTAGGTATCTTTGCTACTTGTTAGCATAGGTATTTGGAGATTTCTTGACGCAGCTCTCTATCTACGTTCGGGAGTTGGTTTTTGGGGTCGAACTTGAGCCGGTCCTTTTGGTGCTTGGTTCGTTCTTGCTTTGTGGTGCCTCGTTGTGATCCTAGGGATCATCCACCCTCTTCCAAGGGTCGTGGGCATCACGTTTTGGTAAAAGCTTTTAGGGGTTGATTTTTGTGACAAAGGCCGAAGTTTCGAGAGAAATTTTTTAGGCTCCCATTCACCCCCCTCTGGTCGCATTGCTTTTGCATTCTCGGTCCTTCAAAAATGTTCTCCTCACATCAAAGATCAAGTTGATTCAAGTGGATTTGAAAAAGACGCGGCGAGGAGGGAGATCGAGTGACGGGAAAATCATGGAGAAAAGAAGAACGCAAAGAACAAGTTCAAAACGCGAATCACAACCACGATTGCCAGACGAAATTCATCCCCAGGAGGACACAACAGGAATCCGGTCCTGTTTCACCAAAATCCAAATACACAGAGGTATGATTCACCGTCTCTGCGGATCTCAGTAGCTACAACAGAGAATGGGAAGCAAGAAACCCTAGAATGAAAATAGCAATGACTGAGATGGTCTGGAGGGGGTTGCTGCCTCTCCTAATATAGCCTAATACAATTATTCCCCTTCTACCCTACTGCTAATGAGCGAGCAGGCTAACCCTAAGGGTATTCTTGTCCAACTCGAAGTTGATGTTGATCCGACGGCCACGCCCGCACATCTGGTAGCTTCGCCTCGACGCGACCTCACCGGATGCCGCCACGTGCCGCCTTGTGCCTTCTGTCCTTTTCACGGACCACCCCCCAGTTTTGAGGCCGAAACCAAGAAACCTAGACCTTCCCCGGTTTTGGGGCCGAAACCGAGAAACCTGTCGTCCATCGGCTGAGTTTTGTGGCCCAAACTCAGAAACCCACCAGCGCCCAGGTTTTGAGGCCCAAACCTGGAAACCGTCCTCAGCCCGAGTTTTGTGGCCCAAACATGGAAACTTGCCGCACCTAGGTTTTGAGGTCCATACCTGGAAACCGTCCACTCAGTGGTGTTTCTGTGGCTCAACCACCAAACCGATGTCGTAGAGGGATGCACCGCCCGTGCACCCTCCACCCACATGTCTTCACTTGTCGCTGACCCAGGCTGTCAACCACCACAGCTGATCCTCAGGCCACCGATCCGTCAGTCCAAGACTCACGTCCGCCCTTCACCGCTCCGGGTCCATCGGCACGGCACGTCTCTACTTGACCTTCACCTTGCCTTCGATCACCGTCTCTGAGCTCGACACCTACACAACACAAGCCAAAGAACATGCGCATCATACCAGTTGACAAACACTCATCATCTCAAGATCCGGCATACACCCATGTATCCGCAATCTCCCCCTTGATGAGTGCATTGTCAACTACCAACACAAATCATATGAGATAGAAGAAAGGAAGGAGGAAGCGAACTCAATCAAACGACCAGAAGCGAAGCAAAGCCAGAAGAATTTGAATGGAGTGAGTGAGACAACTTGGTTCCCAAAGACATGGGCAACGGCTCGATGCAACCAAGCAAAGCAAAGCTAGCCCTCAAGAAGAGGCATAATGTGCTCAACAACGCTAGCGAGAAGGCTCAACACAACTTGCTGAAAATCGCTCCGAACAAATTGACCAATTGAAAACTTGTTAAATAAAACAAGCGAGCAAACTCCCCCTTCAATAGTGCACACAACTAGGCAGATGATATGTCAAATTTCTCTCCCTTAGTTGAAAATGCACAAAACAAGGCAAATGCATGTGAGTCACAAATGCAGGTTAGCAGCTTTAGGTAAATATTTGATAAAGTCAACAGATGCTCTAATGAGTGCCGATCCGACTACTCAACAACAAGTACAAATGCCAGCAAAGGCTCAAAGTGATCACCGAATACGAAAAATGAACATATGAGCATAGTGAGCAGTTTTAAGCCATTCAGAAAAGGTTTCACCATTGAAATAGCTCTTATCATGTATAGACAGGAAATCAAAACAAGTGCTAAACATGTATACAAGGTGAACTACCCCTAGCAAAGTTCAATCATCATGCTATAGAATGAAACATAGACTTGTGTTTTCAAAATTTATCGGAGTTGCAGCGGTGATTACACAACTTTGAATTTTCAGCAAGTGACTGCGTTAGGTTGAAAACTTGACATTGCCTAACTTTTCAACCAAGTTAAGCCTATGCATAAGCAATCAGAAGCTTGAAGCAACGGTTTCGGTCTTACACTACACGGCTCAAGTTTAACTCCATGTGCAATGAGAAACAGTCTTGATACCGTGAAGTGCTGTCAAGTAATCCCATTTCGATCTTTTTAATTCACTTTAGACTTGGTTCAAATTTTAACAGAAAATGAACAAACCAAGCAAGTGAAGGACTTAGAACTAGAGACACAGCAACCTAGCATATAGGAATAGCACAAGTGATTTCAACACATTCTACACATGCTAGTTGTCAATCTCAATGGTGAACATGTTTCAAATTTTATGTTGAATTATGCATATTCACAGTTCTGAAAAGTAGCTCAGCTCACAACATGTATCAGTGATCAAGAAGAGCCTAAGCTATGGACATCATCATATAATATCAGAGCACACACTAATCAGAGCATAGATTCATTCTAAGGATTATAAACATGAAGCTCAAAATGCAAAGATGCAAATATGTTCAAAGGCAAAAACTGAAAAGCAAAACGAAAGAAGATGTCAATCTACATTACAATAACCAAAATGTCTCCCCCAACTAAAAGGGGAAACACACACCAAGAACAGCTCTCAACCTAGCAAAGGTTGATTGGTCCAAAGGCTTGGTGAAAATATCTGCCAACTGAAGATGAGTATCGACATGGTGAAGGTCGATATGGTGAAAGCGCACATCAATGTGTTTGGTCTTAGAATGCAGCATGGGGTTCTTAGCAACACTAATCGCACTCATGCTGTCACAAAGCAATGGAACTCGAGAAAAGCTCAGACCAAAATCACGCAAAGTGGCCATCATCCACAACAACTGGGAACAGCAGCTAGCCGTAGCAACATATTCAGCCTGTGTGGTAGACTGTGCGACACTAGACTGCTTGCGAGAAGACCAAGATACAAGGGAAGAACCCAAAAACTAACAAGTCCTAGAAGTGGACTTGCGCTTAAGTCAGCAACCAGCAAAATCAGCATCCGAGTAACCGCAATGGGAGAGGGTGGAAGAAGCAGAATACCAAATCCTGAACTCAGGTGTGAAACGTAGGTACCTCATAATGCGCTTGACTGCCTGACAGTGAGAAGTGCGCGGCGACGCCTGAAAGCGCGCGCAAAGGCACACCGCAAACTGAATGTTCGGGCGTGTCATCGTCAAGTACAGCAGCGACCTGATCATACTCCAGTACTCCTTCTGATCCACATCTTCTCCATCCTTGTCCGCATCTATGGTCGTCGTGGTCGACCTGGGTGTTGGAAGAGGCTTGGCCTCACCCATATCAAACTTCTTCAATATGTCCTTGGTGTACTTGCCCTGGTGCACAAACGTCCCTTATCAGGATTGCTTGATTTGCAACCCGAGGAAAAACGTCAACTAGCCCATCATGCTCATCTCAAATTCCCTGCTCATAGTATCTGCAAACTTGGCAAATAAAGCATGAGAAGAACCACCGAAAATGATATCATCCACGTAAATCTAAACCAAGAGAGTGTCATTGCCTTGCTTGAGGAGAAAGAGCGTTTTATCTACACATCCCATTTTAAAACCCTTAGCAAGCAAAATGGTTTTTAACCTATCATACCAAGCTCTAGGGGCTTGTTTCAAACCATACAAAGCTTTGTGAAGTTTAAAGACATGGTTTTGAAACTTGGGATTTTCAAAGCCGGGGGGTTGTTTCACATACACTTCTTCTTCTATGTAGCCATTTAGGAAGGCACTCTTTACATCCATTTGAAGAAGTTTGAAACCCTTGGATGCAGCAAAAGCCAAGAGGATCCTAATTGCCTCCAAACGAGCTACAGGAGAAAAAGTCTCCTCATAGTATATTCCCTCCTTCTGACTATACCCCTGGGCTACAAGTCTGGCCTTGTTTCTCACAACAAGGCCATCTTCTCCTTGTTTGTTTTTGAAAACTCATTTTGTCCCAATAGGATGACACTCAGGACGAGGTGGAATAAGAACCCAAACCCAATTTCTCTCAAAGTTTTCTATCTCCTCATGCATGGCATTAACCCAATCTGGATCAGATAAAGCATGTCCAACATCTCGGGGTTCAAAATCAGCAACAAATGCAGAATGAGCAAAGTGAGAGATTTGTTGTGACCTTGGCCGAGTGACACGTTCGTTGATGCTACCGATTGTAACGTAACGGCCCTAATCCCATGGCCCACTGATCACCGTCAACCACAGACAGTCGACCCGTACAGCCAAGAGATTATGACCGGTTCCGCTACTGGGCTACATCAGTGCCCGATGTCCGCAGGATCATCTCACAATTCAGTTACAATCTCTTGAACATTTGGACAAATAACATCGGAGTAAATAGCGGAAGACTTAGATAACAATAGTTTTACAAACCAGGGTTCAACATAAAATTAAAGTGAAGTTATTACAGACCATAGTTCAAATAGATAGAGTTGGCAGAGTAGCATATGACAACAACTGAAGGGTAAAGACACTTCACCCAGCCCGAGGGTGAATAATCACTCATCGGCCTCATCGGCCTCTTCCTGAACAACAGTCACACAGCAGGGTCCAAGGCATACTGAGGAATCTGCCATACCTGCAACATGGGGAATAAAACCCTGAGTACAAAGGTACTCAACAAGACTTACCCGACTAAAGAAAAAGGGAGAAGACTCAGGAATGAGAGGCTTAGGGTAGTCAAGGTAAGGCTTAAGCAAGATCAAGTATTTTGCAGAAAAGCATTTTTGGTAAACCTTATTTTATTTTGAAAGACTCAGTATTCCTCAATTCTTCATCGTTCATGATTCATTTTACATTTCAAAACATTCCTAGTTGAGAACCACTCTCCGTTGACAGTCAGTGGACCAAGTCTCCATAACCGAGGAGCAACGTTAATCCGGATAAATAATACTCAGCTGAGGATCCCTATCCACACTGCATATGTAGCACCCAAGCTTGCATATGCCAACTCGTCTACCACGATTCCTCCAAGATTGGGCCCGGTCCTACGCCACCCGGAAGTACAGTACACCACTCCAATCCGGGACTCTAACCCACGTGGGTACATGCTACTTCCGCCATCTCTCCACTCCCAGTGCGCGGTTGTCGGTCCAATAATGGATTTCTCGGAGCCAGAGCTTTCCGTAGTATGTGAATAGTTACAAGTCTTGACCAGCAGGCCCCCATACGGATGGTCCCTACATTTTTCCGCCAGCGACAAGCACCTCGGGACTCTAACCCAAGAGTATAGGTCCTGTCGGTTTTTCAACCCTGTCCCGGTCGGTGTCAACTGTTGAGTCCCGGACTACAACATGACGGCACCGTACGCAAGGACAACCTCTCCTTCCTATTGACTAATTACGGATCAGATACTTAGCCAATAGTGGGAGTAAACCAGAAATTCCCATAAAGTTTCTTTCAGTGATCACACTTTTGAAATTGGCATTTTTATTGCAAAGTCTAATTCAATAAGCATTGCTAAGCATTTTTCAAATACTTTTGAAAAGCAGGCTTCGGGTGTATCCGTGGTCAAGGTGGATAATGCATCAGTTAGGATATCACTCAATTCCTATAAACCTAATGCAATAATTTAACTCAAAAGTGTTTAAGGAAATCACTTTATAAATTCAAGGAAAGGGTTAAATGCACCGGGGCTTGCCTTGGATGGCAAAAAGAGCAGACTCGGGGTTGGTGGTGTAGGTGCCGGAGCTCGGGGTTGCCTCGGGGACAGATCCTTCGGTGGCTACCTCGACTTCAGGTCCTTCTTCGTCAACTATACGGATGCAATGATGAATGCTCATGAGAATGATGATATGAACTTATGGTGCAAGACCATTCCACTGATTCTAGATTACTTTTAAACAAAGCATGATTGAAATCTAGGTTGAGCATAAAAGGTAACCATTTCTTCCTTAAGCAATATTGATTAAACTAGCCCTTATTATAATTATCCTAAGCATCAACCAAACATAGCATCACAAACATCATAGACCAAAGGGTAGGGGTCTATGAACATCATTCAATCCAAAGATCACATCATCAAACACTTATTACCACCCTAATCCATCTTTTCTATTTTCTTAATTTATTTAAAAGGTCATTTTATGAAGTTGCTCCAAAAATTACCAAATTAATCACATAAGTTCATTATGGTGTAGATAGATGGCAAAACAAATTTCATAATTTTTGGAGGTCATTAAGGTGTTCAAATAATTCTAGACATTTAATTAACAAAAGGCACTATTCAAGAATTAAAATAAAAGCTCAAAAATCAACTTGTTCCAAAAGACTTCAAAATTTTACCAGAGACTAAACATGGCATAAGAAGCTCACAAAAATTTGTCTCATGATTTTCGGAGTTATAAATCACTCTCCAAAAATACCAAAACCTTCATTTTTCAATTAAAAGGGGAATTTTACATTTTCAAATTTTGCACAAAACTCAAGTTTGATATTTTTATAAAATACTCCAGAGCATAAAGAGTCTACCACAAAAATTTCAGAATTTTTGGATGTACACAGAAAATCATACAAAAAAAAAGAAAACAGAACACTATTCACATCTCTCAGAAAAAGAGAAGAGCACTGTGCTCCTTCTAGGCCGGCCTCGGCGAATCGCGGGGCTCGGGCGAATCGCGCGGGGCTCGGTTGAGACGGGCTCGGTCGAGACGGGCTCGGTCGAGATGGGCTCGGTCGAGACGGAAGCGACAGCTTCGTCCGAGGCCTGGCCCGGAGGCTCGGGCGAGACGGAGAAGTAAGCCTCCGTCCGAGGCCTGACTCGGGCGAAGCGGAGAGCATGCGCTCGCCGAGGCTTGGGCTCGGGCGAGATGGAAAAACAAGCCTCTGCCCGAGGCGTGACTTGGAGGCTCGGGCGAAGCGGAGTGGAAGCAGAGGCCGGAGGCTCGGATGCTTACCACGGGTCGGAGGCAGGGCTCGAGGGTGAGGCTCGACTCGTTCTCGAGGGTGAGGCTCGACTCGAGGGTGAGGCTCGACTCGAGGGTGAGGCTCGACACGTGCTCGAGGGAGAAGACGACCGCGGCGGTGCTCCGGCGATCCGGCGGTCCTGCTCAACACACGAGACCGCAAGGGCCGGGTCAGAGTCGCACGGAACCAAGGAACACGACACGGGGTCGGTGAAGGATGATTATGGCCGGAGACGGCGAATTTCACGAACCCGAGCTCGCCGGGATTCTGCCGGAGATGGGGACGGCGAGCTTACGCCGGGCGATAGGAGGCGGGGAAGGTGAAATTGAGAGGTGGGAAAGCTTCACGAGCTCAAGGCGGAGCTTTCGGGCTAGATGGTGGAGCGGCGGAGTGTCTGGAGTGGGCTGGCCACGGTGGCGGAGGTGAGGGAGAGAGGTCGGGCTCCGGCGGGGCTTTTATAGGCACGGCCAGGGCCGGTAGAGACCTCGGGGTTGCGCGGGTAAGGTTTGCGGGGGCGTGCGCACTCGATTGCGCTCTGGCGGATAAGCTGGCGTGCAGCCGGGGCTCGGGCGCAAGCTCGGCCGGCAATGGCCACGCGGCGGCGGCGCGCTGGACACTGTAGGGGCCGAGAGCGAGGGTCAGCGCTCGCGTGCGGGCGCGGAGGGAACAGGGAGACAGCGGCGGCAGGTTGGTGGCGCGTGGGGAGCAGCCAGGCACGCGGCACGCGCAGCGCCGGAGACTCGGCCACGGCCGGGGCCCCCTCTGCACTGCGCCGGCTAGAGGTAGGGGACGAACAGTGCTAGGCCTTAGGGTTTGACTTTTGGCTGATCTCTGTATTTTGCAAATTACTCTCAAAAATTGAACTGTGCGACAAAAACTCAAAACACCAAAGTTGTTCAGAAAAGTGAGATCTACAACTTTGTCAATATGAACATTTTCAAATTCCAAAGAGTTTTTGAACTATATTCAAAAACAGAAAAGGGGACACTTTTTCAAACTTGATTCAAATCAAAATTACTCTGGATTTCAAACTGAAACATGAAAATCTTCCAATATGAAAGTTGTTCCATTTGTCAAAACCTACAACTTTGCTAATATACACTTTTTCTGAAACTCAACAGTTTTTGAATAAATTTTTAAAACTGAAAAGGGGACAAAAACTGGAATTTGAATGAATTTGAAATTACTGCAAATTTTATATAGAAACTTTGAAATTTGTAAATACCAAAGTTGTTCCTATTGATCAGATTCACAACTTTGCTTTTTGAACCAACTCAAAATTTTGAATTTTGAAAAAGTTATCAAAAAGGGAATAAATCCAGGATTTGGGATTTTAGGGTTTTGCAAAAGGAAAATCAAATCAAATCTGATTTTTGAAATTTGATCAAAGCAACAAACATCAGGGCACTAAATTTGAACAAGAATTACATAGAACTAGGCACAGAGGTGAAATTACCATTTTGCCCCTATAGGAAGAAGTGGGCTAATAAGGGTTTTTGCAATAGAGGTACATCACATAAAATGATACACTAAGCAAATGCATACACATGAAATCATGATCAAGATGATTAATGATGCTAATGATGATATGTCAAGTTAATTACATGCTTAAACACCAGAGGTGTTACACCGATCATCTGTTGAGGTGGGTGTTGGCGCTGAATGTGTTGTGGCGCCTCCCTTGCAGAAGTGACCACCCCCTCAACAGTAGTTGGTGCCTCCTCGGGTACGAGCAGTATAGCTTGAGGTGGTGGATCACACGACCCCCATGTATTGGAAGAAGATGGGTCAGGGCCGCGAACAATCGTGGGCGAAGTCGACCCAATTGGCACAGCAGGTGGAGGAAGTGCTGGATTGAAGGACCGAGAATGCAATAGCAAGGCGACCAGAGGGGAGGTGAATGGGAGCTCAAAAATTTCTTTTGAAACTTTGACCTATTGTTCCCAAAATCAACCCCCGAAAGCTTCGATCGAAACCGTGATGCCCACGACCCTTGGAAGAGGGAGGATGATCCCTAGGATCACAGCGAGGCACCACAAAGCGATGGCAAACCGAACGGCAAAAGTACCGGCACAAGTTTGACCCTCAAAAACCAAGTCTCGAACGTAGATTGATGGCTACGTTGAGAAATCCCCAAATACCGATGCTAACAAGTAGCAAAGATACCTAGAGAGGTTTCTTGGTCAACTACGAGGCCAAACGAGAAGTCCGAAAACCAAGCCAGGAAGCCGGTCGAGTAAACGCACCAAAACACAACCTTCAGGCAAATCCTGGACTGTCCGGCCCTAGGGTCCCGGACTGTCCGGAGTACTGCCGGACTGTCCGTGAGCGAGTGGCGGACTGTCCGCCGGCAGAACTCGCAAAAACGCAAAGGTTCTGAAACCTCCCTGAGTGATCCCGGACTGTCCGCGGATCACTACGGCGGACTGTCCGCCGGTCAAACAAAGACAAGACAGCCGAAGAACACGGCCACTGAACTGGCTCGTCCCCGACGCGCGGACTGTCCGTGCCTGGGGTGGCGTACTGTCCACCAACACCCAGTGAGGGCGATTTCGGTCGCCCTTCACCCAAATCTCTTCCAAATCGATCCAAATCAAAATCCCTTGATCCCAAACTTGGAGAAGATGATCACGGGGTAGTTAGGAGACTATCCCCAAGAAATCATCCGCTCAAATCGATTCAATCACCGGGAAATCGAAAGGGGAAGATCAAGAACGAAGAAGTGCCACGAAAACGAAATCAACCCGATCTACTTGTTCGTGAGGAGCTAGATGAATTCCTTCGGTGGAAATGATCTCCTCACTATAAAGAACAAGTTGATTCAAACGGATTTCGCAAAGACGCACTAGAGAGGGAGATCGAGTGACGGGAAAATCACGGAGAAACGAAGAACGCGAAGAACACGAACCAAAACGCGAATCGACACCTTGATCTGCAACCGTGTGTCTACCACACGCTACAACAGTGAGGTTACGGCCTCACTTCCTCAAAATCTCCAGTACACAGAGGTATGGTTCTCTGCGGATCTTAGCTAGCTACAGCAGGGGATTGGGAGAGCAGGAAACCCTAAGTGCAAAGAGCAAATGACTGAGATACTTGGGGAGGTGAGTGTCTCCCCCTACTTATCCTAATTCTAACTATTCCTAATTCCCACTCTACCCCTAACTACTTACAGAGCGAACCAGCTAAACCAATCCACGTGCCGCCACCGCTCTATGTCCTTTTCACGGACTCCGCCCCTGGTTTTGTGGCTGAAACCGGGAAACCAGGCCTTCACATCCACCCCCAGTTTTGAGGCCCAAACCGGGAAACCAGCCACCAAGTCCATCCCCTGGTTTTGAGGCCTAAACCAGGAAACCCGCCAGCGCCCAGGTTTTGAGGCCCAAACCTGGAAACCGTCCTCAGCCCGAGTTTTGTGGCCAAACTCGGAAACCATCCTCGCCCAAGTTTTGAGGCCCAAACCTGGAAACCGTCCTCAGCCCGAGTTTTGTGGCCAAAATCGGAAACCATCCGCGCCCAGGTTTTGAGGCCCAAACCTGGAAACCGTCCCCAGCCCGAGTTTTGTGGCCAAACTCGGAAACCATCCGCGCCCAGGTTTTGAGGCCCAAACATGGAAACCGTCCACCCGATGGTTTTTCTCTGGCTCTACCACCAAACCGAAGCTGTAGAGGGGATGCACCGCCCGTGCACCCCGTCCACCGACACGTGTCCCCAGGTCCTCGACCCGAGCAACACCATGTCCTGCAAGTCTTCGCTCGTCGCTGTCCCAGGCTGCCAGCCACCACAGCTGATCCTCAGGCCACCGGTCCCTCAGTCCAAGCCTCACGTCCGCCCTTCACCGCTCCCGGTCCATCGACACGGCACGCCTCTACTTGACCTTCACCTTGCCCTCGATCACTGTTTCTGTGCTTGACACCTGCACAACATAAGCCAAAGAACCTGCGATCAAACCCGTTGACAATCACTCATCACTCGAGACTCGGAATACACCCATGTATCCGCAATCTCCCCATTGATGAGTGCATTGTCAACTACACACACAAATCATAATGAAATAGAAGGAGGAAGAAGGAGAAGAGAGAACTCGACCAAATGACCCGAAAGCATTGCAAAGCCGAAGAAGGTCAAGTGGAAAGAGCAGAACAACTTGGTTCCCAAAGACATGGGCAACGGCTCGACGCTACCAAGCAAAGCAAAGCTAGCCCTCAAGAAGAGGTAGAATTGGCTCAACACCGCTTGCGGATACCAATTGAAAAATCAAAGCAAAAAGCTAGTCCCTCGAGACAGAGGCACAGAGGCTCAACACAACTAGCAGAAAGCTCGACATCAACTGAAAAACCCGAAACCAACTGAACCCAACTAAAGCAAAGATGCGACTGCTAGTCCCTGAAGAAAGAGGCAAAGGCTCAACACAACTAGCAAAGCGCTCCGAACCAATTGGAAATTTCAAAAGTTCAGCAAAGGTTCCGCACGAGCAAACTCCCCCTTGCATAGTGCACACAACTGCCAACATGGGAGGCATGATTTGTCCAAATTTTCTCCCCCTTAGTTGAAAATGCACCATCAAGCAAAAAGGGACCGAAGGCAATTTTCTCCCCCTCAGAAAATGCACCATCAAAAGTGTCAACAAGAGAAGTTCTCCCCCTTCCAAAATGCATATGAGTCAAAATGCAAGTTAGTAGCTTCAGGAATATAGTCAAGAGAATGCAAAGATGCTCTACATAGTATAAGTCCAATGACGCATCTGAAGCACACATGCTAGCAAAGGCTCAAACTGATCACCAATTATGAAGAAAGAACATATGAGCAAAGTGAGCAATTTTAGCCAAAAAGGAGTCACCATCAAAATAGCACTAGACAAGTATAGACAAGAGGTCAAACAAGTGCTAAACATGTATACAAGGTGAACTACCCCTAGCAAAGTTCAATCATCATGCTATAGAGTGAAACATAGACTTGTGTATCCAGATTCTATCGGAGTTGCAGCGGTTAAAATTACACAAGTTTAAATTTCAGCATGTGAGTGCGAGAGGTTAAAAGCTTGTCTTGCCTAACTTTTCAACTGTGCGAAGCCTATGCAGAAGCAATCAGAAGCTTAAAGCAACAGTTTCGGTCATACACTACACAACTCAAGTTTAACTCAAAGTGCAATGAGAAACAGTCTCGAAACTGTGATGTGTTGACAAGCAATCCCATCTCGATCATTGTGATTCACTTAACTTGGTTCAAATTAAAGACAGTATATGAACAGACCAAGCAAGTGATAGACTCAGAACTAGAGACATAGCAACCTAGCATATATGAAAAGCACGAGTGTGATTTCAACATATTCTACACAGGCTAGTTGCACATCTCGATGGTGAACATTTTCAAGTTTTATGTTTGTTAAGCAGGTTCACCATTCAAAATTAGCTCAGCTCATAACATGTATTAGTGATCAGAAAGAGTATAAGCTACAAGTACCAACATAAAGCATCGGAGCATATACTACACAAAGCACAATTACATTCTAACGAATATATCCATGAAGCTCAGAATGTAAAAGCGTATGCAAAATGAAATGCAGAAAAGATGCAAAAAGATACCAAAAGAAGAAACAAAGAGAAACAAAAAGTCAGTTTATGATACAAGATCCAAAATGTTTCCCCCATCTAAAAGGGGAAACACACACCAAGCTCACCCCTCAACCGATTAAAGGTTGATTCGTCCAAAGGCTTGGTGAAAATATCAGTCAACTGATGATGAGTATCGACATGGCGAAGGTCGATATCGCCCTTCTCATAGTGGTCTCGTAGAAAATGAAAGCGCACATCAATATGTTTGGTCTTCGAGTGAAGCACGGGGTTCTTAGCAATGCTAATTGCACTCGTGCTGTCACAAAGCAAGGGAACACGAGAAAAGCTCAGACCAAAATCACGCAAAGTGGCCATCATCCAAAGCAACTGGGAATAGCAGCTAGCCGCAGCAACATACTCAGCCTCCGTGGTAGACTGGGCGACACTAGACTGCTTGCAAGAAGACCACGATACAAGAGAAGAATCGATAAATTGGCAAGTCCCAGAAGTGGACTTGCGCTCAATGCGACAACCAGCAAAATCGGCATCGGAATAACCGCAAAGGGAGAGGGTGGAGGAAGCTGAATACCAAATCCCGAACTCAGGTGTGAAACGAAGGTACCTAAAAATGCGTTTGACCGCTTGACGGTGAGACATGCACGGCGACGCCTCAAAGCGCGCACACAGACACACCGCGAACTGGATGTCCGGGCGTGTCGCCGTCAGGTAGAGCAGCGACCTGATCATGCTTCGGTACTCCTTCTGGCTCACAGCTTCTCCATCCTTGTCCGCATCCATGGCCATCGTGGTCGACATGGGTGTTGGAAGAGGCTTGGCCTCACCCATATCGAACCTCTTCAGCAAGTCCTTGGTATACTTGCCCTGGTGCACAAACGTCCCTTCTCGGGATTGCTTAATTTGCAATCCGAGAAAGAAAGTCAGCTCGCCCATCATACTCATCTCGAACTCCCTGCTCATAGTATTTGCAAACTTGGCAACCAAAGCGTGAGAAGAACCATCGAAAATGATATCATCCACGTAAATCTGGACCAAGAGAGTGTCTTTGCCTTGCTTGAGGAGAAAGAGCGTTTTATCCACACATCCCATTTTAAAACCCTTAGCGAGCAAAAAAGTCTTCAACCTATCATACCAGGCTCTAGGGGCTTGTTTCAAGCCATATAAAGCTTTGTGGAGTTTGAAAACATGGTTTGGAAACTTGGGATTTTCAAAACCGGGGGGTTGTTCAACATAAACCTCTTCTTCTATGTAGCCGTTTAAGAAGGCACTCTTGACATCCATTTGAAAAAGTTTGAAACCTTTGGATGCAGCATAAGCCAAGAGTATCCTAATAGCTTCCAAATGAGCTACGGGAGCAAAAGTCTCCTCAAAGTCTATCCCCTCCTTCTGACTATAGCCTTTCGCTACAAGCCTAGCCTTGTTTGTAACAACGTGGCCATCCTCTCCTTGCTTGTTTTTGAAAACCCATTTTGTCCTAATAGGCTTACAGTCTGGAGGAGGTGGAACTAAAACCCAAACCCGATTTCGCTCAAAGTTCTCTAGCTCCTCATGCATGGCATTGACCCCATCCGGATCCGTCAAAGCGTGTCCAACATCTTGGGGCTCAAAATTAGCAACAAAACCAGAATGAGCAAAGTGAGAGATCTGAGACCTGGACCGAGTGACACGTTCGTCGATGCTGCTGATCATCTGCTGAGGGCGGTGTTGGCGCTGGATGTGTCATGGCCCCTCCCGTGCAGAAGTGATCTCCCCCTCAACAGCAGCTGGTGCCTCCCCGGGTAGAAAAGGTACCGCTCGGGGTGGCGGATCCCACGACCCCTAGGAAGAAGAAGTGTCGGGGCCGTGAGTCGTAGTAGAAGCCACTCCTTGCGGCATAGTAGGTGGAGGGGGTGCTGGATCATCCATACCTTCAGCACCCTCATCCTCGTCATCAAAAAGAGGCTCAGCGACCTCATGATCACCTGCACGCTCAAAACGAGAAGGACAAACCATGGTCTCGTCGAAGGTGACATCAGATGTCTCCATGACTCGGTTAGTGTCAAGGTTAAGTACACGATAAGCACGAGTATGAGCGCCATAACTCAAAAACACACCGTCAGAAGAACGAGACTCAAATTTGTCCAAGTTGCCTTTCTTCAATATAAAACAGTGGCAACCGAAAACTCTAAAATAACTTACCTTGGGCTGTCTCCCAAATCGCAACTCATAAGAAGTCTTTTTCAAGAAAGCTCGGAGAAAAATGCGATTGGAAATATAGCATGCAGTGTTCATAGCTTCGGCCCAATATCGCCTAGGAGTCCTATGCTCATCGAGCATCGTCCTGGCCATCTCTCCAAGGGTCCGATTCTTCCTCTCTACAACACCATTCTGTGGCGGTGTGTAGGGGGAAGAAAACTGATGCTCTAAACCCAAAGAGTTACAACACTTCTCAAAATCCGAATTCTTGAATTCGAAACCATTATCACTCCTAATAGCTCGCATCGAGTACAAAGGGAACTCGTTCTGAAGACGCAAAATCAGATTGCGAGCAAAAGAGAAAGTCTCGGTCTTCTCAGACAAAAAGAAGACCCACGAATACCTCGAAAAGTCGTCAACAACAACAAGCACATACCACTTCCCCCCAACCGAGCTCACCCGAGCCGGACCAACAAGGTCCATGTGTAAAAGCTCTCCAGGGCGCTGTGTCATGACCTGAGTAACTGGATGGTGGGGAGCGGCAACCATCTTCCCATGTCTACAAGAATGGCAAACAAGATCCTTCTCCCTCGACAACTTGGGCAATCCTCGGATTAGGCCAAGTGAGCTAAGTCTTGCAAGCAAGTCGAAGCTCAAATGTCCCAGTCTCCTATGCCACTTCCAAAGATCAGAGGAGGAAGGTCCAGCCAAAAGACAACGAGAAACTACAAACGACTCCGAGAAATCCGCATGAAAGACTTTCCCAAAGGGCGAAATCACACAAACAAGATTGCCCTGAGGATCCAAAATACGACTGAGATTCGGTTTAAAACGAATCTCATAGTCATCATCAAAAAGTTGCGAAACAGAGAGAAGGTTAAAATGCAAGTTAGAAACAAGAGCAACATCGCGCAACACAAAATGCTCATTAACTCGCACCGACCCACGAGATAACACTCTACCTTTGCTATTGTCGCCAAAGGTGATAAACTTCTTTCTGGCGACTGGACTAAGACTGGAGAACCACTTGGCGTTTCCGGTCATGTGCCTCGAGCAACCGGAATCCATGAACCAAACGTTCTCCAATCGTTTTACCTACATCAATAAAAAGACATAGGGTGAGCATACGGTCCAACACTGGGGTTAGTGAAGTAAGGGGAAAACCAGTGTTGGGCCGGCTACTCAAAAGAATGGTTAGCAGAAAAACCATTCGTAGCACGTCTACGAGAGGAGCGATCACCACGCTGAGGAAAACGTGGTCCGCTGGGGAAGGAGCGCTCACCGCGATACTCAAAACGCGGTGGGGGAAAACGCTCAACTACAAAGCCACCGCCACGGGGTCCATAGCCCACAAAAGCTGGCTCCCGGCGGGCATGACCTCCCTGACGCCTAGGACCTTGAGGCACTGCACCTCTAGGCCTAGCAGCTCTCCTTGGAGCTCTCCTCTGAACATTCGGCACATGTACATCATGGAAAGGATGGTACATGTCCGTGTTGTTCATCTCCTTTGCACGGCGCGCCTCTCTCTTGCACCGAAAGCAGAACTCGCTCAAGTGTCCATCTCTCCCACAGTGCTCACAATGGTATCTCACCGCTCTCAAAGGGGGTTGTTGGTACTCACGGTGGTGGGTGTGGATCACTTTGCCCTTCTGTGGCATAAGCTCCTCCTGAATGGGTGGCATTGTGTCCAGCTTGTTCTTGAGGTGGTTTGGTTTGGGAGCCCACACTTGGTTCTTGGGTGGAGCTCTCGGAGGTTCCTCAAACACTCCGTCCTTGGTGTTAGGCTTGAGAGGCTCTTTGGGTGGAATCTTTGTAAGCTTGGGAGTAGTGGTGGAGTTGGGCTTCTCACATGGGTTCAGACCACTCGTCTCTCCAATCTTCCCAAAAGCAGAAAGATCAACACCCGGAGCAAAACCTACACCAGGACCTCCTGCAGCTCGTTTGAATTGGGAGATCATCATCCCGAGCTGAGGCTCACCACAAGACACCCACGACAAGATGGTCCGAAGGTATGTGTTTTCTTCCTCGGTTTGCATCTTGTCATGCTTCACATTAGCGATCTCCATCTCCAAACCCTCACAAAGAACACACCTAGCTACACAAGTGCTACTCCAGTTGGCCTCTTCAAGAGACACAATCTTGGCATTCTTCTCTGCCAACTCAGATTGCAAGATAGGACAAGTGTTGCAAGCACCCAACATCATGGGTCTAGCCCGGAGCTCATCCACCTCTCCTACCAAAGCAGCATACTTACCTCTCAGAGTGAGAAGGTCAGTCATGTGCTTGGTGCACATCTCACACTCCACCTCCTCAGAAACGACCACGGTGGACTTACAAAACTCAAGCTCCTTCACCGTGTCCTCCCACTTCTGCCTAAACTCCTTGCGTTCTCTAGCAGCACGCCTAAGCAACTGGTCCTGACTAAGCAAGGCGGCCATAAGCTTCTCAACCTCAGCAGAAAGCTCGTCGTGGGTGAGGGATACCTGGGTGGTGTCGTCGTCATCGTCGTTCCGAGGGGAGTCCTCCAGCTTGCCATCGACCTCATCACCAAGGGCCATGGTGTAGACGGCGTCGTCGTCGGCGAAGAAGCAGAGACCGTGCAGCTTGTCCTCCATCCTCTTCTTCTTCTCGGACTCATCATCGCTTGAGCATGCGGAGTCGTCATCCGAGCCGTCGACGTCACTGAGCGTGGCGAAGAACGCACGCTGCTTAGCCTGGGCCTTCTCCAAGTACTTCTTCTTGATGTACTCCTTGTCGAAGCCGCCCCTCCGCTTGTGCCTCGCGGGGATGTACTTCTCCTTGCGCTTGCCGGAGTCGTACTTGTGCCCATGATCGCCCTTCCCAGATGTGTTCTTCTTGGGACAGTTGGCGATGAAGTGGTCGGGGTCGCTGCACTCAAAGCATCCAGAGCGTCCTCCTCCGCGGCGACGGTTCATGCGGTTGTTGTGGAACCGCGAGAACCGGTTGGCGAGCATCGCCAACTCGTCATCCCCCAAAGACTCCAGCTGGTCCTCTGTGACAGAAAAGAGTGAAGACAGTGCAAATCCTCCAGAGGGGTTAGCAGAAGAGCCAGAAACCAAAGCATTGTCGGGCGAGAAGGATTTTCATAAGAAGCCCTCGACATGGCGTCAATCTCACTAGACTTGAGCTTACTAAAGAGCTCGTCGCAAGTGAGGGTCTCATAGTTGGACGATTCGATGATCGCCTGGACCTTTGAGTCCCACACCGACCGATCGAAAGTATGCAAAAGCTTCAAAGCTCTCTCATGATTGTCGAAAGGCAACAACTCCTTGTTCGCTCTCATCTTGTTGACAATAACCTGAAAGCGAGCGAATAAACTCTCTATGCTCTCGCCAGGCATATGTCGAAAGTTCTCATACTCCCACTTGTACGACTCATAAAGACGGGATTTGACTTGAGTAATTCCCTCATGAAAACGCATGAGGGTTCCCCAAATCTCATGAGCCGTGGGGAGATGAGAAACGCGATCAAACTCAGACATGCTCAGACAGGAGAAAAGAGCGTTACGCGCTCGGCTATTGGCATCGTGCTCATCAATCTAAAGCTGAGAGACACGAGCAGCCAAGACAACATAATCCTCCTTGTTGCAAATCTCCCAAACAGAAGAGCCCATGCTCTGGAGATAGGCCGACATGCGTATCTTCCAATACGCATAGTTCGTCCCATCAAAGAACGGCGGTTTGCCCACGCCGCGATCCATGTCGCCTTCTGTGGATCTGGAACCGGCTAAGGTGGAAGATCCTTAACCTGCTCCGATACCAATTGAAGGACCGAGAATGCAATAGCAAGGCAACCAGAGGGCGGGGGTGAATGGGAGCTCAAAAATTTCTCTCAAAACTTTGACCTATTGTTCCCAAAATCAACCCTCGAAAGCTTCGATCGAAACCGTGATGCCCACGACCCTTGGAAGAGGGTGGATGATCCCTAGGATCACAACGAGGCACCACAAAGCGATGGCAAACCGAACGGCAAAAGTACCAGCACAAGTTTGACCCTCAAAAACCAAGTCTCGAACGTAGATTGACGGCTACGTTGAGAAATCCCCAAATACCGATGCTAACAAGTAGCAAAGATACCTAGAGAGGTTTCTTGGTCAACTACGAGGCCAAACGAGAAGTCCGAAAACCAAGCGAGGAAGCCGAGAGAGTAAACGCACCAAAACACAACCTTCAGGCAAATCCTGGACTGTCCGGCCCTGGGGTCCCGGACTGTCCGCGGTACTGCCGGACTGTCCGCGAGCGAGTGGCGGACTGTCCGCCGACAGAACTCCCAAAAACGCAAAGGTTCTGAAACCTCCCTGAGTGATCCCGGACTGTCCGTGGATCACTACGGCGGACTGTCCGCCGGTCAAACAAAGACAAGACAGCCGAAGAACACGACCACTGAACTGGCTCGTTCCCGACGCGCGGACTGTCCGCGCCTGGGGTGGCGGACTGTCCGCCAACACCCAGTGAGGGCGATTTCGGTCGCCCTTCACCCAAATCTCTTCCAAATCTATCCAAATCAAAATCCCTTGATCCCAAACTTGGAGAAGATGATCACGGGGTAGTTAGGAGACTATCCCAAAGAAATCATCCGCTCAAATCGATTCAATCACCATGAAATCGAAAGGGGAAGATCAAGAATGAAAAAGCGCCACGAAAATGAAATCAACCCGATCTACTTGTTCGTGAGGAGCTAGATGAATTCCTTCGGTGGAAATGATCTCCTCACTATAATGAACAAGTTGATTCAAACGGATTTCGCAAAGATGCACTAGAGAGGGAGATCGAGTGACGGGAAAATCGCGGAGAAACGAAGAACGTGAAGAACATGAACCAAAACGCGAATCAACACATCGATCTGCAACCGTGTGGCTACCACATGCTACAACAGTGAGGTTACGGCCTCACTTCCTCAAAATCTCCAGTACACAGAGGTATGGTTCTCTGCGGATCTCAGCTAGCTACAGCAGGGGATTGGGAGAGCAGGAAACCCTAAGTGCAAAGAGCAAATGACTGAGATACTTGGGGAGGTGGGTGTCTCCCCCTACTTATCCTAATTCTAACTATTCCTAATTCCCACTCTACCCCTAACTACTTACAGAGCGAACCAGCTAAACCCTAAGGATATTCTGGACCAACTCGATGGTAGGTGGATCCGACGGCCACGCCCGCACAACTCGTAGCGTTGCCTCAACACAACCTCCCGATTGCCGCCACGTGCCGCCACCGCTCTGCGTCCTTTTCACGGACTCCGCCCCCGGTTTTGTGGCTGAAACCGGAAAACCAGGCCTTCACGTCCACCCCCGGTTTTGAGGCCCAAACCGGGAAACCAGCCACCAAGTCCATCCCCTGGTTTTGAGGCCTAAACCAGGAAACCCGCCAGCGCCCAGGTTTTGAGGCCCAAACCTGGAAACCGTCCTCAGCCCGAGTTTTGTGGCCAAACTCGGAAACCATCCTCGCCCAGGTTTTGAGGCCAAAACCTGCAAACCGTCCCCAGCCCGAGTTTTGTGGCCAAACTCGGAAACCATCCGCGCCCAGGTTTTGAGGCCCAAACCTGGAAACCGTCCTCAGCCCAAGTTTTGTGGCCAAACTCGGAAACCATCTGCGCCCAGGTTTTGAGCCCAAATCTGGAAACCGTCCACCCGATGGTTTTTCTCTGGCTCTACCACCAAACCGAAGCTGTAGAGGGGATGCACCGCCCGTGCACCCCATCCACCGACACGTGTCCCCAGGTCCTCGACCAGAGCAACACCATGTCCCGCAAGTCTTCGCTCGTCGCTGTCCTAGGCTGCCAGCCACCACAGCTGATCCTCAGGCCACCGGTCCCTCAGTCCAAGCCTCACGTCCGCCCTTCTCCGCTCCCGGTCCGTCGGCACGGCACGTCTCTACTTGACCTTCACCTTGCCCTCGATCATTGTCTCTGTGCTCGACACCTGCACAAAACAAGCCAAAGAACCTGCGATCAAACCCGTTGACAATCAGTCATCACTCGAGACTCGGCATACACCCATGTATCCGCATGGATCATCAATCCCTTCAGCACCTTCTTCCTCATCATCAAAAAGTGTTTCGCCAACCTCGTGATCACCTGCACGCTCAAATCTAGAAGAAGGACAATGCATGGTCTCGTCGAAGGTGACATTGGATGTCTCCATGACTCGGTTAGTATCAAGGTTAACTACACGATATGCACGAGTATGATTACCATAACCTAAAAATACACCGTCAGAAGAGCGAGACTTAAACTTGTCCAAGTTACCTTTCTTGAGTATAAAACAGTGGCAACCAAAAACTCTAAAATAACACACTTTGGGTTGCTTCCCAAATTGCAACTCATAAGAAGTCTTCTTCAGGAAAGCACGGAGAAAAATGCGATTGGAAATATAGCATGCATTGTTAATAGCCTCGGCCCAATACCGCCTAGGAGTCCTATGCTCATCGAGCATCGTCCTAGCCATCTCTACAAGGGTCTGATTTTTCCTCTCTACATCACCATTTTGTGGCGGTGTGTAGGGGGAAGGAAACTGATGTTCTAAACCCAAAGAGTTACAAAACTTCTCAAAATCTGAGTTCTTAAACTCGAAACCATTATCGCTACGAATAGCTCTCATCGAGTTCTTAGGGAACTCATTCTGAAGTCGCAAAATCAGATTGCGAGTAAAAGAGAAAGTCTCAGTTTTCTCAGCTAAAAAGAAAACCCACGAATATCTCGAAAAATTGTCATCAACAACAACAAGCACATACCACTTCCCACCAACCGAGCTCACCCGAGCCGGACCGACAAGGTTCATATGCAAAAGCTCTCCAGGGCGCTTGGTCATAACTTGATTCACAGGATGGTGGGGAGCGGCAACCATTTTCCCATGTCAACAACAATGGCAAACAAGATCCTTCTCCATGTGCAACTTGGGCAATCCTCGGATTAAGCCAAGTGAACTAAGCCTTGCAAGCAAGTCGAAGCTCAGGTGACCAAGTCTCCTATGCCACTTCCAAAGATCAGAAGAGGAGGGTCTAGCCAAAAGACCACGACAAATTCCAAATGACTCCGAGAAATTTGCACGAAAGACTTTCCCAAAGGGCAAAATCAAACATATAAGATTGCCCTAAGGATCTAAAATACGACTGAGATTCAGCTTAAAACGAATCTCGTAGTCATCCTCAAAAAGTTGCAAAACTGAAAGAAGGTTAAAATGCAAGTTCGAAACAAGAGCAACATCACGAAGGACAAATGATCATTAACTCGCATAGAACCATGGGATAGCACCTTACCTTTGCTATTGTCACCGAAGGTGATAAACTCCTTTCCGGTGACTGGACTAATACTGGAGAACCACTAGGAGTTTCCGGTCATATGACTTGAGCACCCGGAATCCACCAACCAAACATTCTCCAATCGTCTTACCTATATCAATAAAAATACATAGGGTGAACATACGGTCCAACACTGGGGTGTGTAAACTAGGAAGTATACCAGTGTTGTCCCGACTGCTCAAAAGAACGGTCAGTAGAAAAACCATTCCTAGCACGCCTACGGGGAAAGCGATCACCACGCAAAGGAAAACGTGGTCCGCTAAGGGAAGAGCGTCCATCGCGATAGCCAAAATGTGGTGGGGGGTAACGCTCAACAGCAAAGCCACCGCCATGGGGTCCATAGCCTACAAAAACAGGATCCCGCCGGGCATGACCTCCTTGCGGCCTAGGACCTTGAGGCATTGGACCTCTAGGCCTAGTAACCCTCCTTTGAACCTTCGACACATGTACATCATTGAAAGGATGGTACATGTCCGAGTTGTTCATCTCTTTTGCACGACGCTCCTCTCTCTTGCGCCGAAAGCAAAACTCCCTCAAATGTCCATCTCTCCCACAGTGCTCACAGTGGTACCTCACCGCTCTCATAGGGGGTTGTTGGTACTCATGGTATTGGGTGTGGATCACTTGGCTCTTTTGTGGCATGAGCTCCTCTAGGATGGTGGCATGGTATCTTGCTTGTTCCTTAGATGGTTTGGTTTTGGAGCCCATGTTTGTTTCTTGTGTGGAACTCTTGGAGGTTCCACAAACACTCCATCCTTGGTGTTAGGCTTGAGAGGCTCTTTGGGTGGAATCTTGGTCAATTTGGGAGTAGTGGTGGAGTTGGGTTTCTCACTCGGCTTAAGACCACTAAACTCACCAATCTTCCCGAAAGAGGTACCACACTCTACACCCTGAGCAAAGCCAACACCAGGACCTCCAACAGCACGTTTGAAGGCAATCATCATCCCAAGCTGCGGTTGACCACTAGACACCCATGACAAGATGGTCCGAAGGTATGTGTTTTATTCCTCGGTTTGCATCTTGTCATGTTTTACATTTGCAATCTCCATATCCAAACCCTCACACAAGGCACACCTAGACACACAAGTGCTATCCGAGCTGGCCTTCTCAAGAGACACAATCTTGGCATTCTTCTCTGCCAACTCAGATTGCAAGCCTGCACAAGACTTGCACACACCCAGCAACACGGGTCTAGCCCTAAGCTCATCTACCTCTCCAACCAAAGCAACATACTTCCCCCTTAGAGTGAGAAGGTTAGTCATGTGCTTGGAGCACATCTCACACTCATCCTCCTCAGTCACTACAACGTTGGACTTTATAGAATCAAGTTCCTTCACCGCATCCTCCAACTTCTGTCTAAACTCCTTCCTCTTTGAAGGACCGAAAGTGATACACAAAGGCGACCAGAGGGGGTGAATGGGAGCTTTAAATTTCTTTTCAGAAACTTATAGCCCTTGTTGTCGGAAAGTCACTCCAGAAGCAAGACACGGGCTTGCTAGTATCCACGACCCTAGATGTAGGGTGGATGCTTCCTAGAAGCACAGCGGGATACTACACAACCCAAGAAGTCCCACGCAAAAGACGGAAACCAAATCCGAAGTCGAACGAGCAAACTGCAGATGAAACAGTGCTGAGATCACAACATCGAACGCTGGCCTGCGTCCGATGTACAAGTACCATACGCATACGATGCAAAATGACCCTCTCTGGAACCTTACTGGACAGACATCGGACGCTGGCTATAGTGAAACCCTAGCATCCGATGCTCACCCCTCGGACACGTCCGATGGTCAACGGAGCGTCCGATGGTCAGCGTCCGATGCTCCTTCAAAAACTCTGTCAGGTGACACGTGGCGTCTGAGCGTCCGGTGTGACAAACTCAGCGTCTGATGCCCTCGACCAGAGCGTCCGATGCCCCCAAAAACGCATAGTTCTTCCGCGAATTTAACCCGATCTCCTCCGAATCAAAAGCACTACGACTTAGACTTGGTATGAGGAGTTCCAATGAAGTTAGTGAGCTACCCCTAAGAGATCATGGCTCGAACCTAACTCCGAATCGGTAAATCGGAAGAATTGTGGACGAGAGGGAGAAAACCGATCCAAACACGAAAACCGATCGATCTACTTGCTCGTGAGGTTTGAGTTGAATTCCTTTGGTGTAAATGATCCCCTCACAATAAAGAACAAGTTGATTCAAACGGTTTTGCAAATGAAACAACGTGGAGAGAGATCGATTGACGGGAAACTTGAGGAGAAAAGCAAAACACGAAGAACAACACAAGAACTCGAATCACAACCTCAATTTCCAGCCGAAATTCGTCCCCACGAGGAGACAACGAGAATCCGGTCACGTTTCCGCAAAATCCAAATACACAGAGCTATGATTAAACTGTCTCTGCGGATCTCAGTAGCTACAGCAGGGATGTGGGAGAGCAGGAAACCCTAAGTGAAAGTAGCAAATGGTTGAGATATCTTCTGGAGGGAGGGGTTGCCTCTCCTTATATTGCCTAATACAATTATTCCCCTTCTACCCCTACTGCTAATGAGCGAGCAGGCTAACCCTAAGGGTATTGCTGACCAACTCGAAGTTGATGGTGATCCGACGGCCACGCCCGCACAACTGGTAGCTTTGCCTCGACGCGACCTCACCGATTTCCGCCACGTGCCGCCACCGCTCTACTCGTCCTTTTCACGGACCTCCCTCCGGTTTTGAGGCCGAAACCGGGAAACCTGGGGCATCCCCTGGTTTTGAGGCCGAAACCGGGAAACATTTCGTCCATCGCCTGAGTTTTGTGGCCCAAACTCAGAAACCCGCCAGCACCCAGGTTTTGAGGCCCAAACCTGGAAACTGTCCTCAGCCCGAGTTTTGTGGCCCAAACTCAGAAACCGGCCGCACCTAGGTTTTGAGGCCCAAACCTGGAAATCATCCACTCGGTGGTTTTTCTGTAGCTCAACCACCAAACCGACGTCGTAGAGCGATGCACCGCCTGTGCACCCCGTCCACCCGCAAGTCTTCACTTGTCACTGTCCCAGGCTGTCAGCTACCATGGCCGATCCTCAGGCCACCATTCCGTCAGTCCAAGCCTCACGTCTGCCCTTGACCGCTCCGGGTCCATCGACACAGCACGTCTCTACTTGGCCTTCACCTTGCCCTTGATCACCGTATCCGAACTTGAAACCTGCACAACACAAGCCAAAGAACATGCGCATCAAACCAGTTGACAATCCCTCATCACTCAAGATCTGGCATACACCCAGGTATCCGCAATCTCCCTCTTGATGAGTGCATTGTCAACTACCAACACAAATCATATGAAGGTAGAAAAAGGAAGAAGAAGGAGGAAGAGAGAGCTCATCCAAATGACCCAAAAGCATAGCAAAGCCAGAAGAAGGTCATGTGGAATAGCAAAACAACTTGGTTCCCAAAGACATGGGCAACGGCTCGACGCAACCAAGCAAAGCAAAGCTATCCCTCAAGAAGAGGTAGAACTGGCTCAACACCACTAGCGAGAAAGCTCGACACCGATTGAAACTTGAGAAAGCTCAACATCAATTAAAAAACTAGCCCTCAATAAGAGGCAGAACGGGCTCAACACCGCTAGCGAGAAAGCTCGATACAAACTGAAACACAAGAGAGCCTGAATACAATTTGAACTTTACCAATTGAACCAAAATCAACTGTAAAGCATATCAGAACAGAAAACTGCTAGTCCCTCAAGATAGAGGCACAAAGGCTCAACACAACTAGCAGAAAAGCACCAAACCAATTGAAAAATCCTAGCCAATTGAAAAATGCTCCCAACAAACTCCCCACTTCAACAATGCACACAACTAAGATATGATTCGACAATTATTTTACTCCCAGCAAACTCCCGCTTCAACAATGCACATAACTAAGATATGATTCGACAATTATTTTCTCCCCCTTAGTTGATAATGCACTATCAAGTAAATTTCTCCCTTCGAAATGCATATGTGTCAGAAATGAACGTTACCAGCTTCAGGAATATAGTCGAAAGAATGAAAAGATGCTCTAGAAAGTGCTGATCCGATGACTCAACAATACGCACAAAATGCGAGCAAAGGCTCAAACTGATCACTAAATACGAAATATGAACATATAAGCATTGTGAGCAGTTTTAGCCAAAAATGTATTCACCTTCAAAATAGCACTGAACATGTATAGACAGGAAGTCTGAAGGACCGAAAGTGCTACCAGAAAGCGACCAGAGGGGGGGTTGAATGGGAGCTTCAAATTTCTTTTCAGAAACTAATAGCCTCTGTCCCAGAAAATCAACCCCAACAGGAAAACCGATGCGCGTGATGTCCACGACCCAAGAGCATGGGTGGATGTTCCCTAGGAAAATAGTGGGACACCACAAAAACTTCCTCACCCAAGTTCACGCAAGTCAACTAGTGACAGGATGGACTTTGGGTAACCTCAACCTCCCTCGAGCAACGCGAGGGGGATTCAGGCTATTTTACAAAGCGGGAAGCCGGATTTCTGTAGAGAACGAAGTCGAAAATCCAACGCAAAAGCCGGAAATCAAAACCAACAACGAACAATCGAACCGCGAACGAAACTGCGCAAACTCAGCAGCATCGAACGCTGGCAGCGTTCGATGACCAACCAACGGACGCGTCCGATGCAAACAGAGCAAATCTGGAACCTTACTGCATAGGCATCGGACGCTGCTACAGTGAAACAGTAGCGTCCGTTGGCAACGGACGCTCCGATGGTCAGCGTCCGATGCTCCTTTAAAATCGCTGTTAGGTGAAGAAAGTGCAAATCCTCTAGAGGGGTTAGCAGAAGAGCCAGAAACCAAAGCCATAGTCAGGCCAGAAGGATTTTCATAAGAAGCCCTAGACATGGCGTCAATCTCACTAGACATGAGCTTGCTAAAGAGCTCGTCGCAAGTGAGGGTCTCATAGTTAGATGATTCGATGATCGCCTGGACCTTTGAGTCTCACACCGACCGATCAAGAGTGCGCAAAAGCTACAAAGCCCTCTCATGATCGTCAAAAGGCAACAGCTCCTTGTTCGCTCTCATCTTGTTGACAATGACCTGAAAGCGAGCGAATAAACTCTCTATGCTCTCGCCAGGCATGTGTCGAAAGTTCTCGTACTCCCGCTTGTGCGACTCGTAGAGACGGGATTTGACTTGAGAGGTTCCCTCATGGAAGCGCATTAGGGTCGCCCAAATCTCACGAGCTGTGGGGAGGTGAGAAACGCGATCAAACTCGGACATGCTCAAACAGGAGAAAAGAGCGTTACGCGCTCGGCTATTGGCATCGTGCTCATCCATCTGAAGCTGAGTAACACGAGCAGCCAAAACAACGTAATCGTCCCTGTTGCAAATCTCCCAAACAGAAGAGCCCATGCTCTAGAGATAGGCCGACAAGCGTATCTTCCAATACGCATAGTTCGTCCCATCGAAAAACGGCGGTTTGCCCACGCTGCGATCCATGTCGCCTTCTGTGGATCTGGAACCGGCTAAGGTGGAAGATCCTTAACCCGCTCCAATACCAATTGAAGGACCGAAAGTGCTACCAGAAAGCGACCAGAGGGGGGGTGAATGGGAGCTTCAAATTTCTTTTCAGAAACTAATAGCCTCTGTCCCAGAAAATCAACCCCAACAGCAAAACCGATGCGCGTGATGTCCACGACCCAAGAGAATGGGTGGATGTTCCCTAGGAAAACAGCGGGACACCACAAAAACTTCCTCACCCAAGTTCACGCAAGTCAACTAGTGACAGGATGGTTGCCCGATTTAGGCTATTTTACAAAGCGGGAAGCCCGATTTCTGTAGAGCACGAAGTCAAAAATCCAACGCAAAAGCCAGAAATCAAAACCAGCAACGATCGATCAAACCGCGGACGAAACTGCGCAAACTCAGCAGGATCGGACGCTGGCAGCGTCCGATGACCAACCAACGGACGCGTCCGATGCAAACAGAGCAAATCTGGAACCTTACTGCATAGGCATCGGACGCTGCTACAGTGAAACAGTAGCGTCCGATGCTTGACCTCCGGCGCGTCCGATGGCAACGGACGCTCCGATGGTCAGCGTCCGATGCTCCTTTAAAATCACTGTCAGGTGACACGTGGCAACGGACGCTCCGGTGTGACGAACTCAGCGTCCGATGCTCCCAGGTTCAGCGTCCGATGGTCCCAAAACAACGCTGTTCTTCCGCGAAATTCACCCGATCTCCTCCGAATCAAAAGCACTAAGGCCTAGACTTGGTATGAGGAGTTCCAAGGATGTTAGTGAGCTATCCCAAAAGAATCATGGCTCGAACCTAACTCCAAATCGGTGAATTGGAAGAATCCGGGACTAAGGGAGCAAAACTGATCCAAAACAAAAATCGACCAATCTACTAGCTCGTGAGGTTAGAGGAGAATTCCTTCGGTGGAAAGAAGAGCCTCATGATCTAGAACAACTTGGTCCAAACGGATTTGCAAGAGATGCACCGAGCAAAGAGATCGATCGACGGGAAAAACGTGGAGAAAAGTAATAAGCGAAGAACACAATCAATACACGAATCACAACCACGATATTGCAACCGTGTGGCTACCACACGCTACAACAGTGAGATTATGGTCTCACTTCCTCAAAATCTCACAGGCATAGAGGTATTGTTCTCTTCTCTGTGGATCTCAGGTTCGCTACAGCAGGGGAGAGGGAGAGCAGGAAAAACCTAGTAGCAAAGAGCAAATGACTGAGATGAATGGGGAGGTGGGTGTCTCCACCTACTTATCGTAATTCTGACTATTCCTAATTCCCACTCTACCCCAAACTACTTACAGAGCGAACCAGCTAAACCCTAAGGTTATTCTGGACCAACTCGTGGTAGGTGGTGATCCGACGGCCACGCCCGCACAATAGGTAGCATTGCCTCGACGCAACCTCACCGATTGCCGCCACGTGCCGCCACCGCTCTGCGTCCTCTTCACGGACTCCGCCCCTGGTTTTGTGGCCGAAACCGGGAAACCAGGCCTTCACGTCCACCCCCAGTTTTGAGGCACAAACCGGGAAACCAGCCTCGAAGTCCATCCCCTGGTTTTGAGGCCGAAACCAGGAAACCCGCCAGCGCCCAGGTTTTGAGGCCCAAACCTGGAAACCGTCCTCAGCGAGAGTTTTGTGGCCCAAACTCGGAAACCCGCAGCACGCCCAGGTTTTGTGGCCCAAACCTAGAAACCGTCCACCCGATGGTTTTTCTCTGGCTCTACCACCAAACCGAAGCTGTAGAGGGGATGCACCACCCGTGCACCCCGTCCACCGACACGTGTCCCCAGGTCCTCGACCCGAGTAACACCATGTCCCGCAAGTCTTCGGTCGTTGTTGTCCCAAGCTGCCAGCCACCACAGCTGATCCTCAGGCCACCGGTCCCTCAGTCCAAGCCTCACGTCCGCCCTTCACCGCTCCCAGTCCGTCGGCACGGCACGTCTCTACTTGACCTTCACCTTGCCCTCGATCACTGTCTCCGTGCTCGACACCTGCACAACACAACCCGAAGAACATGCGATCAAACCTGTTGACAATCACTCATCACTCGAGACTCGGCATACACCCATGTATCTGCAAAGTCAAACAAGTGCTAATCATGTATACAAGGTGAACTTCTCCTAGCAATGTTCAATCATCATGCTATAGAATGAAACATAGACTTGTGTATTCAAATTTTATCGGAGTTGCAGCGGTTAAATTACACAAGTTCAAATTTCAGCATGTGATTGCAAGAGGTTGAGAGCTTGTCATTGCCTAACTTTTCAACCGAGCTAAGCCTATGCAAAAGCTATCAGAAGCTTAAAGCAACGGTTTCGGTCTTACACTACACTGCTCAAGTTTAACTCAAAGTGCAGTGAGAAACAGTCTCGATACCGTGATGTGTTGACAAGCAATCCCATCTCGATCTTTCCAATTCACTTATCTTTGTTCAATTTTATCACAGAGTATGAACATACCAAGCAAGTGAATGACTCAGAACTAGAGACATAGCAACATAGCATATATGAAAAGCACAAGTGATTTCAACACATCCTACACCATAGCATATATGAAAAGCACAAGTGACATAGCAGCTAGTTGCCAATCTCAATGGTGAACAAGTTTCAAATTTTATGTTTGTTAAGCATATTCACCATTCATAAAGTAGCTCAGCTCACAACATGTATCAGTGATCAGAAAGAGCATAAGCTACAAGCATCATTATATAGCATCAGAGCATACTAGACAGAGCATAGTTACATTCTAAGGAATATAGTCATGAAGCTCAGAAAGTAAAGATGCATGATGAAATGCAAAGACTATTCTCCTCAAAAAACGAAAAATGAAACGAAGCAAAAAGAGTCAGTCTATGATACACGAGACAAAATGTTTCCCCCATATAAAAAGGGAAACACACACCAAGCTCACCTCTCAACCTAGCAAAAGTTGATTGGTCCAAAGGCTTGGTGAAAATATCTGCCAACTTATGATAAGTATCGACATGGCGAAGGTCGATATCACCCTTCTCATAATGGTCTCATAGAAAATGAAAGCACACATCAATGTGTTTGGTCTTAGAATGAAGCACAGGATTCTTTGCAACGCTAATTGCACTCGTGCTGTCACAAAGCAAAGGTACTCGAGAACAACTCAGACCAAAATCACACAAAGTGGCCATCATCCAAATCAACCGGGAACAACAGTTAGCCGCAGCAACATACTCAGCCTCTGTGGTGGACTAGGCGACACTAGAGTGCTTGCGAGAAGACCAAGATACAAGAGAAGAACCAATAAACCAACAAGTCCCAGAAGTGGACTTGCGATCAAGTCGCAACCAGCAAAATCAGCATCAAAATAACCGCAAAGGGAGAGGGTGGAGGAAGCAGAATACCAAATCCCAAACTCTAGAGTGAAACGAAGGTACCTCATAATGCGCTTGACCGCCTGACGGTGAGAGGTGTGCGGCGAAGCCTGAAAGCGCGCGCAAAGACACACCGCGAACTGAATGTTCGGGCTTGTCGCCATCAGGTATAGCAACGAACCGATCATGCTTTGGTACTCCTTCTGGTCCACAGCTTCTCCATCCTCGTCCGCATCCAGGGCCGTCGCGGTCGACATGGGTGTTGGAAGAGGCTTGGCCTCACCCATATCAAACTTCTTCAGGATGTCCTTGGTGTACTTGCCCTGGTGCACAAACATTGAAGGACCGAAAGTGCTACTAGAAAGCGACCAGAGGGGGGGTGAATGGGAGCTTCAAATTTCTTTTGAGAAACTTGTCGCCACTGTCCTGAGAATCACCCCAAGAGAAAACCTAGAGCTTGCAAGTGTCCACGACCCTAGATGTAGGGTGGATGCTTCTGAGAAGCACAGCGAGACATAATACAACTCTAGAAAACCAACGCAAAAACCGAAAATGAAAACCGACAACGGACGAACGAACCACGAGCAAAAACGCGTAGAACACACCGAACCAGACTTTGCCTGCGTCCGGTCAGAGACCACTGGACGCGTCCGGTCTGAGAAAAATGTTTCTGGATCGTTACTGTTTCTGACAGGACTCACAGACGAGAGTGTCCGGTCAGGTGCTCAGCGTCCCGTCAGTCAGCAAGCCAGCAGTGAACAGTAAGCGCGATGCGTCCGGTCAGCAAACAATCAAGCGTCCGATCGAGTCACGAAAAAGTCACAGTGATCGAGTTCAACGACCGGACTCACAACCCTAGCATCCGGTCGGCCCGACGCCAGAGTCCGGTCAACCCGTAGAAACGTTGTTCGTCCACCGATTCGACTTGATCTCACCCAAAATGATTCCTCTACGGATCAAACTTGGTGAGAGCAGTCACAAGGAAGATAGTGAGCTACTCCTACGAGATCATGGCTCGATCCTATCTCAAAATCGATGAATCGAAGAAAATTGGGAAGAGAGGAGAAAAGATGATCCATGACAAAAAAACGATCTATCTACTTGTTCGTGAGGTTTGAGTTGAATTCCTTCGGTGAAAATGATCCCCTCATAGTAAAGAACAAGTTGATTCAAATGGTTTTGCAAAAGACGCAATGATGAGGAAGATCAACCAACGGGAAAATCGTGAATAAAAGCAACCCGCGAAGAACAATAATAAAACGCGAATCACAACCACGAATTTGCAACCGTGTGGCTACCACATGCTACAATGGTGAGATTACGGTCTCACTTCCTCAAAATCTCAAGGACACAGAGGTATGGTTCTCTGCGAATCTTAGTAGCTACAGTAGGGAATTGTGAGAGCAGGAAAACCCTAGAAGCAAAGAGCAAATAACTGAGATGATTTGGGAGGTGGGTGTCTCCCCCTACTTATCCTAATTCTAGTTCCCACTCTACCCCTAACTAATTACAGAGCGAACCAGCTAAACCCTAGGGTTATTCTGGACCAACTCGAAGAAGATGCTGATCCGACGGCCATGCCCGCACAATAGGTAGCGTTGCCTCGACGCAACCTCACCGATTGCCGCCACGTGCCGCCACCGCTCTGCTTGTCCTTTTCACGGACTCCGCCCCCGGTTTTGAGGCCCAAACCAGGAAACCAGCCTTCACGACCAACCCCCGGTTTTGAGGCCCAAACCGGGAAACTAGCCTTCATGACCAACCCCCGGTTTTGAGGCCCAAACCGGGAAACCATCCATCCATCGCCTGAGTTTTGTGGCCCAAACTCAGAAACCCGCCAGCGCCTAGGTTTTGAGGCCCAAACCTGGAAACCGTTCTCAGCCCAAGTTTTGTGGCCCAAACTCGGAAACCGGCCACACCCAGGTTTTGTGGCCCAAACCTGGAAACCGTCCATCAGTGGTTTTTTTGTGCCTCAACCACCAAACCGACGCTGTAGAGGGGATGCACCACTCGTGCACCCCGTCCACCGACACATGTCCCCAGGTCCTCAACCCGAGCAACACTGTGCCTCGCAAGTCTCTGCTCGTCGCTGTCCCAGGCTGTCAGCCACCATAGCTGATCCTCAGGCCACCGGTCCCTCAGTCCAAGCCTCACGTCCGCCCTTCACCGCAACCGGTCCATCGGCACGACACGTCTCTACTTGACCTTCACCTTGCCTTCGATCACAGTATCCATGCTCGACACCTGCACAACACAAGCCAAAGAACATGCGCATCACACCCATTGACAATCACTCATCACTCAAGACTCGGCATACACCCATGTATCTGCAATCTCCCCCTTGATGAGTGCATGTTAACTACCAACACAAATCATAATGAAGATAGAGGAAGGAAGAAGAAGGAGAGAGAACCCGACCAAATGACCCAAAAGCATAGCAAAAGCCGAAGAAGGTCAAGAGGAAAGAGCAAGACAACTTGGTCCCCAAAGACATGGCAACGGCTCGACGCAACCAAGCAAAGCAAAGCTAGCCCTCAAGAAGAGGTAGAACAGGCTCAACACCGCTAGCAGGAAAGCTCGATACCAACTGAAACATACTGACTGAAGAGCAGAAAAGCTCGATACCAATTGAGAAACACCCTCACAAAGCAAAACTGCTAGTCCCTCAAGATAGAGGCATAGAGGCTCAACACAACTAGCAAAAAATCGCTCCGAACCAATTGGAAAGATGCTCTAAACCAATGGAAAAAAATCAAAAATTCATCAACCGATCAACCGAGCAAACTCCCCCTCCAATAGTGCACACAACTAGTATAGGATATGATTTCTCCCCCTTATGATTTCACAAATTTTCTCCCCCTTAGTTGATAATGCACTATTAGGCAAACTTCTTCCTTCCAAATGCATATGTGACAAAAATGCAAGTTAGCCGCTTCAGGGATATATTCACTAGAATGAAAAGATGCTCTACAAAGTATAACTCCAATGACTCAACAATAAGCATACATGCTAGCAAAGGCTCAAACTGATCACCAAATATGAAATATGAACAAATGAGCAAAGTGAGCAGTTGGCCAAAAAGGTATTCACCATCAAAATACCACTAAACATGTATAGACAGGAAGTCAAACAAGCGCTAAACATGTATACAAGGTGAACTACCCCTAGCAAAGTTCAATCATCATGCTGCAGAATGAAACATATACTTGTGATTTCAGATTTTAATCGGAGTTGCAGCGGTGAAATTACACAAGTTCAAAATTCAGCATGTGATTGCGAGAGGTTGAAGGCTTGTCATTGCCTAACTTTTCAACCAAGCTAAGCCTATGCAGAAGCAATCAGAAGCTTAAAGCGTCGGTTTCGGTCGTACACTACACGGCTCAAGTTTAACTCAATGTGCAATGAGAAACAGTCTCGATAGTGTGATGTGCTGACAAGTAATCCCATCTCGATCTTTTCAATTCACTTAAAACTTGGTTCAATTTTATAACAGAATATGAACATACCAAGCAAGTGAATGACTTAGAACTAGAGACATAGCAACCTAGCATATATGAAAAGCACAATTGATTTCAACACATTCTACACATGCTAGTTGCTAATCTCAATGGTGAATAGTTGCACATTTTAACTTCATTAAGCATAATCACCATATACAAAATAGCTCAACTCACAACATGTATCAGTGATCAGAAAGAGCATAAGCTACAAGCATCATCATATAGCACCAGAGTACACTAGATACAGCATAGTTACATTCTAAGGAGTATAGTCATGAAGCTTAGAAAGTAAAGATGCATCATGAAATGCAAAGATTAACCTACCCAAAAATGAAAACAAAATGAAAAGGAGTCAGTCTTTGATACAACAGACAAAATGTTTCCCCCATCTAAAAGGGGAAACACACACCAAGCTCACCTCTCAACCTAGCAAAAGTTGATTGGTCCAAAGGCTTGGTAAAAATATCTGCCAACTGATGATGAGTATCGACATGGCGAAGGTCGATATCACCCTTTTCATAATGGTCTCGCAGAAAATGAAAGCGCACATCAATGTGTTTGGTCTTAGAATGCAGCACGGGGTTCTTAGCAACGCTAATAGCACTCGAGCTATCACAAAGTAAAGGCACGCGAGAAAAGCTTAGACCAAAACCACGCAAAGTGGCCATCATCCAAAGCAACTGAGAATAGCAGCTAGCCGCAACAACATATTCAGCCTCTGTGGTAGACTGAGCGACACTAGACTGCTTGCGAGAAGACCAAGATACAAGAGAAGAACGTAAAAACTGACAAGTCCTAGAAGTGGACTTGCGATCAAGTCGGCAACCAGCAAAATCGGCATCAGAATAACCGCAAAGGGAGAGGGTGGAGGAAGCAGAATACCAAATCCCAAACTCTGGAGTGAAACGAAGGTACCTCATAATGCGCTTGACCGATTGACCTTCGATTATTGTCTCCATGCTCGACACCTGCCCAACACAAGCCAAAGAACATGCGCATCACACCCGTTGACAATCACTCATCACTCGAGACTCGGCATACAACCATGTATCCGCAAACGTTCCTTCTCGGGATTGCTTAATTTGCAGCCTGAGAAAGAATGTCAACTCACCCATCATGCTCATCTCAAACTCCCTGCTCTGCAAACTTGGCAACCAAAGCATGAGAAGAACAACCGAAAATGATATCATCCACGTAAATCTGGACCAAGAGAGTATCATTGCCTTGCCTAAGGAGAAAAAACATTTTATCCACATATCCCATTTTAAAACCCTTAGCAAGCAAAAAGGTTTTCAACCTATCATACCAGGCTCTAGGGGCTTGTTTCAAACCATATAAAGCTTTGTGAAGTTTAAAAACATGGTTTGGAAACTTGAGATTTTCAAAACCGGGGGGTTGTTTAACATACACTTCTTCTTCTATGTAGCCGTTTAGGAAGGCACGCTTGACATCCATTTGAAAAAGTTTAAACCCTTTGGATGCAGCAAAAGCCAAGAGTAACCTAATTGCCTCCAAACGAGCTACAGGAGCAAAAGTCTCCTCATAGTCTATCCCCTCCTTCTGACTATACTCCTGGGCTACAAGTCTGGCCTTGTTTCTCGCAATGTGGCCATCCTCTCCTTGTTTGTTTTTGAAAACCCATTTCATCCCAATAGGATTACAGTCTGGAGGAGGTGGAACCAAAACCCAAACCCAATTTCTTTCAAAATTTTCTAATTCCTCATGCATGGCATTGACCCAATCTGGATCAGATAAAGCGTGTCCAACATCTCGGGGTTCAAAATCAACAACAAATGCAGAATGAGCAAAGTGAGAGATTTGTTGTGACCTTGACCGAGTGACACGTTCATCGATGCTGCCGATCATCTGTTGAGGCAGGTGTTGGCGCTGAATGTGTCGTGGTGCCTCCCGAGCTGAAGATACCTCCCCCTCAACAGCAGCTGGTGCCCCCTCGGGTACAAAAGGTACAGCCCAAGGTGGCGGATCCCACGGCCCCCAAGAAGTCGACGAAGAGGGGTTGGGGCCATGAATCGTTGTCGTAGAAGCCGATCCTAGCAGCACAGCAGGTGGAGGTAGTGATGGGTCACCAGTACCCTCAGCATCCTCGTCCTCATCATCAAAAAGAGGTTCGCCAACCTCGTGATCACCTGCACGCTCAAATCTAGAAGAAGGACAAACCATGGTCTCGTCGAAGGTGACATCGGATTTCTCCATGACTCGGTTAGTATCAAGGTTAAGTACACGATATGCATGAGTATGAGTGCCATAACCCAAAAATACACCGTCAGAAGAACTAGACTCAAATTTGTCCAGGTTGCCTTTCTTAAGAATAGAACAGTGGCAACCAAATCCTCTAAAATAACTCACCTTGGGTTGTCTTCCAAAACGCAACTCATAAGAAGTCTTTTTCAAGAAAGCTCGGAGAAAAATGCGATTGGAAATATACCATGCAGTGTTCATAGCTTCGGCCCAATATCGCTTAGGAGTCCTATTCTCATCGAGCATCGTCCTGGCCATCTCAACAAGGGTCCGATTCTTCCTCTCTACAACACCATTCTGAGGTGGTGTGTAGCGGGGAAGAAAACTGATGCTCCAAACCCAAAGAGTTACAAAACTTCTCAAAATCCAAGTTCTTAAACTCGGAACCATTATCACTACGAATAGCTCGCATCGAGTTCATAGGGAACTCATTCTGAAGACGCAAAATCAGATTGCGAGCGAAAGAGAAAGTCTCGGTTTTCTCAGCTAAAAAGAACACCCACGAGTATCTCGAAAAGTTGTCAACAACAACAAGCACATACCACTTCCCCCCAACCGAGCTCACCCGAGCCGGACCAACAAGGTCCATGTGCAAAAGCTCTCTAGGGCGCTTAGTCATGACCTGGGTCACTGGATGGTGGGGAGCGACAACCATCTTCCCATGTCTACAAGAATGGAAAACAAGATCCCTCTCCATGGACAACTTGGGCAATCCTCGGATTAAGCCAAGTGAGCTAAGCCTTGCAAGCAAGTCGAAGCTCAGGTGACCGAGTCGTCTATGCCACTTCCAAAGATCAGAGAAGGAAGGTCCAACAAAAAAACGAGAAATTCCAAACGACTACGAGAAATTCGCACGAAAGACATTCCCAAAGGGCAAAATCAAACATACAAGATTGCCCTGAGGATCTAAAATACAACTGAGATTCGGCTTAAAGCGAATCTCATAGTCATCATCGAAAAGTTGCAAAATAGAAAGAAGGTTAAAATGCAAATTAGAAACAAGAGCAACATCACGCAACACAAAGTGCTCATTAACTCGCACCGACCCACGAGACAACACTTTACCTTTGCTGTTGTCGCCGAAGGTGATAAACTCCTTTCCGGCAATAGGGCTAAGATTGGAGAACCACTTGGCGTTTCCGGTCATGTGCCTCAGACAACTGGAATCCACCAACCAAACGTTCTCCAATCGTTTTACCTACATCAATAAAAAGACATAGGGTGAGCATACGGTCCAACACTGGGGTTAGTGAAATAGGAAGAATACTAGTGTTGGGCCGGCTGCTCAAAAGAAAGGTTAGTAGAAAAACTATTCCTAGCACGCCTACGGGGAAAGTGATCACCACGCACAGCAAAACGTGGTTCGCTAAGAAAAGAGCGTCCATCGTGATACTCAAAATGCGGTGGAGAGAAATGCTCAACAAAGCCACCTCCATGGGGTCCATAACCTGCAAAACCTCCCTGAGGCCTAGGACCTTGAGGCACTGAACCCCTAGGCCTAGCAGCTTTCCTCACAACTCTCCTCTGAACATTCGGCACATGTACATCATGGAAAGGATGGTACATGTCCGCATTGTCCATCTCCCTGACACGACGCTCTTCTCTCTTCCGCCGAAAGCAAAACTCCCTCAAGTGTTCATCTCTCCCACAGTGCTCACAATGGTACCTCACCGCTCTCATAAGGGGTTGTTGGTACTCACGGTAGTGGGTATGGATCACTTTGCCTTTTTGTGGCATGAGCTCCTCTTGGATAGGTGGCATGGTGTCCAGCTTGGTTTTGAGGTGGTTTGGTTTTGGAGCCCATGTCTATTTCTTGGGTGGAGCTCTCGGAGGTTCAACAAACACCCCATCCTTTGTGTTAGGCTTAAGAGGCTCTTTGGGTGGAATATTGGTAAGCTTGGGAGTAGTGGTGGAGTTGGGCTTCTCACTCGGGTTAAGACCACTCGACTCTCAAATCTTGCCAAACGATGAAGCACACTCAACAACCTGAGCAAAACCTACACCTGGACCTCCAGCAGCACGCTTAAACATGGCAATCATCATTCCAAGCCGCGGCTCACCACAAGACACCCATGATAAGATGGTCCAAAAGTATGTGTTTTCTTCCTCGATTTGCATCTTGTCATGCTTCACGTTCGCAATCTCCATCTCCAAACCCTCACACAAAGCGCACCTAGAAACACAAGTGCTACCCGAGTTGGACTTCTCAAGAGACACAATCTTGACATTCTTCTCTGCCAACTCGGATTGCAAGCCTGCATAAGACTTGCACGCACCCAACAACACGGGTCTAGCCCAGAGCTCATCCACCTCTCCACCCAAAGCAGCATACTTACCTCTCAAAGTGAGAAGGTCAGTCATGTGCTTGGTGCACATCTCACAACTACGGAGGACTTGGCAAACTCAAGCTCCTTCACCGTATCCTCCCACTTCTGCCTAAACTCCTTCCGCTCTCTAGCAGCACGCCTAAGCAGCTTATCTAGACTAAGAAGGGCGGCAATAAGTTTCTCGACCTCAGCAGAAAGCTCGTCGGGGGTCTGAGATACCTGGGAGGTGTCGTCGTCGTCGTTGTTCTAAGGGGTTTCCTCCAGCTGGCTATCGACCTCCTTGCCGAGGGCCATGGTGCAAAAGCCCTCGTTGTCGGCGAAGAAGTAGAGGTCGTTTAGCTTGTCCTCGATCTTCTTCTTCTTCTCGGACTCGTCGTCGCTTGAGGAAGCGAAGTCGTCATCCGAGTCGTCGACATCGCTGAGCGTGGCGAAGAAAGCACGCTGCTCAGCCTGGGCCTTCTCCAAGTACTTCTTCTTGATGTACTCCTTGTTGAAGCCGCCCTTCCGCTTATGCTTCGCGGGGACGTACTTCTCCTTGCGCTTGCCGGAGTCGTACTTGTGCCCATGATCGCCATTCCCAAATGCTTGCTTGCTCTTCTTGGGACAGTTGGCGATGAAGTGGTCGGGGTCGCCGCACTCAAGGCATCCAGAGTGTCCTCCTCCACGGCGACGGTTCATGCGGTTGTTGTGAAACCACGAGAACCGGTTGGCGAGCAAAGCCAACTCATCATCCCCCATGAACTCCAGCTGCTCGTCTGTGACAGAAAGAAGAGAAGAAAGTGCAAATCCTCCAGAGGGGTTAGCAGAAGAGCTAGAAAGCAAAGCCATCGATGAGCCAGAAGGATTTTCATAAGAAGCCCTCGCCATGGCATCAATCTCACTAGACTTGAGCTTACTGAAGAGCTCGTCGCATGTGAGGGTCTCATAGTTAGACGATTCGATGATCGCCTGGACCTTTGAGTCCCACACCGACCGATCGAGAGTATGCAAAAGCTTGAGAGCCCTCTCATGATCGTCGAAAGGCAACAGCTCCTTGTTCGCTCTCATCCTGTTGACAATCACCTGATAGCGAGCGAATAAACTCTCTATGCTCTCGCCAGGCATGTGTTGAAAGTTCTCATACTCCCTCTTGTGCGACTCGTAGAGACTGGATTTGACTTGAGAAGTTCCCTCATGGAAACGCATGAGGGTCGCCCAAATCTCACGAGCCGTGGGGAGATGAGAAACGCGATCAAACTCAGATACACTCAAACAAGAGAAAAGAGCATTACGGGCTCGGCTATTGGCATCGTGTTCATCGATCTGCAGCTGAGTCACACGAGCAGCAAAGACCACGTAATCATCCTTGTTGTAAATCTCCCAGACAGAAGCACCTTGCTCTGAAGATAGGCCGACATGCGTATCTTCCAATACGCATAGTTCGTCCCATCGAAAAACTGTGGTTTGCCCACAACGCGATCCATGTCGCCTTCTGTGGATCTGGAGCTGGCTAAGGTGGAAGATCCTTAACCTGCTCCGATACCAATTGTAGGACCGAAAGTCCTACCAGAAAGCGACCAGAGGGGGGGTGAATAGGAGCTTCAAATTTCTTTTGAGAAACTTGTTGCCACTGTCCCGAGAATCACCCCAAGAGCAAACCTATAGCTTGCAAGTGTCCACGACCCTAGATGTTGGGTGGATGCTTCCGAGAAGCACAGCGAGACATAATACAACTCTAGAAAACCAACGCAAAAACCGGAAATCAAAACCGACAACGTACGAACGAACCACGAGCAAAAACGCGCAGAACACACCTGACCGGACTTTGCCCGCGTCCGGTCAGAGACCACCGAACGCGTCTGGTCTGAGAAAAATGTTTCTGGATCCTTACTGTTTCTGACCAGACTCACAGAGGAGAGTGTCCGGTCAGGTGCCCAGCGTCCGGTCATGATGGATCGAAAGTGCTACCAGAAAGCGACCAGAGGGGGGGTGAATGGGAGCTTCAAATTTTCCTTTCGGAAACTTCGTAGCCACTATCCCGAGAATCAACCCCAAAGGCAAACCCTAGAGCTAGCTAGTGTTCACGACCCTAGATGTAGGGTGGATGCTTTCGAGAAGCACAACAGGACACTACACAACCCTAGAGACCCAGTGCGAAAGACGGAAACCAAAACCAACAACGGACGAACGAACCATGAACGAAACAGCGCAGAACAACACTGACCGGACTCTGCCTGCGCCCGGTCAAGAGACACCGGACGCGTCCGGTCGTGCAAAATTGGTTTTCGGAGCTTACTGTTTCTGACTGGACTCACTGAAGGGGACGGTCCGGTCAAGACTTGAGCGTCCGATCACAGAGACAAGAACGCATGAACAGTGGTAGCGTCGAGTCCGGTCACTTCTCGGTCGAGGGTCCGGTCCCATGCGTCCGGTCAAGAAGCAGAGACGCACAGAAGAAACATTCAACGATCGGACTCAGGAGCCGCCCTTCCACTTGTGCTTCGCGGCGACGTACATCTCCTTGCGCTTGCCGGAGTCGTACTTGTGCCCTTGGTCTGCCTTGCCAAAGACTTGCTTGTTCTTCTTCCGGCAATTGGCGATGAAGTGGTTGGGGTCGCCGCACTCAAAGCATCCTGAGCATCCTCCTCCGCGACGACGGTTCATGCGGTTGTTGTGGAACCGCGAGAACCGCTTGCCGAGCAAAGCCAACTCGTCATCCCCCATGAACTCCAGCTGCTCCTTTGTGACAGAAAGAAGAGAAGAAAGTGCAAAGCCTCCAGAGGGGTTAGCAGAAGAGCCAGAAACCAAAGCCATTGACGGGCCAGAAGGATTTTCATAAGAAGCCCTCGCCATGGCATCAATCTCACTGGACTTGAGCTTACTAAAGAGCTCGTCGCACGTGAGGGTCTCATAGTTAGGTGATTCGATGATCGCCTGAACCTTGGAATCCCACACCGACCGATCAAGGGTATGAAAAAGCTTCAAAGCCCTCTCATGATCATCGAAAGGCAACAGGTCCTTGTTAGCCCTGATCCTGTTGACAATCACCTGAAAGCGAGCGAATAAACTTTCTATGCTCTTGCCAGGCATGTGTCGAAAGTTCTCATACTCCCACTTGTGCGACTCGTAGAGACGAGATTTGACCTGAGAGGTTCCCTCATGGAAACGCATGAGGGTCGCCCAAATCTCACGAGTCGTGGGGAGGTGAGAAACGCGATCAAACTCAGACATGCTCAAACAGGAGAAAAGAGCATTACGGGCTCGACAATTGGCATCATGCTCATCGATTTGATGCTGAGTGGCACGAGCAGCCAAGACCACGTAATCAGCAGAGTTGCAAATATCCCAGATGGAAGCACCCAAACTCTGTAGATAGGCCGACATGCGTATCTTCCAATACGCATAGTTCGTCCCATCGAAAAACGGCGGTTTGCCCACGCCACGATCCATGTCACCTTCTGTGGATCTGGAACCCGCTAAGGTGGAAGATCCTTAACCCGCTTCGATACCAATTGAAGGACCGAAAATGCTACCAGAAAGCGACCAGAGGGGGGGTGAATGGGAGCTTCAAATTTTCCTTTCGGAAACTTCGTAGCCACTGTTCCGAGAATCAACCCCAAAGGCAAACCCTAGAGCTTGCAAGTGTTCACGACCCTAGATGTAGGGTGGATGCTTCCGAGAAGCACAGCAGGACACTACACAACCCTAGAGACCCAGTGCAAAAGACGGAAACCAAAACCAACAACGGACGAACGAACCATGAACGAAACAGCGCAGAACAGCACTGACCGGACTCTACCTGCGTCCGGTCAAGAGACACCGGACGCGTCCGGTCGTGCAAAATCGGTTTTCGGAGCTTACTGTTTCTGACCGGACTCACTGAAGGGGTGGGTCCGGTCAAGACTTGAGCGTCCGATCACAGAGACAAGAATGCATGAATAGTGGTAGCGTCGAGTCCGGTCAGTTCTCGGTCGAGCGTCCGGTCCCATGCGTCCGGTCAAGAAGCAGAGACGCACAGAAGAAACATTCAACGACCGGACTCAGGAGCGTGCGTCTGGTCACCCTGACCCAGCGTCCGGTCACCCCAAGAACCTGCTGTTCATCCACCGATTTGATTCAAACTCTCCCAAAATGAAACCTCTAGGGTTCAAACTTTGGAGAGATGAGTCACAAGGAGGATAGTGAGCTATCTCTAAGAGATCATGGCTCGAACGTATCTCCGAATCGATGAATCGAAGAATTTCGGGAAGGGGAGACAAAAAGCAACTCGAAACGAAAATTGATCAATCTACTAGCTCGTGAGGTTAAGGATAAATTCCTTCAGTGGAAAGATGTGCCTCACGACCTAGAATGACTTGGTTCAAACGGATTTGCAAAAGATGAACCGAGTAGGGAGATCGATCAACGGGAAAATCGTGGAGAAAAGTAACCCGCGAAGAACACGAATCACAACCACGAATTTGCAACCGTGTGGCTACCACACGCTACAACAGTGAGATTACGGTCTCACTTCCTCAAAATCTCACGAACATAGAGGTATGGTTCTCTTCTCTGTGGATCTCAGTTCGCTACAGCAGGGGAATGGGAGAGCAGGAAAACCTAGAAGGCAAAATAGCAAATGACTGAGATAGGATGGGAGGAGGGTGTCTCCCTCTACTTATCCTAATTCTAATTCCTACTCTACCCCTCACTAATTACAGAGCGAGCCAGCTAAACCCTAGGGTTATTCTGGACCAACTCAAGATAGGTGTTGATCCGACGGCCATGCCCGCACAACTGGTAGCATTGCCTCGACGCAACCTCCCCGATTGCCGCCACATGCCGCCTCCGCTCTGACCGTCCTTTTCCTGGACTTCACCCCCGGTTTCGAGGCCCAAACCGGGAAACCAGCCTTCACGACCAACCCCCGGTTTTGAGGCCCAAACCAGGAAACCAGCCGTCCATCGCCTGAGTTTTGTGGCCCAAACTCAGAAACCCACAGCGCCAAGGTTTTGAGGCCCAAACCTGGAAACCATCCTCAGCCCGAGTTTTGTGGCCCAAACTCGGAAACCATCAGAGCCCAGGTTTTGAGGCCCAAACCTGGAAACCGTCCACTCGGTGGTTTTTCTGTGGCTCAACCACCAAACTGAGCCGTAGAAGGGATGCACCGCCCGTGCACCCCGTCCACCGACACATGTCCCCAGGTCCTCGACCCGAGCAACATTGTGCCCGCAAGTCTTCGCTCGTCGCTGTCCCAGGCTGTCAGCCACCACAGCTGATCCTCAGGCCACCGGTCCCTCAGTCCAAGCCTCACGTCCGCCCTTCTCCACTCTCGGTCCATTGGCATGACACATCTCTACTTGACCTTCACCTTGCCTTTGATCACTGTATCCGTGCTCGACACCTGCACAACACAAGCCAAAGAACATGCCCATTATCCCAGTTGACAATCACTCATCACTCGAGACTCGGCATACACCCATGCATCCGCAGGTCAGTCAGCAAGCCAGCAGTGAACAGTAAGCACGATGCGTCCGATCAATAAACAATCAAGCGTCCGGTCGAGTCACAAAAAAGTCATAGTGATCGAGTTCAACGACCGGACTCACAACCCTAGCGTCCGGTCGGCCCGACGCCAGAGTCCAGTCAACCCGCAGAAACGCTGTTCGTCCACTGATTTGACTTGATCTCACCCAAAACGATTCCTCTACGGATCAAACTTGGTGAGAGCAGTCACAAGGAAGATAGTGAGCTACTCCTACGAGATCATGGCTCGAACGTATCTCCAAATTGATGAATCGAAGAAAATCGGGAAGAGAGGAGAAAAGATGATCCAAGACAAAAAATGATCAATCTACTTGTTCGTGAGGTTTGAGTTGAATTCCTTCGGTGAAAATGATCCCCTCACAGTAAAGAACAAGTTGATTCAAATGGTTTTGCAAAAGGCGCAACGATGAGGAAGATGAACCAACGGGAAAATCATGAATAAAAGCAACCCGCGAAGAACAACACCAAAACGCGAATCACAACCACGAATTTGCAACCGTGTGTCTACCACACGCTACAATGGTGAGATTACAGTCTCACTTCCTCAAAATCTCAAAGACACAGAGGTATGGTTCTCTGCGGATCTCAGTAGCTACAGCAGGGAATTGGGAGAGCAGGAAACCCTAGAAGCAAAGAGCAAATAACTGAGATGATTTGGGAGGTGGGTGTCTCCCCCTACTTATCCTAATTCTAGTTCCCACTGTACCCCTAACTAATTACAGAGCGAACCAGCTAAACCCTAGGGTTATTCTGGACCAACTCGAAGAAGATGCTGATCCGCGGCCACGCCCGCACAATTGGTAGCGTTGCCTCGACGCAACCTAACCGATGGCCGCCCCGTGCCGCCACCGCTATGCTTGTCCTTTTCACGGACTCCGCCCCCGGTTTTGAGGCCCAAACCGGGAAACCAGCCTTCACAACCAACCCCCGGTTTTCAGGCCCAAACCGGGAAACTAGCCGTCCATCGCCTGAGTTTTGTGGCCCAAACTCAGAAACCTGCCAGCGCCCAGGTTTTGAGGCCCAAACCTGGAAACCGTTCTCAGCCCGAGTTTTGTGCCCAAACTCGAAACCCAGCCGCTCCCAGGTTTTGTGGCCCAAACCTGGAAACCGTCCATCGGTGGTTTTTCTGTGGCTCAACCACCAAACAGACGTTGTAGAGGGGATGCACCGCCCATGCACCCCATCCACCGACACATGTCCCCATGTCCTCGACCTGAGCAACACTGTGCCCCGCAAGTCTCCGCTCGTCGTTGTCCCAGCCTGTCAGCCACCACAGCTGATCCTCAGGCCACCGGTCCCTCAGTCCAAGCCTCACGTCCGCCCTTCACCGCTACCGGTCCATCGACACGACATGTCTCTACTTGAGCTTCACCTTGCCTTCGATCACTGTCTCCATGCTCGACACCTGCACAACACAAGCCAAAGAACATGCGCATCACATCCGTTGACAATCACTCATCACTCGAGACTCGGCATACACCCATGTATCCGCAAACAACTCCTTGTTAGCCATCATCCTGTTGACAATCTCCTGAAAGCGAGCGAATAAACTTTCTATACATTCGCCAAGCATGTGTTAAAAGTTCTCATACTCTTGCTTGTGCGACTCGTAGAGACGGGTATTGACTTGAGTGGTTCCCTCATGAAAACGCATCAGAGTAGCCCAAATCACCTGAGTCGTAGCGAGGTGAGAAACCCGATCAAACTCAGACATGCTCAAACAGGAGAAAAGAGCATTACGGGCTCGGCTATTGGCATCGTGCTCATCGATCTGATGTTGAGTCCCACGAGCAGCCAAGACCATGTAATCTGTAGAGTTGCAAATATCACAAATAGAAGCACCCTTACTCTGGAGATAGGTCGACATGCGTATCTTCCAATACGCATAGTACGTCCCATCGAAAAATGGCGGTTTGACCACGCCACGATCCACGTCGCCTTCTCTGGATCTGGAACCAGCTAAGGTGGAAGATCCTTAACCCGCTCCGATACCAATTGAAGGACCGAGAACGCTACCAGAAAGCGACCAGAGGGGGGGGAGGGGTGAATGGGAGCCTAAAAATTTCTTTCGAAACTCTGGCCTCTGTCCCAAAAATCAACCCCAAAAGCTTCGAGCAATGACGTGATGCCCATGACCCTTAGAAAGAGAGTGGATGATCCCAAGGATCACAACGAGGCACCACAAGAACGAGCAACCCAAAAACTCACAAACTCCGAGTCAAGTTCAAGTCAAAAACCCACTCCCAAACGTAGATAGACGGCTACGTCGGGATTCCTCCAAATACCTATACTAACTAGTAGCAACGATACCTAGAGAGGTTCATAGGTGAACTCTAGGGCCAAACGACAAGTCTGGAAATGAAGCGAAGGAGCCAGGAGAGAAAACGCACTAAAACACAAGCTTCAGCAGGAGCTCGGACTGTCCGGGGTCCCGACCACGGACTGTCTGCCTAATGGCGGACTGTCCGGGCTTCAGTGGCGGACTGTGCGCCAGCCAAATACGCAGAAACACAATGCTACTGAAAGCTCCCGAGCCGCGCAGCCACTGATCTGGCTCGAGCCCGACGCGCGGACTGTCCGCGACCACCCTGAGAAGGCGATTTTGATCGTCCTTCTCTCTAATCTCCCCCAAACCGATCCAAATCAAAATCCCTTGATCCCAAACTTGTAGGAAAGGATCCTTAGGTAGTTGGAAGACTAGCCCTAAGAAATCATCCGCTCAAATCAAATCAAACTCCAGGAAATCGAAAGGGAAGGTGTAGGAACAAAAAAGTCACCACGAAACTTGTATCGACCCGATCTACTTGTTCGTGAGGTTAGAGATGAATTCCTTCGGTGGAAATGTTTTCCTCACATCAAAGATCAACTTGATTCAAGTGGATTTGAAAAAGACGCAGTGAGGAGGGAGATCGAGTGATGGGAAAATCGTGGAGAAAAGAAGAACGCGAAGAACAAGTTCAAAACACGAATCACATCCATGATTGCTAGCCAAAATTTGTCCCCACGAGGAGACAACATGCGGATACATGAGTGTATGCCGAGTCTCTGAGTGACGAGTGATTATCAACTGGGATAATGCGCATGGTCTTTGGCTTGTGTTGTGCAGGTGTCGAGAACGGATACAATAATCAGAGGCAAGGTGAAGGTCAAGTAGAGATGTGCCATGCCGAGGGACCGAGAGTGGCGAAGGGCGGACGTGAGGCTTGGACTGAGGGACCGGTGGCCCGAGGATCAGCTGTGGTGGCTGGCAGCCTAGGACAGCGATGAGCAGAGACATGCGGGCACGGTGTTGCTTGGGTCGAGGACCTGGGGACACGTGTCGGTGGACGGAGTGCACGGGCGGTGCATCCCCTCGATAGCTTCGGTTTGGTGGTAGAGCCAGAAAAAAACCATCGGGTGGACGGTTTCCAGGTTTGGGCCTCAAAATCTGGGCGCGGATGGTTTCCGAGTTTGGCCACAAAACTCGGGCTGAGGACGGTTTCCAGGTTTGGGCCTCAAAACCTGGGTGCTGCGGGTTTGCTGAGTTTGGGCCACAAAACTCAGGCTACGTGGGCTGGTTTCCCGGTTTGAGCCTCAAAACCGGGGGTGGACGTGAAGGCCTGGTTTCCCGGTTTCGTCCACAAAACCGGGGGCGGAGTCCGTGAAGAGGACGCAGAGCGGTGGCGGCACGTGGCGGCAATCAGTGAGGTTGCGTCGAGGCAACGCTACCAGTTGTGCGGGCGTGGCCGTCGGATCCACCTACCATCGAATTGGTCCAGAATAACCTTAGGGTTTAGCTGGTTCGCTCTGTAAGTAGTTAGGTGTAGAGTGGGAATTAGGAATAGTTAGAATTAGGATAAGTAGGGGGAGACACCCACCTCCCCATCTATCTCAGTCATTTGCTCTTTGCTTCTAGGGTTTCCTGCTCTCCCAATCCCCTCTTGTAGCTAGCTGAGATCCGCAGAGAACCATACCTCTGTGTACTGGAGATTTTGAGGAAGTGAGGCCGTAACCTCACTGTTGTAGCGTGTGGTAGCCACACGGTTGCAGATCGATGTGTTGATTCGCGTTTTGGTTCGTGTTCTTCGCGTTCTTCGTTTCTCCGTGATTTTCCCATCACTCGATCTCCCTCTCTATTGCGCCTTTCCAAAATTCGTTTGAATCAACTTGTTCTTTATGGTGAGGAGGTCATTTCGACCAAAGGAATTCATCTAACTTCTCACGAACAAGTAGATCGGGTTGATTTCATTTTCGTGGCACTTTTTTGGTTCATACACCTTCCCCTTCGATTTCCCGTTGATTGAGTTGATTTGAGCGGATGATTTCTTGGGGATAGTCTCCTAACTACCTCGTGATCATCCTCTCCAAGTTTGGGATCAAGGGATTTTGGTTTGAATCGATTTGAGAGTGATTTGGGTGAAGGGCGATCAAAATCGCCATCACTGGACAGCCGTGGACAGTCCGCCACCTGACTGGCGGACAGTCCGGGCATCGGGGAGCAGCCGGATCAGTGGCTGTGTTCTTCGGCTGATTTGTTTTTGGTTGACCGTGAAGGACCGAGAAGCTACTCGAAAGCGACCAGAGGGGGGGTGAATGGGAGCTTCAAGATTTCCTTTCGGAAACTAGATGCCACTGTCCCAAACTCAACCCCAAAAGCGAACCCTAGAGCTTGCTAATGTCCACGACCCTAGATGTAGGGTGGATGCTTCCTAGAAGCACAGCGGGACACTAGACAACCCTAGGAAGCCAACGCAAAAGACGGAACTCGAATCCGATCAAGAACGAACGAACCGCGAACGAAAACGCGCGAAACTGGATCGACCGGACTCTGGCCTGCGTCCGGTCAGCAGGGACCGGACGCGTCCGGTCAGCCAAAAACCGGTTTTGGACCTCTCTGGAACTGACCGGACGCAGTGACTGCGAGCGTCCGGTCGATCCCCGTGCGTCCGGTCACAAGCACGTTCGAGTAGTGAACAGGACTATGGGCGAGTCCGGTCACCACTAAACTCCAGCGTCCGGTCAGAGCAAAAACCAGAACACGCTCAAACCTTCAACGACCGGACGCGTCCGGTCAAGTCGTGACCGGTTGTCCGGTCACCCCGAAACTGCACTGAAACTCCGGCGATTCAACCCGATCTCCTCCGAATCAAGTGCTCTAGGCTTGGGATTCGATCTGAGGAGTCACAAGGAGGTTAGTGAGCTATCTCTAAGAGATCATGGCTCGAACCTAACTCCAAATCGGTGAATCGAAGGAATTCGGGGGAAGGAAGAAAAAGAGACCCGAAACTAAAACTTGATCGATCTCCTAGACCGTGAGGTTAGAGATGATTTCTTTTGGAGGAAAGAAGTGCCTCACGATCTAGAACAACTCAGTTCAAACGGAATCGCAAAAGATGAACCGAGCACAAAGATCAAGCGACGGGAAAACTCAAGGCACAAAGCAATCCGCGAAGAACCTGATGAACATGAAATCAAAACGCGAAATGACACCAAGAGATGGGATCCAAGGTGAGGATACGGCCTCACTTCCTCGAATCAACAGTACACAGAGTGGAGTCTCTCTGCGGATCTCAACTAGCTAAAGCAGGGATGGGAGAGTGGGAAACCCTAGCAAATGAAGGCACTAACTGAAATAGCTAAAACTGAGATGGGGAGGAGGGTGTCTCCCCTAGACTACTTATACTAACCTAGCCTAAGCCTATTTCCTACTCTACCCCTCCCTACTGTATTTACAGAGCGGACCAGCCTAACCCTAAGGCTATTCTAGTCCACCCGCTGGTGGTAGGTAGATCCGACGGCCACGCCCGCACGGTCTTCCGCGTCGCCTCCACGCAACCTTCAGATCGCCGCCACGTGCCGCCACCACTCTGCACCCCCGGTTTTGTGGCCCAAACCGGGAAACCAGCCTTTTCCATCAGCCCCCGGTTTTGAGGCCCAAACCGGGAAACCAGCCTCCAGCCCGAGTTTTGTGGCCCAAACTCGGAAACCCGCAGCGCCCGAGTTTTGAGGCCCAAACTCGGAAACCGGCCCACGCCCAGGTTTTGAGGCTCAACCTAGAAACCGTCACGCCCAGGTTTTGTGGCTCAACCTGGAAACCCAGCACCCAGGTTTTGAGGCCCAAACCTGGAAACCGTCACGCCCAGGTTTTGTGGCTCAACCTGGAAACCCAGCACCCAGGTTTTGAGGCCCAAACCTGGAAACCGTCCACCGTTGGTTTTTCCCGGGCTCTACCAACAAACCGGCGTCGTAGAGGGGATGCACCGCCTGTGCACCCCTTCCACCGACATGATCGCACTTCTCCGCTTGTCGCTGTCACAGGCTGCCAGCCACCACAGCTGATCCTCCGGCCTCCAGTCCATCAGTCCAAGTCCACGTCCGCCCTTCACCGTCCGATACATCGGCATGGCACGTCCGCCGCACGGCACGCCCATCCTTCATCGCGCCCGGTCCGTCGGCACGACACGTCGCAACTTGACCTTCACCCGCCATCGACCACTGTCTCCGTGCTCGACACCTGCACAACACAAGCCAAAGAACATGCGCATCATCTCCGTTGACAATCACTCATCACACAGAGACTCGGCATACACCCATGTATCCGCAAGCCTCCCCCTTGATGAGTGCATTGTCAACGCCACAACAAATCATGAATGAAGAAGGAGGTGGAGATGAGAAGAGAACCCAACCAAATGACCAAAACCTAACAAAAGCCAAAAAGTCAGTGGATAGAAACTTGGTCCCCAAAGACTGCAACGGCTCCAACCAAGCAAAGCTGCTAGCCCTCAAGAAGAGTAGAAAGGCTCAACAACCGCTAGCAGAACCACGAAGATCGGAGGACAACAGAATCAAAGTGCTAGTCCCTCAAATAGAGGACAGAGCTCCACACTAGCAAAAATCACTCCGAACCATTGGAAATCACCCAACCAATGGGAAAGCACACCGACGACCATGAAAGCCAAAGAAAAGTTGGCTATAAAAGCTAGGACGTTGTATCCCCAAAAAACCCAACAACAAAACCCCCTCAAATGCAAGACTAGGACAAACTTCTCCCCATTAATTTTGATCAAAAGGAGGTTAGTGAGCTATCTCTAAGAGATCATGGCTCGAACCTAACTCCAAATCGGTGAATCGAAGGAATTCGGGGGAAGGAAGAAAAGAGACCCGAAACTAAAACTTGATCGATCTCCTAGACCGTGAGGTTAGAGATGATTCTTTTGAGGAAGAGTGCTCACGATCTAGAACAACTCAGTTCAAACGGAATCTGCAAAGATGAACCGAGCACAAAGATCAAGCGACGGAAAACTCCAAGGCACAAAGCAATCCGCGAAGAACCTATGAACAAAATCAAACGCGAAATGACACCAAGAGATGGGATCCAAGGTGAGGATACGGCCTCACTTCCTCGAATCAACAGTACACAGAGTGGAGTCTCTCTGCGGATCTCAAACTAGCTAAAGCAGGGATGGGAGAGTGGGAAACCCTAGCAAATGAAGCACTAACTGAATAGCTAAAACTGAGATGGGAGGAGGGTGTCTCCCTAGACTACTTATACTACCTAGCCTAAGCCTATTTCTACTCCTACCCCTCCTACTTATTTACAGAGCGGACCAGCCTAACCCTAAGGCTATTCTAGTCCACCCGCTGGTGTAGGTAGATCCGACGGCCACGCCCGCACGGTCTTCCGCGTCGCCTCCACGCAACCTTCAGATCGCCGCCACGTGCCGCCACCCACTCTGCACCCCCGGTTTGTGGCCCAAACCGGGAAACCAGCCTTTTCCATCAGCCCCCGGTTTTTGAGGCCCAAACCGGGAAACCAGCCTCCAGCCCGAGTTTTGTGCCAAACTCGGAAACCCGCATGCGCCCGAGTTTGAGGCCCAAACTCGGAAACCGGCCCACGCCCAGGTTTTGAGGCTCAACCTGGAAACCGTCACGCCCAGGTTTTGTGGCTCACCTGGAAACCCAGCACCCAGGTTTTGAGGCCCAAACCTGGAAACCGTCACCCCAGGTTTTGGCTCACCTGAAACCCGCACCAGTTTTGAGGCCCAACCTTGGTAAACCTCCACCGTGGTTTTCCCGGCTCTTACCAAAAAACGGCGTCGTAGAGGGATGCACGCCTGTGCCCCCTTCCACCACATGATCGCACTTCTCCGCTTGCGCTGTCACAGGCTGCCAGCCACCACAGCTGATCCTCCGGCCTCCAGTCCATCAGTCCAAGTCCACGTCCGCCCTTCACCGTCCGATACACTCGCATGGCACGTCGCCCGCACGCACGCCCATCCTTCATCGCGCCCGTCCGTCGGCACGACACGTCGCAACTTGACCTTCACCGCCATCGACCACTGTCTCCGTGCTCGACACCTGCACAACACAAGCCAAAGAACATGCGCATCATCTCCGTTGACAATCACTCATCACACAAGACTCGGCATACACCCATGTATCCGCAATCTCCCCTGATGAGTGCATGTCAACTCCACAACAAATCATGAATCATCTCGTTCTTTTCAATTCAACAATACTTGGTTCAGATTTTAAGCAAGTTATGAACAACCAAGCAAGTGAATGACTCAGAACTAGAGACATAGCAACCAGCATATATGAAAAGCAGGAATGGACTCAACACACCCTACACATGCTAGTTGCATATCTCAATGGTGAACATTTTCAGATTTATATACATTAGGCATAATTCACCATTCCAAAAATAGCTCGCTCATAACATGTAACAGTGATCAGAAAGAGCATAAGCTACAAGCATCATCATAAGTATCGGAGCAATACTAACAAGAGTATAATTACATTCTAGTGAATATAGACATGAAGCTTCAGAATGTAAATGCGTATGCCCGACACAAAACTGAAAGAAGGAAGATACCAATTGGAAAGACTCAAGAAACTCAAAAGAAAAGAGCCTCAAAATAAAAGAGTCAGTCTGTACATCTCAAAATGCTTCCCCCATCTAAAAGGGGAAACACACACCAAGCTCACCCCTCAACCTATTAAAGGTTGATTCGTCTAAAGGCTTGGTGAAAATATCAGCCAATTGGTGATGAGTATCAACATGGCGAAGGTCGATATCACCCTTCTCCTGGTGGTCTCGCAAGAAATGAAAGCGCACATCAATGTGTTTGGTTTTCGAGTGAAGCACGGGGTTCTTAGCAACGCTAATGGCACTCGTGCTGTCACAAAGCAAAGGCAACTCGAGTAAAGCTCAAACCAAAATCACGCAAAGTGGCCATCATCCAGAGTAACTGGGAACAGCAGCTAGCCGCAGCAACATACTCAGCCTCCGTGGTAGACTGGGCGACACTAGACTGCTTGCGAGAAGACCACGATACAAGAGAAGACCAATAACTGGCAAGTCCCAGAAGTGGACTTGCGCTCAATGCGACAACCAGCAAAATCGGCATCGGAATAACCGCAAAGCGAGAGAGTGGAGGAAGCAGAATACCAAATCCCGAGCTCAGGCGTGAAACGAAGGTACCTGAAGATGCGCTTCACCGCCTGACGGTGAGAAGTGCGTGGCGAAGCCTGAAAGCGCGCGCACAAGCACACGGCGAACTGAATGTCCGGCCGTGTCGCCGTCAGGTAGAGCAGCGATCCAATCATGCTGCGGTACTCCTTCTGGTCCACTGCTTCTCCATCCGTGTCGGCATCCAGGGCAGTCGTCGTCGACATGGGCGTCGGAAGAGGCTTAGGCCTCACCCATGTCGAACCGCTTCAGCAAGTCCCTTGTGTACTTGCCCTGGTGCACAAACGTCCCCTCTCGGGATTGCTTAATTTGCAACCCGAGAAAGAAAGTCAGCTCGCCCATCATGCTCATCTCGAACTCCCTGCTCATAGCATCTGCAAACTTGGCAACCAAAAGCGTGAGAAGAACCACCGAAAATGATATCATCCACGTAAATTTGGACCAAGAGAGTATCTTTGCCTTGCTTGAGGAGAAAGAGCGTTTATCAACACATCCCATTTTAAAACCCTTAGCTAGCAAAAAGGTTTTTAATCTCTCATACCAGGCTCTAGGGGCTTGTTTCAAACCATACAGAGCTTTGTGGAGTTTAAAGACATGGTTTGGAAACTTGGGATTTTCAAAACCGGGGGTTGCTGGACATAGACCTCCTCCTCAATGTAGCCGTTTAAGAAGGCACTCTTGACATCCATTTGAAAAAGTTTGAAACCCATGGATGCAGCATAAGCCAAGAGTATCCTAATAGCCTCCAAACGAGCTACAGGAGCGAAGGTCTCCTCATAATCTATCCCCTCCTTCTGACTATAACCCTTCGCTACAAGCCGGGCCTTGTTTCTCACAATGTGGCCCTCCTCTCCTTGCTTGTTTTTAAAAACCCATTTTGTCCCAATAGGTTTACAGTCAGGAGGTGGTGGCACTAGAACCCAAACCCGATTTCGCTCAAAGTTCTCTAGCTCCTCATGCATGGCATTGACCCAGTCCGGATCCGTCAATGCGTGTCCAACATCTCGGGGTTCAAAAGACGCAACAAAAGCAGAATGAGCAAAGTGCGAGATGTGCTGTGACCTGGAGCGAGTAACTCGCTCGTCGATGTCTCCGATCATCTGTTCAGGGGGGTGCTGGCGCTGGATGTGTCGTGGCGCCTCCCGGGAAGAAGTAACCTCCCCCTCAACAGTAGCTGGTTCCACCCCGGGTACAAAAGGTACCGCGCGAGGTGGATCCCACGGCCCCCAGGAAGAAGACGTCTCGGGGCCACGGGTCGTCGTCGAAGCCGCTCCCGGCGGCGCGGCAGGCGGAGGGGGTGCTGGATCATCTATACCTTCAGCACCCTCTTCCTCGTCATCGAAAAGAGGCTCTCCAACCTCGTGATCACCTGCACGCTCAAAACGAGAAGAAGGAGAAACAAGAGTCTCGTCGAAGGTGACATCTGATGTCTCCATGACTCGGTTAGTGTCAAGGTTAAGTACACGATAAGCTCGAGTGTGAGTGCCATAACCCAAAAACACACCGTCAGAAGAACGAGACTCAAACTTGTCTAGGTTGCCTTTTTTCAATATAAAACAGTGGCAACCAAAGACTCTAAAATAACTCACCTTGGGCTGGCGACCAAAACGCAACTCATAAGAGGTCTTCTTCAAAAACACTCTCAGAAAAATGCGATTCGAAATATAGCATGCAGTGTTCATAGCTTCGGCCCAATAGCGCCTAGGAGTCCTATGCTCATCAAGCATCGTCCTGGCCATCTCAACAAGGGTCCGATTCTTCCTCTCTACAACACCATTTTGGGGTGGTGTATAGGGAGAAGAAAACTGATGCTCCAAACCAAGGCATTTACAAAACTTCTCAAAATCCGAATTTTTAAACTCGGAACCATTATCACTTCTAATCGCTCGCATCGAGTTCAAAGGGAACTCGTTCTGAAGACGCAAAATCAGATCGCGAGCGAAGGAGAATGTCTCGGACTTCTCAACTAAAAAGAAGACCCACGAATACCTCGAAAAGTCGTCAACAATAACAAGCACATACCACTTCCCACCAACCGAGCTCACCCGAGCCGGACCAACAAGGTCCATATGCAAAAGCTCTCCGGGGTGCGAGGTCATAACCTTGGTCAAAGGATGGTGGGGAGCAGCAACCATCTTTCCATGCCGGCAAGCATGGCAAACTAGATCCTTCTCCAACGAAAGCTTGGGCAATCCTCGGATTAAGCCAAGTGAGCTAAGTCTTGCAAGCAAGTCAAAACTCAGGTGACCGAGCCTCCTATGCCACTTCCAAAGATCAGAAGAAGAAGGACTAGCCAAAAGACAGCGAGAAGATCCAAACGACTTTGAGAAATTCGCGCGAAAGACATTCCCAAAGGGTGAAATCAGACATACAAGATCACCCTGAGGATCTAAGATCCGGCTAAGGTTCGGTTTGAAACGAATCTCATAGCCTTCACGAAAAAGTTGCGAAACAGAAAGCAAGTTGAAATGCAGGTTAGAAACAAGAGCAACCTCGCGCAACACAAAGTGCTCATTAACCCGCACTGCACCAACGGACAATACCTTGCCCTTACCTTTGTCGCCGAAGGTTATGTACTCTTTTCCGGCGACCGGACTATGGCTGGAGAACCATTTGGCATTTCCGGTCATGTGCCTCGAGCAACCGGAATCCACAAGCCAAATGTCCTCCAACCGCTCCTCCTACATCAATAAAAAGACATAGGGTGAACATACGGTCCAACACTGGGGTTAGTAAGATAAGAAGGAAACCAGTGTTGGGCCGGCTGCTCAAAAGAACGGTCAGTGTAAAAACCATCCTGTCTAGGGGGATAGCGATCACCACGCACAGGAAAACGTGGTCCGCTGGGGAAGAAGCGCTCACCGCGAAACTCTACCTGCGGTGGGACAAGGCGCTCAACAAAGCCTCCGCCACGGGGTCCGTTACCTGCAAAAACAGGACCTCGTCGGGCACGCTCTCTACGAGGTCTACGCCTAGGAGCCTGCTGCTCAACTCTAGCGTCTCTCCTCGGAGCTCTCTCCTGCCTAGGCCTCACAAACTGAGGTGCTCTACCTCTAGGCCTAGTCTCCCTCCTAGGGGCTCTCTCCTGCTGCCTAGGCTGGGTATGCTTCCCTCCAGACCTAGCAGCTCTCCCCTGAGGCTTCGGAGCATGTCCACCACGAGCTGGGTGAAACATGTCCGGGTTCTGCATCTCCCTAGCTCGGCGCGCCTCTCTCCTGCGCCTAAAGCAGAACTCACTCAGGTGACCATCCCGCCCACAAAAGTCACACTGAAACCTCACCGCGCGCAAAGGGGGTTGTTGGTTTGCAGGGATGTGGGTATGGTTCACCTTGCCCTTGCCCTTCTGTGGCAACTCCTCTCGGATGGGTGGCATTGTGTCAAGCTTGTTCTTTAGGTGATTGGGCTTGGGTTGCCATTGTGGATTCTTGGGTGGAGCCTTGGGGGGTTCAACTACAACTCCATCCTTGGTGACAGGCTTGGCAGGCTCTTTGGGTGGAAGCTTGGTTAGTTTGGGAGTAGTGGTGGAGTTGGGCTTCTCACAGGGGTTCAGACCACTAGACTCTCCAATCTTACCAAAAGCTGAAAGATCAACACTCTGGCCAAGACCTACACCAGGAGCCCCAGCAGCTCGCTTGAATTGGGAGATCATCATCCCGAGCTGAGGCTCACCACAAGACACCCATGACAAGACGGTCCGAAGGTATGTGTTTTCCTCCTCGGTACGCACCTTGTCATGCCTCACATTGGCCATCTCCTGCTCCAGGCCCTCACACAAAGCACACCTCTTGACACAAGTGCTATCCGAGCCGGCCTTCTCAAAAGACTCAAGCTTGGCATTCTTCTCTGCCAACTCGGATTGCAAGACAGGACAAGTCTTGCACGCACCCAACAGCTGCGGTCTAGCTCGGAGCTCATCCACCTCATCTACCAGCGCAGCATACTTACTCCTCAGAGTGAGAAGATCCGTCATGTGCGCGGCGCAACTCTCGCACTCCAACTCCTCCGACACAACCACGGTGGACCGAGCGAACTCAAGCTCCTTCACCGTGTCCTCCCACTTCTGCCTAAACTCCTTGCGCTCTCTAGCGGCACGCCTAAGCAACTTGTCTTGACTAAGGAGGGCAGCAGTCAACTTCTCAACCTCGGAGGAAAGCTCGTCGTAGGTGAGAGATACCTGGGAGGTGTCGTCGTCGTCGTCGTTCCGAGGGGTACGCTCCGGCTCGCCGTCGACCTCATCTCCGAGCGCCATGGTACACAGGCCTTCGTCGCCGGCGAAGAAGCACAAGCCGTTGAACGTGTCCTCCAGCTTCTTCTTCTCGGACTCGTCATCACTCGATCGAGCGGAGTCGTCATCCGAGCCGTCGACGTCGCTGAGCGTGGCGAAGAACGCTCGCTGCTCAGCCTGCTGCTTCTCCAAGTACTTCTTCTTGATGTACTCTTTGTTGAAGCCGCCCCGCTTCTTGTGCCTTGGGGGAACGTGCTTCTCCTTGTACTTGGAGTCGCGCCTGTGGCCGTGATCGCCCTTCCCAAGATGCTTGTTCTTCTTCTTGGGGCAGTCGGCGATGAAGTGGTCGGGGTCGCCGCACTCGTAGCATCCGGTGCGTCCTCCTCCGCGACGACGGTTCATGCGGTTGTTGTGGAACCGCGAGAACCGGTTGGCAAGCAAAGCCAACTCGTCGTCTCCCAAAGACTCCAGCTGGTCCTCTGTCACAGAAAAGAGAGAAGAAAGCGCAAAGCCAGCTGAGGGGTTAGAGGAAGAGCCGGAAACCAAAGCCATGGACGGGCGAGAAGGATTTTCAAAAGAAGCCCTCGCCATAGCATCAATCTCACTGGACTTGAGCTTACTGAAGAGCTCGTCGCAGGTGAGAGTCTCATAGTTCGGCGATTCGATGATTGCCTGAACCTTGGAGTCCCACATCGAACGGTCAAGAGTGTGCAAAAGCTTCAAAGCACGCTCATGATCGTCAAATGGCAACTGCTCTCTGTTAGCCCTCATCCTGTTGACAATCACCTGAAAGCGAGCGAATAAACTTTCTATGCTCTCGCCAGGTTGATGTCTAAAGTTCTCATACTCTCGCTTGAACGACTCGTAGAGTCGGGTTTTGACTTGAGAGGTGCCCTCATGAAAACGCATGAGAGTGTCCCAGATCTCCCGAGCCGTAGCGAGGTGAGAAACACGATCAAACTCACCCATGCTCAAACAAGAGAAAAGAGCATTACGGGCTCGGCTATTGGCATCGTGCTCATCGACCTGCTGTTGAGTCACACGAGCAGCCAAGACCACGTAATCAGGGGAGTTGCAAATATCCCAGATCGAAGCGCCCAAGCTCTGCAAATAGGCCGACATACGTATCTTCCAATACGCATAGTTCGTCCCATCGAAAAACGGCGGTTTGCCCACGCCGCGATCCATGTCGCCTTCGGTGGATCTGGAACCGGCTAAGGTGGAAGATCCTTAACCCGCTCCGATACCAATTGAAGGACCGAGAAGCTACCCGAAAGCGACCAGAGGGGGGGTGAATGGGAGCTTCAAAAATTTCCTTTCGGAAACTAGATGCCACTGTCCCAAGATCAACCCCAAAAGCGAAACCTAGAGCTTGCTAATGTCCACGACCCTAGATGTAGGGTGGATGCTTCCTAGAAGCACAGCGGGACACTAGACAACCCTAGAAAGCCAACCCAAAAGACGGAACTCAAATCCGATCAAGAACGAACGAACCGCGAACGAAGACGCGCGAAACTGCAGCGACCGGACTCTGGCCTGCGTCCGGTCAGCAGGGACCGGACGCGTCCGGTCGTCAGAAAACAGCTCTGGGAGCTCTCTGTTCGCGACCGGACGCACGGAGCTCAAGCGTCCGGTCGTTCACTGAGCGTCCGGTCAGATGAGACAATGACACGGGAACAGTGCAAGCGTAGCGTCCGGTCGAAATGCAAACAGAGCGTCCGGTCGAGAGTGTCCGGTCAGTACGCAGAAAAGCTTGGCGCCGTGCTCAACGACCGGACTCTGAAAGCGTGCGTCCGGTCAGCCCGACAGAGCGTCCGGTCACCCCGCGACTGCACTGAAACTCCGGCGATTCAACCCGATCTCCTCCGAATCAAGTGCTCTAGGCTTGGGATTCGATCTGAGGAGTCACAAGGAGGTTAGTGAGCTATCTCTAAGAGATCATGGCTCGAACCTAACTCCAAATCGGTGAATCGAAGGAATTCGGGGGAAAGAAGAAAAAGAGACCCGAAACTAAAACTTGATCGATCTCCTAGACCGTGAGGTTAGAGATGATTTCATTCGGTGGAAAGAAGTGGCTCACGATCTAGAGCAACTCAGTTCAAACGGAATCGTGAAAGATGAACCGAGCACAAAGATCAAGCGACGGGAAAACTCAAGGCACAAAGCAATCCGCGAAGAACATGATGAACATGAAATCAAAACGCGAATTGACACCAAGAGATGGGATCCAAGGTGAGGATACGGCCTCACTTCCTCGAATCAACAGTACACAGAGTGGAGTCTCTCTGCGGATCTCAACTAGCTAAAGCAGGGGTGTGGGAGAGTGGAAACCCTAGGAAATGAAAGCTCTAACTGAGATTGAGATAGGGAGGAGGGTGTCTCCCCTAGACTACTTATACTAACCTAGCCTAAGTCTATTTCCTACTCTACCCCTCTCTACTCTAATTACAGAGCGGACCAGCCTAACCCTAAGGCTATTCTAGTCCACCCGCTGGTCGTAGGTAGATCCGACGGCCACGCCCGCACGGTCTTCCGCGTCGCCTCCACGCAACCTTCAGATCGCCGCCACGTGCCGCCACCACTCTGCACCCCCGGTTTTGCGGCCCAAACCGGGAAACCAGCCTTTTCCATCAGCCCCCGGTTTTGAGGCCCAAACCGGGAAACCAGCCTCCAGCCCGAGTTTTGTGGCCAAACTCGGAAACCGTCCGCGCCCGAGTTTTGAGGCCCAAACTCGGAAACCGGCCCACGCCCAGGTTTTGAGGCTCAACCTGGAAACCGTCGCGCCCAGGTTTTGTGGCTCAACCTGGAAACCCAGCACCCAGGTTTTGAGGCCCAAACCTGGAAACCGTCCACCGTTGGTTTTTCCCGGGCTCTACCAACAAACCGGCGTCGTAGAGGGGATGCACCGCCTGTGCACCCCTTCCACCGACATGATCGCACTTCTCCGCCTGTCGCTGTCGCAGGCTGCCAGCCACCACAGCTGATCCTCCGGCCTCCAGTCCATCAGTCCAAGTCCACGTCCGCCCTTCACCGTCCGATACATCGGCATGGCACGTCCGCCGCACGGCACGCCCATCCTTCATCGCGCCCGGTCCGTCGGCACGGCACGTCGCAACTTGACCTTCACCCGCCATCGATCACTGTCTCCGTGCTCGACACCTGCACAACACAAGCCAAAGAACATGCGCATCATCTCCATTGACAATCACTCATCACACAGAGACTCGGCATACACCCATGTATCCGCAGCAAGCAAAAAGGTTTTCAACCTATCATACCAGGCTCTAGGGGCTTGTTTCAAACCATACAACGCTTTGTGAAGTTTAAAAACGTGGTTTGGAAATTTGGGATTTTTGAAACCGGGGGGTTGTCTAACATACACCTCCTCTTCTATGTAGCCTTTTAAGAAGGCACTCTTGACATCCATTTGAAAAAGTTTGAAACCTTTGGATGCAGCAAAAGCCAAGAGTATCCTAATTGCCTCCAAACGAGCTACACGAGCAAAAGTCTCCTCATAGTCTATCCCCTCCTTCTGACTATACCCCTGGGCTACTAGTCTGGCCTTGTTTCTCACAACATGGTCATCCTCTCCATGTTTGTTTTTGAAAACCCATTTTGTCCCAATAGGGTAACACTCAGAGGGAGGAGAAACTAGAACCCAAACCCGATTTCTTTCAAAATTTTCTAACTCCTCATACATGGCATTGACCCAATCCGGATCCGTCAAAGCGTGTCCAACATCTCAGGGTTCAAAATCAGCAACAAATGCAGAATGAGCAAAGTGAGAAATATGTTGTGACCTTGACCGAGTGACACGTTCGCCGATGCTGCCGATCATCTGTTGAGGCGGGTGCTGGCGCTGGATGTGTCGTGGCGCCTCCTGAGCAGAAGTAATCTCCCCCTCAACAGCAGCTGGCGCCTCCTCGGGTACAAAGGTTACCGCTCGAGGTGGCGGATCCCACGGCCCCCAAGACGCAGAAGTGTCGGGGCCGTGAGTCGTAGTAGAAGCCGCTCCTTGCGGCACAACAGGTGGAGGGGGTGCTGGATCATCCATACCTTCAGCACCCTCGTCCTCGTCATCAAAAAGAGGCTCACCAACCTCATCATCACCCGCACGCTCAAAACGAGAAGAAGGACAAACCATGGTCTCGTCGAAGGTGACATCTGATGTCTCCATGACTCGGTTGGTGTCAAGGTTAAGTACACGATAAGCGCGAGTATGAGTGCCATAACCCAAAAACACACCGTCAGAAGAACGAGACTCAAATTTGTCCAGGTCGCCTTTCTTAAGTATAAAACAGTGGCAACCAAAGACTCTAAAATAACTCACCTTGGGCAGTTTTCCAAAATGCAACTCATAAGAAGTATTTTTCAAGAAAGCTCGGAGAAAAATGCGATTGGAAATGTAGCATGCAGTGCTCATTGCTTCGGCCCAATATCACCTAGGAGTCCTATGCTCATCGAGCATCGTCCTGGCCATCTCTACAAGGGTCCGATTCTTCCTTTCTACAACACCATTCTGAGGCGGTGTGTAGAGGGAAGAAAACTGATGCTCTAAACCCAAAGAGTTACAAAACTTCTCAAAATCCGAATTCTTGAATTCGGAACCATTATCACTCCTAATAGCTCGCATCGAATTCAAAGGGAACTCGTTCTGAAGACGCAAAATCAGATTGCGAGCAAAGGAGAAAGTCTCGGTCTTCTCAGCTAAAAAGAAGACCCACGAATATCTCGAAAAGTCGTCAACAACAACAAGCACATACCACTTCCCCCCAACCGAGCTCACCCGAGCCGGACCAACAAGGTCCATGTGCAAAAGCTCTCTAGGGTGCTTTGTCATGACCTGAGTCACTGGATGGTGGGGAGTGGCAACCATCTTCCCATGTCTACAAGAATGGAAAACAAGATCCTTCTCCATGGATAACTTGGGCAATCCTCGGATTAGGCCAAGTGAACTAAGCCTTGCAAGCAAGTCGAAGCTCAAATGTCCAAGTCTCCTATGCCACTTCCAAAGATCAGAGGAGGAAGGTCCAGCCACAAGACAACGAGAAATGCCAAAAGACTCCGAGAAATCCACACGAAAGACTTTACCAAAAGGCAAAATCACACAAACAAGATTGCCCTGAGGATCCAAAATGCGACTGAGATTCGGTTTAAAACGAATCTCATAGTCATCATCGAAAAGCTGCGAAATAGAAAGAAGATTAAAATGCAAGTTAGAAACAAGAGCAACATCGCGCAACACAAAATGCTCATTAACTCGCACCGACCCACGAGACAATACCTTACCTTTGCTATTGTCGCCGAAGGTGATAAGCTCCTTTCCGGTGACCGGACTAAGACTAGAGAACCACTTGGCGTTTCCGGTCATGTGCCTCGAACACCCGGAATCCACCAACCAAACGTTCTCCAATCGTTTTACCTACATCAATAAAAAGACATAGGGTGAGCATACGGGCCAATACTGGGGTTAGTGAAGTATGGAGAATACCAGTGTTGGGCCGGCTGCTCAAAAGAACGGTTAGCAGAAAAACCATTCCTAGCACGCCTACGAGAAGAGCGATCACCACGTTGAGGAAAACGTGGTCCGCTAAGGGGAGGAGCGTCCATCGCGATACTCAAAACGCGGTGGTGGAAAACGCTCAACTACAAAGCCACCGCCACGGGGTCCATAGCCCACAAACGCAGGCTCCCGCCGGGCACGCTCTCTACGCGGCCTAGGCCTAGGAACTTGAGGTTTTGGACCTCTAGGCCTAGCAGCACGCCTCTGAACATTCGGCACATGTACATCATGGAAAGGATGGTACATGTCTGTGTTGTTCATCTCCTTTGCGCGGTGCGCTTCTCTCTTGCGCTGAAAGCAAAACTCACTCAAGTGTCCATCTCTCCCACAGTGCTCACAATGATACCTCACCGCTCTCAAAGGGGGTTGTTGGTACTCACGGTGGTGGGTATGGATCACTTTGCCCTTCTGTGGCATAAGCTCGTCCCGGATGGGTGGCATGGTGTCCAACTTGTTTTTCAGGTGGTTGGGCTTGGGATGCCAGGTCTGCTTCTTGGGTGGAGCTCTCGGAGGTTCAACAAACACACCATCCTTGGTGTTGGGCTTGAGAGGCTCTTTGGGTGGAATCTTTGTAAGCTTGGGAGTAGTGGTGGAGTTGGGCTTCTCACATGGGTTAAGACCACTCGACTCTCCAATCTTACCAAAAGATGAAATATCAACACCCTGAGCAAAGCCTACACCTGGACCTCCTGCAGCACGCTTGAATTGGGAGATCATCATCCCAAGTTGCGGCTCACCACAAGACACCCATGACAAGATGGTCCGAAGGTATGTGTTTTCCTCCTCGGTTTGCATCTTGTCATGCTTCACATTGGCTATCTCCATCTCCAAACCCTCACACAAAACACACCTGGACACACAAGTGCTACGCGAGCTGGCCTTCTCAAGAGACACAATCTTGGCATTCTTCTCTGCCAACTCGGTTTGCAAGCGAGCACAGGACTTGCACGCACCCAACAGCGAGGATCTAGCCTTTAGCTCATCCACCTCTCCTACCAACGCCACATACTTACCCCTCAAAGTGAGAAGGTCAGTCATGTGCATGGTGCACATCTCACATTCCTCCTCCTCGGTGACAACAACGGTGGACTTGACAGATTCAAGTTCCTTCACCGTATCCTCCCACTTCTGCCTAAACTCCTTGCGCTCTCTAGCGGCACGCCTAAGAAACTTGTCTTGACTAAGAAGAGCGGCAGTAAGTTTCTCGACCTCAGCAGAAAGCTCGTCAGGGGTCAAAGATACCTGGGAGGTGTCGTCGTCGTCGTCATCGTTCCGAGGGATCTCCTCTAGCTCGCTGTCGACCTCCTTGCCGAGGGCCATGGTGCAGAAGCCGTCGTCATCGGCGAAGAAGCAGAGGCCGTTCAGCTTGTCCTCGATCCTCTTCTTCTTCTCGGACTCGTCGTCGCTTGAGGAAGCGGAGTCGTCATCCGAGTCGTCGACATCGTTGAGCGTGGTGAAGAACGCACGCTGCTCAGCCTGGGCCTTCTCCAAGTACTTGGTCTTGATGTACTCCTTGTTGAAGCCGCCCTTCCGCTTGTGCTTCGCGGGGACGTACTTCTCCTTGCGCTTGCCGGAGTCGTACTTGTGCCCATGATCCGCCTTGCCGAAGACTTGCTTGTTCTTCTTTGGGCAATTGGCGATGAAGTGGTTGGGGTCGCAGCACTCAAAGCATCCTGAGCGTCCTCCTCCGTGGCGACGGTTCATGCAGTTGTTGTGGAACCGCGAGAACCGATTGGCGAGCATAGCCAACTCGTCATCCCCCAAAGGCTCCAGTTGCTCCTCTATGACAGACAAGAGAGAAGAGAGTCAAAACCTCCAGAGGGGTTAGCAGAGAGCTAGAAAGCAAAGCCATCGACAGACCAGAAGGATTTTCATAAGAATCCCTCGCCATGGCATCAATCTCACTAGACTTGAGCTTACTGAAGAGCTCGTCGCACGTGAGGGTCTCATAGTTAGGCGATTCGATGATCGCCTGAACCTTGGAATCCAACACCGACCGATCGAGAGTATGCAAAAGCTTCAAAGCTCTCTCATGATCGTCGAAAGGCAACAGCTCCTTGTTAGCCCTCATCCTGTTGACAATCACCTGAAAGCGAGCGAATAAACTCTCTATGCTCTCGCTAGGCATATGTCCAAAGTTCTCGTACTCTCGCTTGTGCGACTCGTAGAGACGGGTTTTGACTTGAGAGGTTCCCTCATGGAAACGCATGAGGGATGCCCAAACCTCCTGAGTCGTAGCGAGGTGAGAAAACGATCAAACTCCGTCATGCTCAAACATGAGAAAGAGCATTACGGGCTCGGCTATTGGCATGGTGATCATCGATCTGACGCTGAGTCACACGTGCAGCCAAGACCATGTAATCTGCAGAGTTGCAAATATCTCAGATGGAAGCACCCATACTCTGCAGATAGGCCGACATGCGTATCTTCTAATACGCATAGTTTGTCCCATCGAAAAACGGCGGTTTGCCCACCCGCGATCCATGTCGCCTTCGGTGGATCTGGAAGCGGCTAAGGTGGAAGATCCTTAACCTGCTCCGATACCAATTGAAGGACCGAAAGTGCAATCAGAAAGCGACCAGAGGGGGGTGAATGGGAGCTTCAAATTTTCCTTTCGGAAACTTGTTGCCACTGTTCCGAGAATCAACCCCAAGAGCAAACCAAGAGCTTGCAAGTGTCCACGACCCTAGATGTAGGGTGGATGCTTCCGAGAGGCACAGCAGGACACTACACAACCCTAGAAACAGAACGCAAAAGACAGAAACCAAATCCATCAACGATCGAACGAAACGCGAATGAAACAGCGCAAAACTGCACTGACCGGACTCACCCAGCGTCCGGTCAGCAAGAACCGGACGCGTCCGGTCTCGTGAAAACCGTTTTCGGAGCTTACTGTTTCTGACCGGACTCTCGATGGAGATGCGTCCGGTCAGGCTACCAGCGTCCGGTCGCTTCTGACAAAAACCGCGAAAAGTAACAAGGGCGCGTCCGATCGCTCTGAAGAGCCAGCGTCCGGTCAAGTCAACAGAGA